>JAVKLA010000010.1:26090822-26204550 GCA_034782735.1 Sagittarius serpentarius
CCCTCCTCCCCCCGCCCGCGGCCGCGCTCCTCCCGCGGCGGCGGCGGCGGCGGGTCCAGCCCCGGGGTGGCGGCGGCCGCGCAGCCTCAGGGAAGGGCGGGCAGAGAAAGGGACTGAGGGGACTCTTCCCTGTTTGTGCACCTCGGCATGGGCTGCCCCCCACCCCCAGGGGGGAGGCGCCCCCTCAGCGGCAGACGCGGGGAGAAGCCCGCTCATGGGCAGCCTCTCCTGTGGGGGAGAGCTGGTTCCTCACCTGTTAATTCCCCAAAAGGTGCAAGGGCCTGACATGGGCGAATCTCCAGAGGCCTCCCCGTGCCAGGCCCATGCCCGATGCTCAGCGGAGAGCCCCTCTCCTCACAGTGACAGCGTGGCAAATCCACGCTGCCAGACAGCAAGGCCTTCTGTAAAAGCAGCCTGCCATTTTGTCGTGCTTAAGTCCTAGATGAAGATCTCTCAGTCTTAATTGTAGGCCCTTAACCTTCTGCTCCCACTTGGCTGGAGACCATGGGGCTGAGCTCAATTGGTTTCCCTGCTTGCAAAATATTTGAAGTACTTCCCATGTTTCTCTCACAGAAACACTTGAGCCTGGGTGCCATATCGCTGGAGTGCTGCTGAAGAGCTGGCTGACTGCTAGTGCCACAGCATCTCTTACCCTGGGAGCTGAAGTATTTTACAAAATTGGCTGAAGTACGTTTGCTGAGACAGTAGAGCAATATATAAGCATCATTACACTATACTTTAGGCCAGGATTGGTTATTCAGTGAGAACAAGTTTAGACTTAAGAGTTCTCCAAAGGCATTGTAAAAATGTCTTTGAAGTAAATTTGTACAATTTGAGAGACTTAACATTTAATCTTGTGTACCCTCCTAGACTAGCAATTTCCAACCAGCAAACATTTTCTAATGCCCGCTTCCTATTAATACCTATTATACACTAGTGCAAAGGACTGATTTGGAGCTTTATCTCTGAACAATAGTTCAGTGCGTTGCAAAGTACAGTACATTGAAAAGTGACTGTAAGCCCAGCATGGTTCAGATCCTGCTAAACCACGTACTGAACTTTAAACAAAACAAAACAAAACCCCTAACCAATTTGTGGCTTTCCTTGCCTTTGTAAGTAACCCATTAAAACTGGCATTTGTGAAATATCTTTAGCACAAAATAGCAGCAAATGCCGCTGGCCTGTTTAGCTGTACTATTCCATCAGACGAGGAGGTGTTTTGCACGAAGCCAATATTATATGGTGTGTTTCTGAGTACAGCTAACACTGCTGGGTACTCAAGAACCACGTGTCCCCTTTTCCACTGAATTAGGCAGGGACATTATTACTATTTCTGTGTTTTGGGTGCCTGAGCTAGCAGGTGCCATACAGCACCATTGGAAAAGCCAGTGATTCTGATTACTGCAAAGGATGTAGCCAAGGAAAGTACATCGGCGGGGCCACTGTAACAAGTTGTAAGAATGAAATATTAAAACCTTCACATCTTGAAAAACGAATCTCATGACAAGCCTGATTTTAGGTCATTGACCTGACTAGGCCTTATCCTTAGAGATGGCAAGTTCCTGTAACTCCCATAAATACCCTTGACAACAACTACTCCTATCCATAAATCTGCAGAATCCTAAATGCAAAAGTAATATAAATTTTTTACATTTAATAACTGCAAATTAGTCATAACTATTACATTACTTGGAATCAACACAAATCCAAAGCAATTATTTAAGGTTAAATATGTATTCCAGCAATTTAGGGCTGATATTTTCATTAGATACCACATTATTCATCATCTACAGAATCTGTGGGCTCTGAAAACCAAAGAAGAGGATGCAGAATACACAATATATTCATATAATTATGCTGCTGGTGACTGTAGCCAGAGATTATACTTCTTACACATTTCTGAATCTTTTCAAGTTGCTTCGTATGCTGTGCAATTATGCTAGTTGAAGGGCACTGAGGAGAAAAGTTGTTATAATAATATATCCTCCTTTAGGTCATTTTAATGAGTTTTTCTGCACTTGAACAGTCATCAGCATCCAAGAGCTGTCCTGCCTTGTACTTCTGCATTATTAATACCAGCACCATCCATGCAGCTACAGTTAAAGATCTGTCATTATTTCCATTATAAACTGATATTTTCAAGGATTTATAACTCAAATGCAGAATAGCCCTTCAGTTCATTTTTGTTGAATTTAAAGGAGCCACTTGGATCAGCAATCTACAAACTCAACCACTTTCTAATTACGTTTTGACACACTAGAGGTTAACAGCTCCATAATGGCTGTTATGGTCTATTGTGTATACAATCTCCAGTTACCAATACTGCCTACTGAATCATCTATCTCTAACTGCAATCAAGCTGCTAGCCACTCCTCTAAAGGGTCTATTTCTTCCTAACAGATCAACAGTCTGTATGAAAAATCTATCATGAAAAGAATAGAGGACCTTTTTTATTTTTTAAGTCATAATTACATTTTGGGGGGTAAACATACTCAATATGAATTATTGTTTGTTAGGACTATTTTATAAGGAATATAAGGAATTTAATGTAGGCACATTCTCTTGTGCTAAAGTAATGTTACATAAAGAAACAAAATTCAGCCACAAAATGGCAGATAAATTGCTGATAAGAATCTACCAGTGCATGAAAGTGAATACATGGACAACTAAAATCCTAAATCAGCAAAGTAAATTCTACCCTTGGCTGCATTAAGGAAACATAGCAAACTTTGTTCTGATCTGCATTTTCCTCTGAGTGTAAACAGCACAGCTGACTTTTTTGAAGAGTAAAATATTGGATTGTCTGTTCAGATTGCCAGTCTTAAATCTGAACAATGTCTTGTATAATATTTAAGAAGCTTAATGCTTGTTAGATGGAGCTGACTTTTTGAAAAGCTCCATTACCGTGTAACATAAAGCGTATTTGACCTTGAAGGTAGTTCAAAGTCTTCAGTTTCATTCCCTTCCTGTGTTTTAGAAAATCACTTTGGATGACTGCAGAGGCTGTATAACCAGCCTTTATTGTGTATGCTTTGCACCTCCATCTTCCTATCACTGGTCCTAAACCACAGTCCTCTGATGCTAACAGAAGGATTGCCATCAATTTAAATGGGTTTGGAATTAGGTCCAGAATAGACAACTATGTGAAGCAAAATCAAAGTAAATCAGGACTGTTGCAGTACACTGGGGGGGGGAGGGGGGGTGGTGCAGACGAAAAAGAGACCAAAGCAAAAAAGCCAAACAGTAAGCCCCAACTTAACCTCCAATACTTACAATTGTTTCATTTATGATATTCCATTTTGTAGTTGAAAACTCCATTCGTCTCCAGAACATGACTCCTGTTAGTCTATGAGAAAACCCAGTCTTTGTTGTGACTTATTTTGACAGCTTTAATATCATTTTCCACCTGGCATCTGGAAAGTTTTCCATTTTCACTTTCCTCCAATGTCTCACTTTTGTTTCCAAGTATATGTCGTATTCACACTGCACCTGTCATAGTGGTATCTATGTGCCTTAACACCAGTCTGAAAACATACACGCCTTTACTTTTGCTCTTACACCGGGGACAATTGCTACCTTCATCACCTGTTTTGCAGTGAGATATTGCCCCTCTTAATAATGACAGCAGTAGATAACCTCCTTCACACCATCACCTGTTTCAGAGAAAGTGAGTATACTTTTATAATCTTCTAATTCATGTGGATCCTTTAAATATTGTTCCATTTATGAAGCTGTAGTCACTAAATGGCTGTACTTTCTGGTGCTGTTGTCAACTTGTTCTTTTAGCATCCCGCTTTCACACAGATGAAGCGCTTCTTCAGAGACCACCAAAAACTTTAATTAAAACCCAATGAAAGCATGTCAGCTAATGAGTGAGATTAAAAAAAAAAATTATATTCTTTTGGATGCTCTTCTAAGCAGGTGAAAGTTGCAGATTCAGAATTAACTTTGTGCTTCATTGCTGGCCTGGAAGATTCTCAGAAATTATACAGTCTGAATTTCAGAAACGATACTGATCACTCAGAAAGAAGAGTATTATTAAAATATTTTAGCTTTTTTTTTCCTTTTTTGTTTTTCCCCTAGACATCTGGTTCTGAGATGGGAGCTGCAGTTTATTCTAGCAGACATCATTTAGGATTCAGATCTGACTTGGATTTCTTGTCTTCCCAAAAGAACACAATTCTCTGGTCCCCATCTCTACAGTCATATAAAACCTAGACAGACCTCAGACCCAGGAACTTCATAATATACAGTCCTACTTGTTTCCTTACTTACTCCCCAAAGCAAAGGGAAAATGGGAGCATAGCAAAGCAAAGACAGGGTATTGATTGACTAGTGTCTAGCCAGGCTATAAATTACCACTTCTGTCTGTCAGTGCAAAGAGGAGGGTGAGGAGAGCTGCAGAGCTCTCAGAGACACAGGGATTGCTTGGACTGTGCCGTTCATGCACAACAAGCTAGAGGTGGGCTGTGCCTAAGGCATGGGGAAAGCCTCGCTTTGCTCCCTCTACAATGCTAATCTTGACTTTGAGAAGGCAAATCATCTCTTTAAATATGAGTGGTTCTTGTAGAAGAACCAAAGCAACTTCTATTAAGTTAAAGGACTTAAGACTTTTAAGTATTGCCTATGCTTTTAAAATCCTGCTCCATACTGTTAATGATTATAATTATATCGCATGACAAAAAAACAGGGCATAATAGCGTACAGATGTGGAATATATAAAAGGGGAAGTATTTAACATAAGCTTATTGGAGCTGAAAGTACCAGGGTTGATTGATTGCTCAGACACAAGTCAGGGAAGTGGTCTAAAAAATATTAACCATAATTGCAATTTATCTATTAACCTTTTCATCTAACTTCGTGATATATTTAGAAACAATTCTGCCATCCAGTAATGCTCCATTTGCTGCTTGCGGCAAACAGCAGATCTGCGTGCCTGGGTTTGTTTGGAAGAAGGATGTTTACTTGAGAAGCATATTTCTTCTTCCATTTCAGAAGACATTAGCATCGTTATACAGTTAACTGCACCTCAGTGACTTCCACTGTTTTTACAGAATGCTCTTTAATCAGAGAGATAGCAAAGAAAGTTTTAAAGACAACTCCCCTTAGTTAGTTAGTAAAGGTTTCTGCTGCTGTTTGTGCAAGGGTCAGAGAGTTAAAAGTTTAAAAGGCAGAAAGTTTTCCTCTTGTTTTGACTAAACTGGAGGAAACGTGCTAGAGCTGTGCAGAATTTGATTGCCAAACACGAAGTGAAGATACACAGTGAGAAAAGATAGTAAAGGTTTAACCCAACTGATGTAAGAAACAAACTCCAAGGATGCCCATGTTTCCTTGCTTTTATCACATTGTTAATCTTTAATCAGGAAAACAGTTCTGAGAACAGCTCTTTGTGCACAGCTAAACAGGCACCATTGCTTGGAAGTTAATAGGATCACCAGAGAATGAGACTATTAAATCATTGTCCTAATAAATCAATGAGTGAGTGGTACAGCCCAAAGGAGTTCAAATTCTGCTTCCACGTGGATATGCAGCAAGTGCACATTAAACCTTGCAAAATCAGCAGTAAGGAGTTGGTTGGTGGGTTCAGAAGAGCAGTGGCTTCCCGTGCAATTTTTTTCCAGCTCAGATCACCAAGCAGCACGGGCTGTAAAGTTTCTGAGGAGCCCGAATCAAGCTTCTCAATTCAAAAATCCAAAGAAATCAAGAATGGGCTACAAAATTTAAGGGCATATTTAGAGACATGTGTATTAGTGTGACTTCACTTACAGCAGGTGATTTAGTCCTTAATATTTATCAGCAGAGATACCTTAATTCTTAGTCTTCCTCCCTGCTACAGTGGGGGATCATCACTTAAAGACCAAAACCAGATAAGCCCATGCCTTTCCATCAGGAACTGGTAACAGAAATACAGTATAGCAGGCATAGTTGTACATCTTTTATGCTCCTATAAGAATAAACAAAGCCAGCCTTATAGTCCTCATAATTTTTTTAAACAGCAAGATGAGGAAGTACCTAGAAGGCAAATGAGAATAGCTAAGTGACTTGTGTGAATAATGGTTATTACTCTGTTTAGAGCTGCCTCTACAAACTTACAGTCTCTTGATCTGTCATTCATACCCGTCTTTTGTTCTGTCTTAAACAGTAAGATCTCCTGGGCAGAGCACATTTATGCTTCACCCAAAACAACGAGGTACTGCCTTAGTGCTATTGCAACGCAAATACCTGAACTATGCAAGGTTAACAAGTGGGTTACTTGTTTTATTTTATTTGCAGAATGCAAGTTGGTTGCTGTTGATTTGTACATATTAGTTTAAGCTCATGTATGAGGTTCCTCTTTAAGTAAACAGTATTCATATGCATATGAATCATCCTGAATTAGTAAATTTGGAGACAGGTACAGATGGTCAGTCAACAGAAGCATGTACAGCAGAGTCAGAATTCTGTCTTCCTAAAAGCATAAGAAAAATGTATGATCTCCGGGGCCCAGTTGAACCCTTGACCACTTACTGAGTGTCGTCTGTAGCAATAATCGTACTTGTGGTACTTGTCTGGTAGGAACCATTTACACTGGCAAAACAAAAATGCTTTTACATTGAAAAAGTCCCATTGTGGTCTACCCATGTTGCCTTCTTCCTAGTAGAAATGTGCTAAGCATAAGTGTACAATATGTAGGATTTCACCTGACCTGTTAACACTTACATAAGGGTTTTCCAGTAAACATAGGATCTATTACAGAAGTAATCAGTTTTTGGTAATGTTGATTTTCCTACAGCCGTCAGGTTCAAGAACCAAAAGGTACGTAGTGCTTGACATAGGCACATTTGCCTTCTGACCTTTAGATGTAGCCTAGCTTTTATTTCTGCACAATCAGCTGCTCTATCCTGTTGTTGTTGCTTCCAGTGTTACAAAATGCTTGAAAAATTCATCAAAGCTATTTTCCTGGGGAAAAAAATATAGAACAAATCTCACTTGAAACAGAAAACATGGTTGGGCCCAAGTTGGTGCTTTTGTGTTGCTATCAAAGGAGAAAACAGGTTATAGTAAATGTTTTTCATTTCAAATAAGAACATACTATTTGCATTACAACAATCTAGAGAGGACCCAGCAGGAACAATCAGTGGCACAGATATAAAGATAAGAAGAGATAATGATCTTGTCTAATTAGGTTTTAAACTCCTCTGGCCAGGAACTATCAAACCAAACTAGGAAGAATGCACAAAAACAGAGAGAAATTGGCGTTAGCACCTCCCAACCCTCTTCCCATGGAGGGGATAAAGGGTTGGGGATGTAAAGTTACACGGCCAATGTCAAATGGGAAATCCATAGCAGAGGAAGAAACAACCCAAAACTGAATCTGCACCCATGCTTAATGATTAAAGCCATCCTTCTTTAAAGAAGCTGGCTCATGAAGGACATACAGAACTGTGTCCAGTGGGCCAGACTGCATGTAATGAGAAATAAAAATGACAAGAGAGACAAAAGGTAAATGGAAGCATTTAAATAAATGAGAAAAAACACATTGCCAGTCAGGAAGACAGAGCTGTGTAACCCTGAAATGACAACTGACAACAGAGTGCTGCTAGCAAGCAAAGGATTGCAGAGAAATAACGAACGGCATGCAAAAGGAAGGAGCAAGAGGAGCCAGGGTTATCTCATCCTAGAAAAAAATAAAGAAGTTTAAATTTTAAAAGGTGCTGCCATGTCATTTCTTAAGGCTTGAGCAGGTGAAGTCTCTGTAAAAGGGCACAGTTAGCAGGACTCTAGTTACCAGTAGGAAGACAGAAGACTGCTCTTGAACAAGAGGTTGAAACATCTCCTGCTGCTTGAACCTGTGTGCAAGGATTTGTCATTTAGCTTCTCCACAGATAGGAAGCAGGGAGCCCTTGACAGCTGCAACCACACACCTCCGTGGTAAACAGCTTTCACTCCAGCAAGGGTTACCATTTTTATTTGCAAAGCTGAATCTCAGTGCCATCTGGGCTTTGTATGACTGAGCAGAGCAGATGCTACATAGGTGAAGGGAAATACACAACCTTATGCTGACTGTTTTCCACTCTGTTTAGTACAGTTTGTCCCCTTCTCGCCTGGCTGTGGTTCTGCTGTGCATCCAGCCAAAAAAAATGCAGTAACCATGCAAAAATCATAGTCATGTTCTTGTCAACCTTGTGCTGGCTAAGATAAAGTCAGTTGAAGTCTTGGTGGGCTCAGACTCTCTGTATGCCTATTAGACCTTCTACAGTAGATAGGAAGAGCTCCTGAGCTCACGCTTGACAGGGTTACACATACCCAGCCACTGATCAGATACCAGTGGCTTACAGAGCCCATTATTCACATATTCACACTGATCCCTGATAAGGGTTTTACAAGAGAGAGGACAGTGTTCCTACGGGGAAGAAAGTCCCCAGATTAGAGTCATAGCTTGAGAACTAGCTCCAAAAGAGCAACTATTTATCAGGGTTAAGGTTATATGAATCAATCCCATATCCAGAGCTAACAAGCTAGTGAGAGAGAATGATGAACAGTGAATAGCGTACTGCTCAGAGCCACTAACTGAGCCAACAGCATTACTGGGGAGCTGATTGCTGCTCTGCGTGTGGGGTGCTGTATCATACCTCAGATTCAGGTATGAAGTCAGAGTCCAAACTAAGTGTCTTGTGTTGCTGAGAAGTGTCACCAGTGTGACAGGAGGGAATTAAACCTCCAGTATCCTTCACAGGCAATGTGTGGATATGCCACAGTACCACCCTAACCAAGACTCCAGTTTTTATTCCTTACAAGAGAAAATGGAAAAGAGAACCCAAAAGAGTAAATAGTTTCTCTGCCAAAGCAGAAGAATAACAGTTGTCTTGTGGTATAATGTCAGCTTTGGCATGGACTGTGGCACAGCCAGGACTTTCCCTAAAATGCAGCCCAGAATTGATCACTCAAGCTGATACTAAACTAAGCATCAAAGGTTGGTGACTTTCATCAGAGACCATAAACATGCACTAATACATATTCCCTTCTTCTGTGATTTACTTCCATTTGTTTTGAGAAGTTTTAGAATGTCTGTTGTCAAGATGAAAATGCTGGACAGGCTAAGGAAAGTGCAGTCTTATCACAACAAATCTGGGTATTTTTTTCCCCTTTCTCATTCCTCTGCCATCAGAGCAAAAAAGTTACATCACCTTAGTGATTCACAAATGTTATATATTACAATCTGCTCAAGACAAATACTGGATCGTTTAGGGTTGGAGAGAGGGAGGTAGGAAGGGAAGCACTGTGCTCCCAATTTACTGCTAGCTGTTCTGCCTGGTCCCAGAGGCTCAGTCTCACGGTTCACGCAGCGCACAAGGAGAGGGGTGTGCAGCATGTGTGGCCAGAGCCCCCAGACCTCCTGCAGTTGGGTCAGTGCAGAAGAACTGCCTGTGAGAAAAGAGTCTGTGAGGTGGAAATATCACACAGGGCTGTGCAGAGTCTGCAATAAACACTTGGGTCAGTCACAGACTCTTTTGCAACTGAAGGCAACTTGCACAGTTCATGTTTTCTTCTGGAAACTGAAGCAGACCCTGCCCCAGTCTCTGAGCTGTACGCTTGCAAGGGCTGCCCTTGGATCTGGGCTTGTGCGGCATCCAGTCCAGCAGCAATAGCAGTATCAGCTGAGCACAACTTCACAGCAAAAGTAACTATCAAGCAATGTTGTTCCATTAGTAGAATAGCTCAGAGAAACTTTCAAAAAAGCGACAATTTTATAACAAAAAACCCAAGTGACAAACTCTTTAGAGGTGACATATGTAGGATAATTAGCAATGGGAGGGGAATAGAATTTCTGAGTATTATTATATGCCATTAACAACTTTCAGATCTCATTGAGAGTGCTTTGTTGCATCTCAGTTTGTAGTGATGAGTTAAGCTTTCTTATGACACTTTTTCTAAGCATCTAAGAACCTTTACATTTATTGCATTGAGTTCCAGTAAGTCAGTAAAAGTTGAAGTGCCCAGAACCTCTATTTTGAACAGCCTGAATAGTGTCCATAAAAGCAAATGTCCTGAAAACACTCCTTTCCAGGCACTTGTTGAACATTATCATCTTGAAATGTTGGATTCACACTCATTTAAATAATCTGTCAGCTTCCAAGAAGACACCTGATGAGCATCACATTCAAGTGTCAGGAAGCACAGAGAAAAAGTGCCAAAAAAAAGTTCAATCTGAAGAAATTGTATCAGCTATTAGATGAGTATTATAACACAGTTACTACTGAAAAAGATGTCTCATTTAAATGGAAAATAAACTTTACATTCAAGATAATTTTTTTTTTAAAAGACCTTACATTGCCTCCATGCCACCTCCCGTGTTTCTCACTAGTGAGATCTTCCAGCAAACTGAATCCAGAGGGCAGATACATACATGGCAAACAGCAGTACACACTGATATTGATTGAGTGAACACCTCAGGACCACTGTAACTGAGCCATTGGAGATGCTACTTCTGGGTTTTTTTTGTGGGAGACACTGGGAGTTGTAAGAATTCACTGTCTTCTGATTAAACCTTTAATGCCTTCTGTTGGGTATCTAAAAGCTGAATCACTAAATGAGAAGATTCTTGAAAAAAACTCTTGGCCCTGATTTGCATATACTCCAGTTATTTCACTACACCAAATACTATGCGTGTTTTATATAGGGGCTTGAGGCTTACTGTGTGTTTGTGATATGCTTTGAGATCCTCTGATGGGAGGTGTTACCTAAATACGAGTAATTTGATGCTTAAATATCTAGAATTCCCAGTGGACATCTGCACTCAAGCCCTGCTGCCATCACAAATGAAAAACATTTGGAATCCTTAATGTGATTTTTAATGGACATATGTTCATAACACAGTGCCACCAATTTGGCATATTTAATGTCTTCTCAAGAGAAGCCCACAGTTTGTATAGCAAGATTGTGGGAGGTTAGGATTGCAGTGTGAGAAAATTTGCACAACACCTGCCTGACTATAATTTAATTGGCAGAAACTAATGCTCTGGGTTTGGGGATTTTTTTCCTCCACTCAAAACCGAAGAGACACTAGGACTAATCCTGCTGTCTTACACTGTCAGTTTTAAGCTTTTATTCTGACTTTACTTGTGCTGCAATATGATCATTTTCTGGTCCACTCTTTTCTGGCAACTGAAGCATTGCTGTTTTACTCTCAGTTGTTATTTCCATGTATAATGACTTACCTGGCCAGCAAGAAGGACTCAGTATTTTTGTACTTCACTGAAAAAGGGGTATGCTTATTATTACTCAAGATTATGCCCCATTTTATTTTTAATGAATACTTAATGATATGTTTTAAAAGGAAAACAGTTGGCCAAAATATTTCTGATCAGCTCTACCAGCAACACAGTATGTGGACTCCAAAGAGAAACACCACCACTGTCATCATTAAATTGTCTTTGATTTTACCTTTGCTTGCAGCAGAGCCCCATCTGGAGCTGTTTTTAGCACCTCTTGTCCTACCAAATTTTTGTTTTCCTTTTCAGGAATGTTTGGCCTTGCAGCACATCAAGGACAGCCCCTCTTACTTCACTGTTTTCTTCCCTTTGCATTCACAAAACATAATAAAAAGCTTTGCAGGAGAGATAGAGGATACAGTCCCAGGGGAAGCATTCCTGCAGTGTGAGATTCAGCTCCGCAGTATTTTAGACTTGCAGGGCAGGAAGGCAAGCTGCAATCCTGATCCGTGCTGCTCTGCCAGACCTGGCTTTTCAGGGCTTGCAAGTCACTGCTGGCTGCCTCAGTGAAAGCCTTGCTGGAAACATCTCATTGACTGCACGAACCTGAGCAGGTGGCAGGTGATGAACATCCTTTACATAGGATACTCACATCAGTTTTGTGGCTTTAAGGAACTCCCTGAAACTTAGCTGGGATGCCCAGATTTCCTGTTCTGCAAACTACCATTGACAATATTTTACATGCATGGTGGAAGCCCCATCAATATAAAAAGTGACAGGTTGGCATGAAAGCATCACCTCATCCAGGCCCCAGATGCTTTGCTGGGACTGGGTGTAATCAGAGTAAGATGAAATGGCAGCAGGGTTATTTCTACATTTTTATTTGTCTGAAATGCTTCAGTCTTCACACACCCAGACTGCATGGACAAATGGACATGAAAATCAGCCTTTCTTTGTGGGCGTGATGGTCTAAAGTGGAGTAGGGGAAGGTAAAGAGCTGAAAGACAGGCAGGCAGGAACAGTTAGAGGCAAGACCTCAAAATGTCTGAGGTCACACTCTCACCCTCAGAATTATAAGAGCAGTAGTGGCTGTTGGTATCATATACTGCCACAACAGATACAGATATGTACCCATCTCTGTATATGTACATATGCATACAGTGCACTTCACACATAAAACAGTGTGCAGCCACATTCCTGAGCAGTTTTCTGCCTTTGAGTAGTAATTCAAAGATGGGTTAATATTTTATGACCCCCATAGGACTCCCAGTGAAATAAAACAACATTTGAAGGAGGGGGTTAATTACTGAGACAGTTGCTGATCTGCCTCTTCTGAGCTTGTAGCAATAGCAAATAATTGTTCATTTTGCAAGAGCCTAAAGCAAGCCATAAGCAAAAACTTTCTCTCCTGCACTGAAGGAAACCCAACCTTTAGATTTACATTGCCTGTTTTTTTTCAGAATTGCATGGACAAAAATAAGGCCTCCAGGCAGGCATATGTAGTGGTTATTCAGGCCTGTCAGTGCTTACTGTTGAACTTTATCCCCAGATCAGGCAATGTCCCCAAGGTGAGTAAACACACCTTGGACAAGCCTACACTTCACAGCCAACTAGTGAGCATCTGCCTACCAAATGTGCCAGCTGCGCTTTGCCTGGACGACCCCCCTGTTCCTGGTTCCAGATACTCTTTGTACTCAACCTTTCCCACACACTGAGAAGTTACGACGCTTTTGGTTTCAAAGCCAAATTGGATCAAAGTTTGGTGAAACTGCTAAATTTTGTAACTGTTTCAAATCAGCAAACCCAGGGTGTAATAATGGCTGCTTTCAGCATTCATTAATCAAGCCTGTTAAATGATTACCTTCTCAGGGCTGCGTTGTTGACAACTCTGCATGATGACAGTTGTCAGTGGCACTGTCCCAAGACACTTCGAGTGGTGACATAAAGGACAAGCCTCCCTCACCTCAGCTAGTGGGATGGACACTACCATGAAGAATATTTAAGGAAGGAGGATGCTTCCTTGGAAAGCAGTGATTGCAAGAGTATTCCAAAGCAAGTGAAACGGGATCAACTGAAAGGGACAGCAGAATCCTCTCCGAAATCCAACTCAATCTTATAAAGACAGTAAGTAGAATGGCCTTTATTTTTTCCAGCTTGAAATTATCAGTGATCCAAATTCTCTATATTGATTTTAAAGCAGAAGTACATGATCAAGTCTATTACAAATTCTAGCTTTGCATTATATGTTGTTGGGAAGGCTTATTGACACTGGTTACAATGTCATAGTATGCTAACACACCCAATATATCTGATTTTAGATTGTGATCAGTATTTCAAAGCCATCAACAAGATCCACCACAGGTTTGATAATGCCCCCACAGTTGAAAGCCGAGGTAAACGTCATGCCAAAGGTTGTCCAGGGGGATTTGCAGAGCCTGCCTCCAGAAGCGAGGGATTTCATTGAAAGTAATGCCAAGCTGTGCCAGCCTGAAAGCATTCATATCTGCGATGGCTCAGAAGAAGAAAACAAAAAAATTCTGGACATCATGGTAGAACAAGGCATGATCAAGAAGCTGAGCAAGTATGAGAACTGGTGAGTAGCCTGAAGGAAGTCAAGTATCATCTCAGAATTGCAATATGCATTTTCTATCCTGTTTACTTTTAAAGCTGCTTATAACCCTTCAATATTTGCTTTCCATGAACATTTTGGCATGGTAGCTTACATAGGTGAAATATTCAGGAAAGCAGACCTTTTCCTCTAAAACTTAAAGCATATTATTCAATTGGTCTATCAACTGTACATTGTCTCTATTGATTTGTTACATCAGGGAACTGAAATAATGTCATGAGACTTATGTAACTAATCATTAGCTAAATATTATTTAGCAAAACATCTTTTGAAGAATTCTACTATTTTTAGTCAATTAGTTTATTCATCAAATACTTTTTTGTGGCATTCAGGTAGCTCTGTGGGTGTTCAAATATTATTCAGTACAGGCATTATTCATATCGTGCCGATGAGCTCTGACTGTAATGTATTCAGCAAATAGTTTTTTCAAATATTTGATCATCTCTCCCAACCAACCCAACATGAAAGGAGAATATTAACAACAAGCACATACTCAGGAATTACGTGCTGACCAAGAGATCTTCATGGAAGAAATCTGCAAAGACTTTTGAATAACTAAGTGCAGGAATTTGGCAATCTGTTTGCAGACTATTTGGGAGAGAAAAGGGCAAGATTCACCAGATAAATTATTCATTGTTAATTACATGCTTAGCTGTAGTGATGATGGTTATGACAGCCCAACTAGAACATTTTTATACTCATGGAAAATTTCTGTGCACAGAGGTGAAAATGTAAAACAATCCTATCTGTTGTAAATAGATGGCAAGAATTCTTTAGAAGGGAAGAAGAATCCCCTTTAGTAAACTCCTTCACTTCTTATGATAATGCTTATACTCAGTATTTCTTTTGTGATGCCTCTAACTTAAAGAACTACGCCAATCCACTAAGCTGGATTCTGATCCCACAGATACTCATACCAACACTTAATGTGCTTGCCTGGCATTCACTTTGCTTGAGGCATCATTTTGTGATCCCCATGCAAAACAACTTCACACTGATGAGAATGAGAATTAAAGAGGATTAACTTTTCCCTGGAAGTTAGCAACAGAGAATAAGACTGAGATAAGAGGCAAAGGAGTAGTAATGTGTAACCAGAATTTCCTAGGCCATATAATTTGTTCTTCATACTGGAAAGTTGTGAAACAATTTGTATGAGAGAATATATCTGACTGATTTTTGAGACTCTCTGTTATACTGGCTCTGTCACTGTAGTTTTGGCCTTACAAAGCATTGTACCCTTTTCTGCTAAATGAGTCCCACAGAAGGGTAAAGAGTGTTATATTGATAATTAAAGTCTAATTTCCTTGGTTTTGGTGAAATGCAGCTGGTTGGCTCTCACTGATCCAAGAGATGTGGCAAGAATTGAGAGCAAAACCGTCATCATCACTCAAGAACAGAGAGATACTACTCCGATCCCTAAAACTGGAACTAGCCAGCTGGGACGCTGGATGTCTGAAGAAGATTTTGAGAAAGCTTTCAATACCAGGTTCCCAGGCTGCATGCAAGGTAGGCAAGAAAAGGACGGTTGATATTGAACTTCTAGGATTACAGAGACACTACTACTACTAGTTACTCTGATCTTTAAAGAAAGATTTTAACTGAAGGTTTAGGTTTCTACCCCTGGTATTAGTCACTTTGTTGGTTTCATTTGGATCTATGGTAAAGATCCAAATGCCTGTGCAAGGATAGTCCTCGGTCTCTTTCCAGCACTCTTCTCTTCATAAAGAAACGCAAAATAAGGTACAAAAATTTGGGTGACTTTTCTCAGGAAGTCATGCAACAACTAAGCAGCAGATAGAAAGTGAGGTGAGAATGGAGGACACCCACCCCCAGCAATAATTGCAGGTTCGGTGATTTACACCAACAGAGAAGTTGGCCTCCACCCACCTTTAGAACTGGCTAGACAATTTGTCTGTACAGCTGCTTTCAGCATTTAAGATAAAACTTCTTGCTACACAATTAGACAAAGTTACAGCTCTTAAAACATCATCAGAAACACCCACAAGACAAACAGCTTCTAAAGAAGTGAGAAACAACCTCCATGTTAATAAGGATCATTTCAAAAGTTCCTTGTTTTGCTTTTTGCCACATCTTGCTACTCTCTGTTTTCCAGGACGCACAATGTATGTCATCCCCTTCAGCATGGGGCCTATTGGCTCTCCTTTGTCCAAGATTGGGATTGAGTTGACAGATTCACCGTACGTAGTGGCCAGCATGAGGATCATGACACGGATGGGAACAGCTGCTTTGAAAGCCCTGAGCAATGGGGAGTTTGTAAAATGTCTTCACTCAGTTGGATGTCCACTACCACTAAAAGGTAAGAGACATTAAAAACTGTCACCCCTGGAAATTCCCAGGGGCACGTTTTAGAGCTGACTGCGTGTTCTCAGCACATGGGAGATGCCACAGAAGACCAGGGTGGTTTGTGCAACAGTGCTAGGTTCAGAACTCAATTAAAGGAATTAAAGCTCAATGAGAATTTCATGGAAAGGAGATTATTATCCCTAGTACTTACCAGGGGCTTTCCTTTAAAGCATCTGGTATGGGTTGCTGTCAGAGGCTCGATGCTGATGAAACAACAGTGCCATCCAGCATGGAAATTGCTGCATTCATGAGTACAACATTCTGTTCTGCAGAACCATTAATCAACAACTGGCCGTGCAACCCGGAGTTAACGCTGATTGCCCATCTCCCGGATCGCAGAGAGATCATTTCATTTGGCAGCGGTTACGGAGGAAACTCCTTACTGGGGAAAAAATGCTTTGCTCTCAGAATTGCCAGCAGAATCGCCAAAGAGGAGGGCTGGCTAGCTGAGCACATGCTGGTAAGAGCTATTAAATCATGTGTGTTTGAACAGCCGTTAAACCCTAAATTAGCTCAACATAAATACATCACATCTTGCTATCAATGAAATTAGTCTCATATGGATAGCCCTGTAACATTCGATATGAATTTATCACATGGCAGGCTTATGAGAAATAGGAAACTGCTTGCAAGCTTAAGTACCAAACATTTTAAAATAGCACCTGTAAAATCAGAAACGAAGAAAGATTCTAACTTCTGACGGTGGCTACTTGTAGGCAGACCTGGTACTTGAGCGGAGCCTAAACATCATCGCTAGGCATCCACATTGCCTGTACAAGTCTAATAGCAAAAGATTAATGCAAATTTTGAAAATTGTCTTTCATATTATAAAGAGGTCTATGCACTCAAAAATCTGCAAATATTAGATTTTCTAAATGACTTCTGCTTTGTACCCTTCCTGCCTTTACTTTCTGCTATCATTTAAACATTCTACTACCATCAAATACCACTGAAAAAAAGAATTTTAAAGTGCATAAAAGAACAGTCTCGGAAATAATCTTTGGACTCTGAAAAGTGCAGGAGTATCCATACATGAAGTGCTTTCACTTCACTCCAGTTGTGCAGCCAAAAGAATATTGCCCAGTTTTCTTCTGTCTCAGCTGAGAAACACAGCTGTATACAGTCTGTGCATCTTTAATCAGCAAAATAAAAATAAATGTTTGAATTATATATATACCTGACATTTTTTTAAAAAATATAATAACTCCTTACAGATATTCTAAGGGCAAGAAGAGTAGACTTTTTGATTAATAAAATACAGTTTTAGTTATTTGTCAACTATATTACGTGGTGGTACTTCTGTAGGAACAAATTTGCATAATTAAATATTTTATCATTACCACTTGCTGGGAGACAATCTTCAAAATGAAAAGTGCAAGAAAAAAAGACTGTGTTTAACAGCTGCATTAATTTTTCAACAGATCCTGGGCATTACCAATCCAGAAGGTGAAAAGAAGTATTTTGCTGCAGCATTCCCTAGTGCGTGTGGAAAAACTAACTTGGCCATGATGAACCCAAGCCTGCCAGGATGGAAAATTGAGTGTGTGGGTGATGATATTGCCTGGATGAAATTTGATGAACAAGGTATGGAACTGAAATTGGATTGTTTTACAGTCCAGTAGAGGTTGCTTTTAGGTGCAGCAAGACATGCTACAAAACTCTGGATAGAATTAAAACAGTTTTATTTACTTATATTTTGTCATTTAACTTCCAGGCAACTTAAGGGCAATCAATCCAGAAAATGGCTTTTTTGGTGTTGCCCCTGGAACATCAGTCAAAACAAACCCCAATGCTATTAAAACCATATTCAAGAACACCATCTTTACCAATGTAGCAGAAACCAGTGATGGAGGTGTCTATTGGGAAGGCATTGATGAGCCATTACCACCAGGAGTAACACTGACTTCATGGAAGAGCAAGGATTGGACCCCAGATAATGGTAGCCTGGCCCACTCCACAGTCTGTCTTGGTTTTCTCTGCTGAATTCAAGTTAATTCTGCCATTATGACCTTTTCATTGTACTCTGTACAGGGGAACCTTGTGCTCATCCCAACTCACGATTCTGCACTCCAGCCAACCAGTGCCCCATCATGGACCCTGCATGGGAATCACCCGAAGGCGTGCCCATTGAAGGGGTAGTATTTGGAGGCCGCAGACCTGCTGGTAAGAGATGCATCAGCCACCTATGAAGGCTGAAGTGCTGACCACAGAAGGGTTGAAACACAACTGGGCATAGACACAGGGTTTGCTTTCACAGCTGCAAAAGCAAGGAAATAACCATGTTAATCTAACTTCTCCCTGTTAGCCTTTGACACACACACTTACAGCCACTGATATTTCAATGTCTGAATTGTTAGATGTTAACACAAAACAGGTAATCATAATAAAGGGCTGGAGAGAGATCAGGACCCACCTTAGTGGGTAATACATAGACACATAGCAAATTGCTATACTTGTCTCAATTTGCTTGCAGTTTAACTAGTTCAGATAGGAAATGGTTAGAGAAATGAACCAGTTGTAGACAGTTTACAGAAAAGGAAGTAAAATAAATTGATGTTAAAGGTCATCTAAAGGTAGAAAAGAAAGAGACGTAATCCTAGATCTGAGTCTAACATCATGACCACAGGACTAGATTCTATTTCCAGTAAAATCTGCTGGGGATTCTGAGGTCCCAGGTATCTCCCACTGAGCAACTAAACATGGATGCGTTCAGTAATCAGTAGCCAGTTTTGAAAACATTCACATAAACTTCTTTGCTACAAGAGGGCAGGAAATGAACTGATTAAAATAACAAGAAAAATTAGAATACATTATACAATAACATGCATTTGGCAGTACCTCAGGTAGAAAAACCTGTTATAAAAATATTTCTGGACCTCTAATTACCAAAGTGATTTTGTTCTTTACAGGTGTGCCTCTTGTATATGAGGCCTTTAACTGGCAGCATGGAGTATTTATAGGAGCAGCTATGAGATCTGAAGCAACAGCAGCTGCTGAGCACAAAGGTAAATCAAAATTTAATCTGCCTACCTGTATTAAAAGCAATCCTCTCCGGACTGCCTGCCCTGTCCTCCTCCCCTGCTCTTTTGCATTTCAGTCTCGGCAGCTAATTTTGCAACCTGTGCATTTTCACTGTAGAAAATATTTGTAGTGGAATTAAAAGACAAATTCTCTGTAAAAGTCAAATTAAGCAAAATAAACCCCTAGGTGGCAAGCATACAGAACAGGGTGCAGCCATGGGGTTGCCAGAAGCCTTGATACAGAGTTCTTGTTACAGTCTGGGGTAAATAAACTTAAATTTTCTCTTCTGCTGCTAGAGCTCAACATAAATACATGAACAATGAAAGCCAGCTCTTGAGGATCTTCATTTAAGCTGCTTGACCTGAGATTTAAGAAATTTAATTTCCACTGATTACAAAAATTAATTTAATTTGTACTTTTTTTGTACATCAAGGATAATGCTTGTGTTGTTTCTTAAAGCTCTTTGGTTTAGATACAGAAGGGTGGTTAAGGGACCATGGGTACTAAATCCTGGGAGGATCTGAAACTTTGTGCTTTAGAATAAATGCACTATTTATTACTTTACATCTTCCATTTTTGTTTTGAACAGGCAAAATCATTATGCACGATCCATTTGCCATGAGACCTTTCTTTGGCTACAACTTTGGCAAATACTTGGCCCACTGGCTCAGCATGGCACATCGTCCAGCTGCAAAACTACCAAGAATCTTTCATGTTAACTGGTTCCGGAAAGACAGCCAAGGGAAATTCCTGTGGCCTGGCTATGGAGAGAATGCCCGTGTGCTGGAGTGGATGTTCAACAGAATTGAAGGGAAAGCCTCTGCCAAGCCAACTGCCATAGGTTACATCCCTGCTGACACTGCTTTGAACTTGAAAGGTTTAGAAGATGTCAACTTGACCAAACTGTTTGATATCTCGAAAGAGTTCTGGGAAAAGGAGGTAGAAGAAATCAAACAATACTTTGAAGTACAAGTTAATGCTGACCTTCCCTATGAAATAGAAAGGGAAATGCTTGCCTTAGAGATGAGGATAAAACAGTTGTAGCTGATCAAACCCACAATTATTTATCAATCCACGCATACTAAGATAGGACAAACATTTTACCAAATCACCACTGGAAGTATAACAGCACACTGATGGGCAGGGTGTTATAATGAAAGCAGGTCTTAGTTTAGTTAGAATATAAATAGGGGCATTCTAGAAGTAACTCCAGACCTAATGATTTATAACTACATCAGTTGTTGTGAACAGGTGAGCAGCTGTGGGAACATATGTGCACATGGTCTTCAAAACGCTGATCTGTCTCTTACATGCATATACAGCCATGATGCATGGAAATTTTTTGCCTAGTTCTGCATATACAAACCAAACCAATCCAGTCTTCAAGGTGTAGCACATTGTTTCTGTCACACAAACCTCTACAGTCTTAGACTCTACAGGAAAAACGAAAGAAAATTAGATGCTGTATATATGTATTACCTAAATGTATTTCATGGCTTAAATATTTTTTAGAAAAATGAAGTTGTAACTTTTATCAGAGTGAAAGATGACTTTGTATTACTAATGCATATTTAAGATATTGCTATTATATATGACTCATGTTCCTGTGATTTCCAGATGTTTTGAATGGCTTGTTCTTTAAACTATTGAAATAAATGTTTATACAAAATATGACCACATTTCCAGTATTCTCACTGTTTATAAACTACATGCATATAAACTGGGCCTCCTGTCAATACCACAGTACAGGGAGAAATTCACATGTGGAAGTTAGATGTTGACTAGCATTGATCTGCTACTCCTAAGCCAACTAGCTTAAGCCACATACTCTTTGCAACTTTTATTGAAGCCAAAGGAATGATCCAGAAATTATGATATCAGCTGTGAGCAGTCATCCAGCTAGTGATGGACTGGGCATTGTTAGTTACTTCAGGCATTTATAAAATAGACTACCCTCTAGGAAAGCCCCATATTAGGACCTTGCTCATTTGCTGAAGTCACAGGATTTGTCTCTGTTGCACAACACCTTGGCTTTTGCAAGAACAACTAGTGGAGCTGTTGAAGTAAAGACAGTTTTGGAAGAGTTTTCTGGATTTGTTGAGATGCCTAAAGCCTTAGAGCTCAATGAAGATAGGGGTGGAAGCCTGTGTTGGCTTCCTTGTAGATCCAAGATACTAAAACCATCCTATGTTCTCCCAGTTAAAGGTGTCCTTTACATGCTTCCCACGTCCCTGGCAGGTATCCTGCTTTTTCACTTTGAATGCTTGATCTCCCAAAATATATTGCAAATATTTGCTTAGCAAAAAGAAAATCACTTGCCTTGTGTAATAAGCCTTTTTATAGACCCAGCTTCCTTGCAAAACAAACAATACCAGGGCTCGTCAACAGATGCCCTTCGAAGTTTGCTAGGAGAGGTCACATAGCCTGAAAAGCCTCTAACTACCTCCTGACTCCATGTTTAGGACTTAACACAAACATTACCCATTCTGAAGTGAATAATACAGCATAAGTGGATAGACAACACACAAAAAAACAGACAGTAGAAAGCTGTGATGAACGCAGAGGAGAGCAGTGCAGCCTCTGTAGAGATGATCATCGGTTGGCCTGCTTGCTGGCCCTAAACCACATCTGCATGGATGCAGGTCTCCTGTAGGGTCATCTTTAGCCTATGTACTCTTGAGTGGGCTCCAAATTAAAAGAAAAATCAAGGTGGAAGACAGTAAATAAGCGAGAGGAAGTGAGCCAAGAGAGACTAGTATATGCACTCCTCAGATTCAAGGACTACTGTCACACATATAAAATAAAGTTGTTTATAAAGTAATTTTGTAAATAGCTGATGAAAGGCTTGGGGCATTCCCAAACTGATATGACAGTATTGGACCTGGTATTTGGATAAGTCCAAGGAAGAGCAAGGACATCTAAGAAAATCTGTCACGCTAGTATCAGAGAATTACGCTGGTTACAGTCTCCGAGTTCCTTATGGGCCTCATGAGAAGATCCCAGTCCTGAGCAGTGCAACCATGTTCCAAGTACATTCTGAAGTGCTGCCCAGGAGATGTACAGAAGCTCGGGGCTTTCCAGAGCTCACTGAGAAGTTCCAGTGTGCTGTTCTGCCTTCTCAAACACATCCAGGCTCAATATTCCGAATATTACAACATAAAAACCTCATACTTCATGCTAGAGGAGTCTGTGCCAAAGGCTCAAGCCCAGCAGGCATATGGACATGGAAGAAGTGAGTGACACTTGTCCCATTAAAATGCTGCTCAATGAGGAGATAGAGGTACCATCACTGTGGGCCATTGTAACTGTAATCTTACAGCACACACCCAGCTAGCAAGATTGGTGTTATAAGGTGCTAACTGCCTTGAGAACATCATACCCCAGCCCAAAACACTGGATTTTGTATTCCGACTAAACCCTCGCTTTCTCCCCCTCACCTCAAGGGGCTGGCAGACCTCCCTTCCCTTGACTGCCGCTGCCCTCAGGGTTCTCCTCTGGGTATTCTTTCCACGTAACATAACGCAACTCATGGAAAGTGGCTGTTACAAGCACTTCTGGCAAAAATATTTAAACCATTTGCGGTTCTCCCACTCCACACATTTTGACCACATGCACCTTTTTGAACACTGCTCAGAGACTGACAGGCACGCAAATCATTCCGGAAACTACAGAAAATGGGGGGAAAAAACCTGCTGTACTGTTAAGGCTGAGAACAAGAAAATAACTTTTTGCGTGAGTCATTCAACAGCTCCTTTGTATGTAAATATAGCCGCAACCCATCAGCATCTATGGGGAGTAAAATTTACATTTTGAATGATCAAAATGTTTAGTATTGGCAGAGAAAATGTTTAAAAAGAGAGAAGGCGGTGGTTTAAAATTTAGAAACTTAGTCAACCGTGCCAGATTATGATCTCAACTTCTCTCCCTCCAACAAATACTATGCTCCATAAAAACAAAATGAATTAGAACAAAATGCTTTTAAATTGAAATTTGGAAGTTCCCCTGATTTTCAAAAGAAAGGGGGGAAGGCAACAAATGCAATAAATTTCAACAAATTAGTAGAGAAATATAAAACTTGGCCTATTAAATGTGATTCAGAGAAAGGAAGCACAGGAAGGACTAACACATGAAGTGTACAGAGCCATAACATTTGCAACAGCTGTGTTATGAAATGCTCTTGGTATTCTGGGAAGCAAGAAACAAAATACTTTGTTAAAACACTTGTGGATGTACCAGTGGCTGAAAAGAAGAGAGTCAAAGTCAAAATCACAGTTTAACCATTAATGCTATTGAGGATACAGTCTCTGGTACCTTGTTTATGCCATGATTCACTGAACAGGACAACACAGCGCTGGATGCACCACATCCAGGGGAGGCTGGGCTTGACTCCTGTAAAGTTAGTGCAGTCCCTCTAAAAGACCTTTGTCTACCCGGGCAAAAACTCTGGCTTCAGTGCAAAGTACTCCTGTTAGCACAGATAAATCTATAGAGCTCAGACACAGATCTTGGTCCAATCTTTGCGTATGTTGAGAAGTCTCCAAGCATGATGCCATCCTTTGGGCTCACTTCTAACGTTTCAAGGTCAAATTTTGACTGTGTTTTGTCTTGTTCCTTCAAATCCCTTTCTCAGGTGTCTATCTCAGTAGTAATTAGCTTGAGTATATAAGATATCCACACACCTGTATTCTGTCAACACGATGAAGGTTAAACCAAATAAATAAATAAAACTGGAAAGCAACATTCAGCTTGCTGCAGAACTCTTATTGGAAAAAAGTGAAACCCAACTTCAAAGCTTTCACAATTCTGTGATGATAGGGCTATTTTCAGGGAAAGAAGTAAAATTCAGAGAAATGGCATTTGTGCTCTGGGAAATACTGTTTTCCAAAAACCTTGGCTACCATAGTAACATGATTTATTCCATACTTGCTGCAATATAGTCAATTAGCTCCCTAACTGAAAGACAATTATCGTAACTAGAGATGTACCTGGCTGGAAGACTACTGAAAAGCTGCTTATGAATGGCAAAGCAGAGTGCTCTAAATTCCAAATTAGTAATCATTATTGTCCATCATGGAGAACATCTCTGGCAGTGGTTTAACCTCAGCGATACAGAAGGGCACATTTGTCAAATGGATGCTGGCAAATCCCAGTCGCCGAGATTCCAAAACACGTCCTGCCCCATCTGTGAATCTGTATACAAGACAGCTAGGTGGAAGAAAGGGAGAAGAAATAAAAAACCGAATTGCTACTTGCATTCTGCACCCGTCACAGATATAATTTTTGGCTGCAAACTTTAACAGAGCAGGATTTTGTGGGCAAATTGCAGAAATCCACAAATACGCAAAATTCAGGCTGTACCTGATCCTTGCAAACACATACATAGTTAAGGTGTCTGTCTTAAGAGGCCACCCAGAAGACCTCTAAGCTGTCCCTACGCAGCGTGAAGGGCTTTATGCTGCCTTTATTACCATCAGGGACATTGGCCACCTCGGCATTCATTTTGCTCCTCCTTATACTGGCTCCATTGGACTTGCCGGGGCTTTTCTCCAGCATAAGTGTGACCAGATGTAGGTTCTGAGATTATTTGACTCCAGCTTTTGTTCAAGCCGATAAGCTGCTAGCAGAACTTTTTCTAACACACATCCCAGAAATGTTCTTTGTGTCTTCTTTGGAAATGTCAGATACTGGCCATTGTAAAAGAGAAAACATCTGTTTTAATCCTCCCAAAGGAACATATCAGGTTTTTTGTGCTGTTTTTATGCAGCCTCAAGGCCTTTTATTCAGCTAAAAAAACCCCTTTGTAAAACTGCTGGGTTTTTTGTTGTTGTTGTTGTCCTTTTTTTGTTTTTAAACCAAGTTACTAGGTTTTGTTCTTTTTCTTTTAAATCATCACAGCACCATTTCCCAGGTTGAGATGGCCAAGGAATGGTCCTTCCCAGAAAATTCCTCCTGATAAACAGCTGTTCTCCAGAACAAACTAAGCTCATCACCCATGGAAAATAGCTTCTAGGCTCACAGTTAATAGATCTTACCCCTGCTTTGTATAGTTTTGGAGGCTTTAAATTAAACCAATAGTCTGAACTCTTCCCCCTCCTCATCTCATCAGTGAAATCCTAGGAAGGCTCTGTCACCATGGTGGAGGCTGGCACAGCAACAGCATGTGCATACAAATGCCATCTCAGCTATGAATGTGAAGAGCACAACAAAACCTCATTTTACCCACCGGAAACCATCACTATATTTATCTGTGTCTTCCTGAACAGATGAGAAACTTCCCATGGTGTTCTGGAGCTCCAGATCCTGAGAGCAGCTATGAATAGCAGCTTTAAATTTAACCAAGTTTGGAAAGAGAGTGAAACCTAAATGCTACAAGATGATGCCAGTTCAGCTGGCTCAGAAGCCGAGAGCCTTGCTTGCAAGTGGCGTGGAGATAAATTCCAGCCCACAGGGCAAACAACATTGTCATCAGTATCCAATAAGCCTGCAAAAGCAGTATGACTTTGCATGACTTACGCACCACTAAGCCTAGAGCAGTACAACTCTCCCAGGAGTTATTCCTGCTGGCAGAAGCCAGAAGGGTGGCGAGACCCAAGTGAACCTTCTGGAGCTGACAGTGCATTGCACTGACTCTCACTGAGCAGTTTGATTCCTTTGTTCTTTTTCCTACAGTATGGCCAGGCTAAGGCAAGTGTGCCTGAACTTGTGTTCCACCTCAGTCACTGGATTACCTTAATGCCAAATGACAAGTTCATAAAGAGCCACATGGCAGTGAGAGTGGAGCCGGACGGCAGAGCTTCCGCTGGCTTCGGCAGTGACAAGAAGAATCTGTGGGTTCTTTGCTGAGGTTTGTTTTTGTACGTTTGGTCTGGTTTTGCCTTTCAGTTTGGGATACTACCAACAGTTACTTGAAGTGCCAGAGGTAGCCAGTAGAAGAAAAAAAAAAACAGCTAAAAATTTAACTAGGACAGCAGTTGGGAAAGGGAGGGGGAGGCTGTTTGAGAACGGTGGGTTGACTGGTAGTCTTAGAGTATAAAAACAATATCCTTCTGACACTAGTAAGTAGAAGCAGGCCTTGGATTCCACGGACTTTTCTTGGTCTTTTTTCTACGAAGACAGAAATCTGGCTCTATTTCAACATCGTTATCTACACTCAGGCACCCCTGCACCCTTGAAGGAGATTAGTAGTGATAATGCATCTGGTACCTGCCCCAGCAATAACAGATCTATGTGGAGAAGATTACAAGAAATTGTTTGGACTTCCGCCCAGTTCTAGAAGTCCCACCAACCATTTCCAAAAGTCCCATCAGTTTTTATGGCTTGTCTCTCAAGAAGGCTGCTGAAACCTACATGAAGGAGAGACTTTAAAAAGATTTTTGCAGGCATTTATTTCTGGCCAAATTATGATTGCTTGGAGGAAAAAGAAGCCACCATACAAATCTTGTTAGAGACTTCAGCAGGAACTCACAAACCCATGCAGAACTGAGATAAGCTAAAAAAAGCAATAGCATCCAGGAAGGAAAGGCAGACCAGCCAGCCAAATGCAACTCTAATTCCAACCCATGACAGACCCCTGGGGCAGCTCCAAAGCCACTTAGCACAAGCATGGAGCTGGGCCAGGAGACACTGGCACCAGATGAGCAGCTCTAGCAAGTCCAGACTGCAATTTGGTGATTTGCTGAGGGGGACAGACTCGGACAGGCTTGTTACCCCCAGTACTGCAAACGTGCGGCTCCCCACCTCCACAACTCTCCAAGTGGGATAGCTCCAGGGACACTGTGATCCCCGAGTTCCCCGTACAGTGGAGTGTGTGCCGTGTGCCTGCATAGGAAAATGGTGTAACAGCACATCTGTTAACTACACAAAAACACACTGGCAATGCTCGGTGCGGCTTGGCAGGGGAACCTGTATCAGCTGTCTGCAGTCCAAGGTCTAAAGGGCAATCTGCCTTCAGAGACGCCTGCGACTTCAAGGAACTGTGTCCTGGAGCGAAATCAGTGCCTCTGCAGCGCACAGCCTGCACCGGGCCCCTGACACATGCCAAGCAAGCACTGTACCTGCTTCGTGCCACACTGTAGGTGAATTTCCCAGGAGAGCTGTGAGGGGGGAAAGCACACAGAGCATCTCAAGAGTGTAAAGGCTAATTCCTGTGCCTCTTGGACCCCTCCAACAGACCTCACCAGAGGGACTGCTCTGCCAGCACAGGCACAGTATGTAGGACACCAGCATAGGATTACCAGGTGCTGGGAATATTTACCACAGCAGGGTCTGGAAAATTTTGTTTGTTTGTTTGTTTGTTTTTTCAGTGGGATACAGTGCATAGAACTGCCAGGAAGGTGACCGTACTGATTAGTCTTGTGCAGGACTGTGGGACTTCTGACAACTGTCTGGCCTGGGGGTCCCCAAGCAGCACTGTTCAGTGCTGTAGGAAGAAGGTAAAGGAGGGGGACCAGATACTTGGGGGCCAGACAGTTTCTGGCAATGACAGCTAGAAAACTCCGTGCAGGCTATGTCACACTGCTGCAGTATCGCCAAACAAGCAGCCTTCTCCAATATAGCTATACCATTAGAAGTAAGAAGCTGGAAGCTTGTTCTGTTCCAGTTGCTGGAGAGCAGCTCCCAGCCTCCCAGTCCAGGTAAGTGTTTGCTGGATGCTGTCCCTGCTGCAGACACAGTGGGAAGGCCAGGGAGGGCATCTGTTCCCAAGACATTTATGATAATGCTGGTTTTTTGAACCATGAATTTGAACAGAAACCATGTTGCACCTTAAATGTCACCGCTAGGCAGAAGGAAAGTAATGAATCTTCAGCAATCTTCCCAACATCATGATATTCAAGCACAAAATGAATATACATTGGAAGAAACACTACAGCTGTGACTGCCTCGGTGAAGCCATTAACAAATGCAGTGTAATACGTCCAAGTGCAGTCAGCCCTGTGTGGGGGCTGCTGGGTGTTTCTCCCATCCTTCTCTCCCCGTCGCTCTGCTTATTGTTTGCTTCATTGTTAATCCCACCTAATTTAAAAATAGGAAATTGATTTCTTATGTATCCATTACAAACCAAATCATTTCTTTATTACAGCAAGGATCATATTTCATAAGCAAGTCATGGAAAATTAAAACCATGCCTGTTGCTTTGATGAAATAATGGAGAGAAATGCTGGAGGAGAAGGCACAGACAGCTGGGGGCTGTCATGCAACCAGTGGTGCAAGTTAACTCTTTGCAGGCACCCAAGGCTCCCGCAGCTGCCAGTTTTCCTCCCCCAAACTTCTGTTTATAGTGCTAAGTACTCCCTTATCGCTAAACCTCAAAAGCGTCTAAGAGAAGGAATGCAACCCCTCTGAACAAAGTAGGTCAGTGATTTTGGTGGCTGGAGGTTATGTTGTTAACAGAGGGTTTGCAGCCTGCCTGTGCACAGAACCAGTATTAACACTACTGAAATTAGGTGCCTGACAGTTGCTCTTGCACAGTGTACACAACACAGGAACCCACAATACCAGCCACACATTAGCCCAGAAGTCCTTGTAGCATAAATATTTCCAGGCCTTGGACATATTAGACCATTGTGCTTTGCTGCCAGGTAGGGGCATTTAGACTGAAGGTGAACCGCTTTTACCTGGAGGGACACTCAGTGTACGTTGCACACAGGTTATGTCGGTACAGCAGGCATCCCAGCCAGATCAACAACTAGTTAGCAGTGTACTGTGACTTGGGGTAGATTATAAATTAAAACAAAATCCATTGTGTGCATTACTGAGCATTTACGGACTGCTCTATGAACCTCCCTGTGGAGCAGACAGGACATGGGTCCGCTGAAAAGTAATCCAGATAAGTAGGACAGCTTGCCGGACATTGCAACACCCAACCCAAAGTTCGTGGACTACTTCATTAACATGCTGATCTCTAGGAATTACAGCCAAACAAAACCTCTTCAATTTCCCTATCAGAAGCAAAAAAGATCAGTGAATTATCACTGTGCAGAATGTTTTTTTATAATGTATTTTCTATAGATGTATCCATATAGAAGTGCCACGTCTGAGGACAAAGAATAAGCAAAGCTATCACAACAGATCACAGGCAGACAGACTCCACAAGAGTGAAGGGTAGCAGAAGAGATCATTTCAGAGCCATAATTCACATCTAGTCTATTCATCTCTGAGCACATGCTTTTGAGCAAGAAATTAGTTGCCTTTGCTTCTTTGGGCTAAGAGTCTCCCATTTTGAAAAAAGAGCCCATGTGACAGTATCTTGCAAGTCAGTGTTACTCTCAAAGTCTGCCATGGCTCCGGGACTTGCTGTTCTTCTTTCTGGAAGTTAGGGCCAGGGAGATTATCGTACTAAAGTAATTCTTACACCAGCTAAGCGGACTGCAAACACAGCCACCTTACCTAATCCTTCCCTGCTCTGGGAGGAGGCCAGCCAGCAAACAGCAGGCATTTGCCAGTTCACTGCAAAGAGCTTCCTAACACGCGAGCCAAAGAAAGTCCTCTTAAAACTCTTTATGGTCCTTTTGCGCTGATGATTCTCAGAATGGGAAAACAAGTTTTGTAACTCAGTGGGAGTGAAGGAAATGGGCTCCTTCCAGGAACATCCTGCATCATCTCTCCAGCCCCCACCTCCAAAGGGCTTGTCTAAAGTTGTGTCACTGGGAGATACCGTGCTCCTTTCCGCTAGTTTCTGTATCGGCTGCTACTATGTTGAACCAACTTATTTATGCAATAAAGAGCCCAAGAAACAGTCTGTGTAAACTACTGCAAGTTACCACCAAGCAGCTCCAAGAGCAGCTAAAATGGCCAAAGCACTCAGCCTCTGTAAAGTTACCCTATGTAAGAAGCATTTCAGTTCCCTGTTACGGGAGATGCTTTACGTTGCTTTCTGGTCTGCCACGTTGCTCCCTTATCTGACTTTGCCAGGAACTCAGTCCTCTGTAGTTTCTATCAGCATTTTAATGATTATCAAATACATTATAGAATTGTTTTCAAGAAGTTTCTTGTTGGAAAATATCCTCCAGGAGTTCTAACAAGTATTTGTTTTGATGATACATTTGACAAGACAGTCACCAAAAAAATTCAGAAATACAGAAACATTCATTTGCACTTGCACAACAGAGCCAACTCACCACGCTAATATTTTAATGGAACCACTGGGTATTTTCATTAGCTGCATTTGCCACTGTGACAGCAACAATAACTCCCAGACAGAAGTCGAGACAAGACATAGTAATTAGGTCAAACCTTCGGGATAGAGCTGTCATCACAAGACATAAATGTAAGTTACTCTCCCACTGCCCAGGCTCTGTGAGCTGTGCTATTGCGCTGGGTTGTCTAAGCAGGATAAAGAGGTGGAAGAAATGAGGGTCATTCTGCCTTTTGCTGTTCTTCACAATTACCCTGTGTTTAATTGATCTTGATTAATTATTTAAGGTAAATGGAGCTTTCCTGACCTAATGGCAACATGTAAACTGTTTAACTTTACAAAGCCAGCAAAATGATCTGCGCAGTGAGATCAGCTCTGGTAATGTATTATTTAGGCCAAGTTATCCTGTGCCACTGGTGCCAAACACAAGACAGCAATTGTGAAGGTGTGATGTGGGTCCCCTCAGGGCAAGGGTTAGACTCCCCTGGTGCCTTAGCCCCACTGGGAAAGGAGGAGGAGGAAAAACTGTCCTGTGCTATGGTAGCATGTGGTACCTCCTGGGACCGCATCCCTGTGGGCTTGGAGGAAGAAAGGAAAAAGAGAAGGTAACAACCTGTGGGGTGGGACAAGGGCTGGGAGCACATGGGGAGCTTGGGGGAGACGGCAGAGCGGCAATGAGGAACGAGGCACTTTCGAAGGCAGGTTTGAGCAGCCCTGAGGGACCAGTTTGGCTAGTGAAGCCGAATGCTGTTGCTAGCATGACCCAACCCCAAGAAGCAAATGCAAACTGGCCCTTTGTCCAGCTCTGTTTTGGCAGTCCTGTCACGGTCTCCCATCTGTAACGTCGCTGGGGGTTACAGGGCAAAAAAGTTTATTTTGTGCAGATAATGGCTATCTTTGGTAGAAATCAAAACCTAGATAAAAGCTCTCCAAGAGATTCTGCCTAGATTCAGGTCTGAGCTTTGCTTATCAGCCTGGATAGGGCACTGCTGCTCCCGCTGCAATGCGGTAAAATCGGTTCCTGGAGTAACTTATGCATATCGGAAGAAAGTGATTTGTTTAGATATCTACAGTATTCCCCATCTCTTCTGGCCAATCACTAAGGCAGGTACACAGATAAATGAGAAGAAAACACTCCTCACAGCTCTGGCTTCAGGGGGAGAAGCAGATAAGGCTGATAAGGCATTAAGTGAAATTCTCCTCCAGGCTCCCATGCAAACACAGACTTGGGCAAAGGCTGCTCAGCTACAGCTGAAATACTGCTGTGGCTGAAATAACAGCAACCGCAGGCACAAATAGGACAATAACCTTCTGTCTCCATCAAAAGCTCCTTGTCCAGAGGACTTCTGGTCAAAACAGGCGAGACAGAGCAGCTAGGAGGAAAAAGAGGCACGCAGAGTCCTCCTCGGAGGCACAGGGATGGGTGGGAGACCCAGCAGGAGGTGGATCTTTAGACGCAAGCCAAGGCCACCACCCCTGGGGAAGCAGCCTCCCCCCAGGCTGGGACTGCGTGAGGGTGAGGACGCTGTCAGCTTACAAAATACAGAGGCAAGAGAGATGCGGGCACCAGATGCCAGCTCGCAGGCCAGCACTGCCAGTGAGGTCCACATCACCACATGCTGGAAGGAGACAACACCCATCAAAACTGTCCCATGCTGCTGCCACCAGCCAGGAGGAAACATACAGAAGACAGGAGCATTCCCAACCCGCAGGAGGGGCTACCCCCCATCAGCCACGCTTAGAAACCCAAAATCCTTCCATCAGCAAGAACTTTCTTAGTGACCTGGCCATGCCACCAGAGGCTTTGAAACCATCTCCCTCCTTTTTAAACAGATATTCATAAAGTCTCGTGAGCCACATTACAAAAAAAATGATAGAGGCTTTCTGCCAAATTGCTGAGACTTCAGAGGTTTCCCCCTCCCCCCAGTTTCTTTTACATCCCAACAATTCCTTCCCTGTATTTATTTCTACTCAGTTTTCTACCTCTGGGACCAGAGCAAGCCATCGAACCTGGATTAAACATGCCACAAAAGAATTCAAGCCTTGACACGGCCAAAATATTGGTTTCCAATGAAACAAAACAAAAGGCTAGGATGAAGTAACCATTTCAGCAGCTTGTGCAGCCATGTAAATAGATGTTGCCAAGGGAGACTGAAGAGAGATAAGACTCCACCACCCCTCCAGAGCTCACAGAGGAAGCATTCAGATCCAAGCCCCATTTCCCAGCAGCATTCACCACTCCGGCTTCAGCTGAAATGTTGGATAAGTTGCATTTAAAAGAAACGTTTTAAAAGGGATGGAAAAATCCAAGCTTCCCAGCTGGGCACCAGGAAGGCATTTCCTCTCAGGGAAGGTTTCATTTCAGAGCCATAGGACACCTGCAGTCTCCTACCCATGAGGAAGGGACTGAGCAGACCTCAGGACTGACCCAGGCCAGCAGCAAGAACAAGAGCACATGGTGTTTGTTTTTATTGAAAAAAATACATATTTCTTTGGATTATAATCTTCACTGGCAACCCCCAGACCTACCAGGCTGCCTCACTCCAACTATTCCAAAGGTGGAAACCAGGCAGAAGGGGCTGGCAAGGCTGGAAGAGCTGAGCCTCAGGTCCTGCCACATGGGGGATGTGCTGAGAGAGGCCACGGGCTGCACCTGGGGAGGTTCAGGTCGAACATCAGGATAGTTTCTCCTGGAGGGCTGGTGCAATGCAGTGAGCCTGCCCAAGAGGCCAAGGAGTCTCTGCACTTGGAGGTTTCCAAGCCAAGACACAGCCGACCCAAACTAGCCCTGGCAACATCTCAGGGACCAAACTCAAGCCCTCCCGAGGTCCCTTTCACCCAACACTTCCACAAACACAAAGGGAATCAGTACAAAAGGAGATGAATACAAGACTGACCACAAAAATACAACCAGCAGGTACAGGAAAGAGGCAGCTCTAAAATAAGTGGATTTATCCCTGTGTGTTAATTAACACTGAACCTGATAAAGCCTAACTACACATTTGTCTTAATTAAGAGAAAGGGCCACTTGGCAGCTCCCCCATCAGCTTTTCTATCCCAGGACACCCACACCAGGCAAAAACACTCAGGAATGCAGCTCCAGCTCACCCGCTGGCGTAATGTGTTTGTTCTCCGACGTGTTGGATTCCTGCTTGTAGCTGGCTGTATTGGCTGTACTTTGGTCCAGGAACATTTCACCTGCATGTATGAACCTAGCACTACAGCCACCAGGGTAAACATTGTATTTTCAGAGGGCAATGCACACACCACTAAGTAAACCAATGAACATACTGACTTTATTTGTATTCAGCCTTTTTGGCAAATTACCAGGGCAGACTGTGCCAGTTTTGCAGAAATAGCAGGGATCGTGCTCGCCTGGGGGGCTTCGCTGTGCAAGGAGGGGGCTGGCGAAGCAGTTATGGGGAGGCTGGAGGCCCAAAGCATCACAGCTGCACAGGCCACTGGGCTGATGGGCTCTCACAGAAGCAAAACCAGTTGATTTTTGTGGTGGTCTGCATTTGGAGGGGGAAAGGGCAAGGCTGCCGGGGGTCTCTGACTGTGGTTAGCAGGGGCAGGCAGACCGGGCTGCAAGCACAGTTTGATTCTTGGGAAGAAAAAAATCTAACCAGAGCCTGCAAGCATGTATTAGTCTATAAACTTAAGACTCATTGGGAAATAGTTTGTAGCCCACTGCATCCTTCCCAGGGTTGTTGCCTATGGGCAGAGGGGTGGTACAGACCTTGGGGAAGGCAGCACCAAAGGAGACCTGACCCAGATACCTGCACACCACTGCCACAGGTGTGTTTGGTGGTGCACAAGAGCATGGAGGATTTCAGGAAGGCTGCAAGGAGATGCGTGCCTCCAGCAGAGGCCAAAAGCACCCCACACTCCAGACCAGCGGTTCAGTGAGGTTAACACACTGGCTGCCTTGCTGGCCGATTCACATCGCCCAGTTACCCCACACTGCGTTGCCCATATGACATCTCTGCCCAAACCAGCTCCCTGGCACTAAGGAAATCAGCCCTTGAGAGCCAGACTGCTCCCTCGTACACAGGACCCCCGTTAACACCAGCCATGGGGTGGGTGTGACACAAACTCTGTCCTGCATGAAGCAGCACAAAGTCCGTTCACACAAGACTGTGCACCCACCCAGCCAGGACAGGCTGTTGCACAATCAGAGGGCAGGCTGTCTTGGGTCACTTAATCTCAGCGCTGCGTGAAATAAAGCAGAATTTGGGGTTTCAGTAACTGTGTGCTTTATGGTTTGGGGGTTTTTTTTGTTTGTTTTTTGTTTTTTTTTAAAGTACATCTTGTTTCAGAGGGTGTTTCAGGTAACTACTGAAGTTGAACATTAGTGGTGCAAGAAGTCCCCCAATGAATACACAAGTGTGCACTAGTTCAGGAGGGAGTGTGCTGCTGGGACTTAGGTTGCCCCCTCTCAGTTGAACTGCAGTCCCAGGCCACAAACATGCTTTTAGCACAGACTTCATTAGCCTAAACTTCTTTCACAGGAGGCTAAACTACCCCAGCACACATGCTGAGGACCAACAGGCCAGTTTCTGTGGCTCCGTTAACACTAACACTAAGCTACAGTGCCTTGCCCATGCGTTGGAGCCCTTTACTACAATCAATGTTTAACCCCAGTAACCTAAAATGACCCAGCAGAGAGGTGCCTCACGTCTGGATACCTGCCAAAGGGTTTAGAGCAAGCCTGAACAAACTTCACCTCTGATGGCAAGGTGAAGCTGGCAGCATCTGCACTTGTTCCAGCCAGGGATCTCCCCCCACCCAGGCACCCTCCCAAGATAAAGCTTCTGTCCCAGCTAGGACCAATAGCTCCAGTTTATCACATACTGTCTGATTGTTAACACAGTGTGGTGCTTATCTCTTAATATACAAACAGAGAGCAGAGCAAAATAACCCCCGTCTCTGTACTCACCTCCTATCTTAAAAAGACAAAGTATCCAGAAGTTTCTGTGCACTAAAAAAAAAAAAAAAAATAAGCAGGATACTCCGGACTGCCACAAGTTGTACTCAAACAGGTCAGCACGTCAAAGTACTACTGGAAGAGTAATAGCTGCACATATATTAGATTACTAATTCCCATTACAAAATGGCTGTCATAACCACCCTCATTTGTCTCAATAGGGTAGTAAAAGTAATTCCTGTGATACTGAAAGATAAGGGGCCTACCATGCCTGTTCAGCACTGCACCACCAGGATTCGGTTCTGGAGATCACGGTGCTGAACACGCGCCTGGTCCCTTTCACAGCAGCCAGACCAAGTCTCACTTCTAAATGGCAGTCATGCAGCTTTTCGACAGCTCACATACAAATTCCATGTATGCATATGTTTAACAAAAAGCCCTATTTGGTCCTGCAGACATCTTTTCTAATGGAGGTGCAACCTGGTTTCCACCAGAAACTGTTCCAGCAGAAATGACCAGGGGGAAGTAGCTTTGTTGCCCCTTTTGCAAACTGGGGCAGAGAGGAGCCAACTCCCACCCTGCATCACAGGGGAGAGGCTGGCTTGGGGGTGGCCCAAACCCTCCTGCCAGGTCAAATCCCCCAGGCAAGCGCCGGGAGAAGACCCACAGTCCAGCAAAGGACGGAACTCACATGCGTGCACAGGAGAAGAACACCCAGAGGGCAGGATAGATGGCAGCCACAGAGATCTGATTACTTCAGAGGAAAGAATCAGATGAGCAAGACTTCAGCCCTGCTGCTCGTCATCACCATCACCCTACAGCAGAGCTCACCCAGAACGTCCCTACCCCCAACACTTGCCTTCATACAGCCACACTCTTCCACTGCACCCAAGAAAGGGCCTTTCTGCTGCTCCCCAAGCAGCAACTCCCTGCAGGGCTCCTGCCCCTCTGCTCCTTCTTGTAGGGCCTTCCCATGCCCCAGGTGCCCCTCATCAGTGCTAACGGGACTGCTGCTAACCCCCTCCTGCCCCGGCTCTGCTCCGGCTCATCCCGGCTGCTGGAGGGGTAGGGAAGCAATGGGTTGTCCCAGCAGTAACGGGGATGGAGAGGGGAAGCAGGGAGGCAGCCCCTCCCTTGGAGATTCAGCATGTCAGAAAAGAGGGGTAGTCAGGGGGTGCAAATGGCCATGGGACACACTGCCATGTACTCCCAAATCCTGCTCGGGTAATTTCAGGTATCCTTATTCTTACCCAGGCTGGCCGTGGGTGTCCCCATACTTGTTCCCCACCGTCCTCTCATCCCTTGCTGTGGAAAAATCATGCTGAGATATCCCATACAGCCGAGAGCCGAGCACCTTTCCCTCAGACAGCCCGCAAAGAGTCTCCTTCGCTCGCCATCTCGTGGTGGCAGCAGGCAGCCTGCCACATCCCACGTCCCACGTCCCACGTCCCCACGTCCCACGTCCCCACATCCCCACATCCCCACACCAGGGGCCCAGAGAGTGCTGGGGATGGGGCAGGAGCTGGGGCAGCACTATGCTACGGGATGCTGGGGACCCACAGCACCTGTCTGCATTGGGTGCTGGTCAGGTCCCATCTTACTCGTCCCGAAGCAAATGTGACCCAACTCCAGCAATGTCAGTGGGTTTACACCTGCGTAACCAGGGTACGGATTTGGCCCCACGCCTGCAGGTCCTCTCTGTGGAGTTGCTCACACTCAGGGATCAGTCGTACCCCAGCAATTTCTCCCAACTTCAAGAGGAGTTGCACCAAGAGATTAACACGATGGAGCCAATGATGTGTCGGCCATGCAGCGATTTCATGCTCCCAGTCTTGTAACAGATTTTAAAAATTTGGCTCTTCACAATCCCAGCACACCAGGTCTGGAGGGCCCACCCTTGGGGAGCCCAAAACTGCTGTAGGTGTCACGGGTCAGGCACCCTCGCGAGTGCCTGCGATGGGAAGGGACGTGCCACGAGAACTCCTCCATGACAGGGGGACCACCAGGGCAGTGGGTGGGCAGCTTTGCACTGGCACAGCTTTGCAGCCACCCAGCAGCGTGGACGCAAATCTCCAAAGGCAAAGCTCCTGCCTCAAACCCTTTTAGCTCTTTTTTTTTTCCCCAGGCAGCCAATGCAGGACCCAGTATCATCCCTTCAGCCTGTGCAGCCCCGGGGCTGGCGGCTGAGCCCCAGCCACCTCCGCCACGGTGCCACCCTGCGCCGGGCTGCGGGGCCAGGCCCTGCAGCACTGCTGTGCACACACTCAAATTGCAGGCTTGGCCAAATGGTTTTCATTAAACCTACAAAAGGAAATTCGCCCCAGAAAGAGCAGATGCCTGGAAGCTCTTCCAGGCCTGGATACCAAAGCGATGGCTTCTGCAATGTGCCCCCTCGGGCAGGGTCCTCCAGGACCCGCTGTGCAGCCCCAGCCCCTCCTCCAGCATCCCTCACCCCTCCAGCACTCACAGTCCCCCCCCAGACTTACCCTTTTTCTGGTTTTCCCCTCTAATTTGGGATGAACAGCACAAAAGCAGCAATTTTGCTCCCCACCCCCTTCCTATCTTCCCTCCTCCCCTGTCTGGCAGGTCTGTGTTATTATTAAGACACTTGAGATTATGGTTGTCTGAAAGTCGAAGAATGACAGCAAAGAACCAGATGCTGTACACTGATAAATTACAAGGGCATTATGCAGAGGCAGCTGTACCATATAAAAGCCTAGTTTTTATACCACGCCATGATTTTCCATGTGGCATCGTATGGTTCCAGCATCTGGGCGTCACCGTCAATGTCTCCCGTATATTTTGCTGAGCACTGTCATTATGATAATGAAGAAATTGCAGCAGACGTTAATTGCAGTTCCTGCTGGCTATTGCGAGAACTCAAAGGCATCAGAGTGGGTTGGCAGGGCTTCTCTCATCTCATGGGGGGTTTCTTTACTGTGTTGGCAGGGGACGAGAGGGGTCTGGATGGCTCCGGGTGCTGTGAGCAGCATCCAAGCCCTGCTCTCCCAGTGGCCAGCCCTGCTCAGGACTGGCCATTGCTGGTCAGCATGCTGAGATGAAGTCGGCAGCTCTCTGTTCAGTTCCCGCTGCAGAGATTTGTAAATTCGCTTCCCCCACTTGGTTTTCTCATTAGTCTTAGCAGACAGTGGCCGTGGACTGTGTGTGGGAAGGAGGTCCCCCTGTCCCCTCCTCTGTGTCCCCTTCCCAGGCAGCACACAGTGGGGAGGCACTGTGGAGGAGCAGTGCTGAGGCTCACAGCTCTTGGTTCGTGTCTGCATAAAGCCCTGCAGCAGCTAATCAATTCCGAGCCTGGAAGGAAGGCAAAAAGGACTTTAAAAAGTTTATTCGCCATCTCTCTGTTGTACGTTTAGGGATGTCAAGGCCCTGAGCTAGAGCTAGAGCTGCGGTGGCACGAACGGGAGCGCTGCAGGAAGGGACTCCCCGGCGGTGCAGACCCCCGGCTGCAGCAGTGGGCTCACCGCGGCAGCAGCTCGGTTGCTTGTGGTGGGGAGGTGGGTCTCGTGCTCAAAAATGCAGCTGTAAGGTGCACAGGTATCTGGGGATCTACTGGCAGGACAAAAGATCTTAATTTTGCTAATTATTTCTAAGTTTGGAAACATTCAAATTATGGTCCTCTTTAGGTCTAAATATCAAGGGTCACCTCTATGTTTGTCTTTCCCTCTCCCGCCCCACCAGGTCCAGGGAACTCCAGTTGCATGAAAAGCTACTCATTTCCAGACAATGCTATAGGATGTATGGAAACAATATGCCCCAAAATGCTTATGATATTACAGGGGCTTCAACAGGGACCAGGAACATTCACTGCTTCGATGAGCAAATGCCTTCGTACCTGCGTAAATCGCTTTGCAGGACTGGTCTCGCCTGCTGGTGCTTGCTGAGGGCCAGGAGACCTGCCTTGTCTGGGGCTGTGGTCTTAGGGCATCACGGTGATTGCTCAAACCAGGCAGGATCGCGTTGCTGTAACCACACTGCAGGTGACACCGGTGGCACGTTGGAGGGCAGCTACTGGGAGGCCCAGCAGCACAGGGGCAGGAAGATTTGAGCCTCTGGTCTGTCACCCCGTCGCTGGGCGCTCTGCATGCAGCGGCTGGCAGAGCTGTTCTAGAGGTGGTCCAGCCCTGGGCGTGCGGGCATGGGACACCGTGACAACTCCTCCTGCCCTGGGCTGATTCACAGTGATATCTGACAGCCATCTCTGGGTGATGGTTTCGGTGTCACTCTGCGGGGGTCACAGGGAGGGTGGCACGCAAAGCCTCAGAAATCCATGGCAGGTATGCCCTCGCTCGGCGGCCACGGGGTGAGGAGGGGCAGAATTGCTGCCCTGTGGGTCGCTCTGCCATAACCACTGTCAGACGCGAAACCTTCCTGCTTTCTTGCTCCGCTGCCCAGCAGAACAGGGGCTTGTGTCGGTGGTGTGAGTCACGGCGGGCAGCAGGGGCTCGGGGTTAATTGCACTGGTATCAGGGGCTCGGTAACTGCCTCCCATTTGCTCTGGTGGGCATCAAGGGCAAGTAAAGCATTGCGCCCACCAAAAAGGGCTGCAGCAAGGCAGGGAGAGGAGGCAGACCCTGCACCCCAGAGTCAGAGGGTCGGATCAGGACAGCCTCAAAGCCTTCCCCCAGAACTCCACCAAAGCTTTTATGAGTTTCCAAAGCCCATAAAAGCAGGTACCTCCAGTTTCCCCTTCTTGACCCCTGCCAGACACAGGTGTTTCTTTCCAAACAGCTCTGTAAAGTCGCAGGTGGGATTGATGCTCTGCCAGGGCATTGCTGGTCTGACCAGTAGCAGCAAAGCCTAGGAAATCCTCACGTGTTTCCCTTCCAGCTCTCGGCTGAGAAGCAGGAGCTGTGGCAGCGGTGCGCACCTGGTGCTGTGCCTCCTGCCAGGACCCCAGGGTGGCCCAGGGCTCCTCTGGCACCTCTGGGATGTCACCGTCAACTGGGAGAGCTGGCCGCTCTGTCTTATGCAGCTGAAGGGCTGACTTGAGAAATGAGTCCATTCCCTTCCTCATCACTCGCCATGGCCCACGGCTTCCTAAACCATCCCTTGGGGCAGCCCTGGGGCAGGAGGAGCAACCTGCAGCACCCTCCATCTCGCTTGCGCCCAGGAGGACCTGTGCTTGAAGGCAACAGCTGGACACACCGACGCTGCATTAAACCTCTCCCTCCCCAAGGGCAGCACTGGCAGTCATAACACTAACCTCTTTTTTTCCGATGGGCAGCAGAAAATATGATGAGTAAATGTATATGGCTGCAGCTTCAATGGAAAACTACTTTGGGTGCCTGTGCCTGGTCGGCAAGCTGTGCCACGAGATGCAGTACGCCAGACTTTAACATAAACAAGGAGGATGTGGAGTGACTCAAGCAGGTTGTAAAAAGGGGGGATTTTTCCCCTGCAAGGGGGTGTTTTAGCTGCCTCTCAGCCAGAGCGCACGGTTGTGGGTGTGTGGGTAGATGGGGGTGGCAGGGAGGCGAGTCGGGGGGCTGGTATCAGCACCTGCACTGCCCAGCCACTGCCTGCGGCGTGGGAATCACCACCTCTGCCGGGGCAGGATGTCAGGCTCCTGATGGAGACAGTCCTGGGGTGCAGTTTTCAGCAGGGAGAGGTTCCAGACGGGCGTAACCTGGAGACCTCATTCAAGGAGCACGAAATTAAAAGGGATCCAAGAGGTTCAGAGAGGTTGTCAGGAAAAGGACACAGGACTGTCATGTGCTAATGCTGCTGACACTGCCATAAAATGAGAGGAAGGAAAGCATCATGGAGCTCAGGTGAGCAGGGCACTTTGTTCACTAGACTCAAAAGCATTTAATAGTACACTGAAACAAAAAATAAAAACATTTGTTAAGATTAAACAGCGTTCATGTCAGCTATTGTCAAAACTCCAGCTACCAGGAAAGAAGAAAAGAGGTGAGATGACCACCAGGCATTAAACCCATGGAGAGTCGGAGCAGGACAGGCGGGGACCCTCCCGCGGGGGAATAACGCTGACCCAGCGCTGCTGGGGAATTAGCTCACTGCTCAGGTATGGCTCAGCCACAAACCTTCCCCCGGCTGCTGCAGGCTGGGACCCACAATTAGCAGTGATGCTCCAGCAGCTGCTTTGGGTGCGTCTTCTCAGGGTGGGACAAGAGACTCGGTAACGCAGGGTCTGACCGCCCAGCCCTGCCTCTGCCCCAGCACGCAGGGCCTTCGGAGGTGCCATGGGGTGGTCCTTGGTGACTGAGCACAACTCCTGCCTCTGGGCTGGATACAGCCCCATCCCAGGGAGGGGCCCCACAGAACTTTCTCTGAAATTTGCTTTTTTCCCCTTTGCTTTAGGTCACAGCAGGCTCTCGCCAGAAACCCACCATTCAGCAGCACTGGCAGTGTTAGAAATGGGCAATACTACGGACATTCACCTTTAAAATCTCCCCCACCCACATTAAAATAAATAATGCAGCTCCTCGCTCAGGTTTCCCTTTCCCCAGAGGGGCACGCTCACTGGGAGAGGGGCAGCATCCTGCCCTTCCAGCACCCAGAGCAGCAGCTGTGGGGGTCATCCATGGTCCCAGCGCTGCCTGCATGCCTCTGCATGGTTGGGGAGTGCATAGCAGCCCCATGGCACAGCCTCCTGCGTTAGCCATGGGCACACAGAGAGGTGCCACGGGCACACAGAGAGGTGCCACGGGCAGCCTCGCATGGGCTGGCACTGCTGGGTGTGGGGAGCTCAAGCGGTGCCAGGCTGGCAGCCCTGCATGGGGCCTCGGTGCCCGGTGGTGCCAGGAGCCGGCCCCATTGCCCCTTGCATGGGGCAGGCACTTCCTGCAGCCCCTGACGGAGACCCCACCACGGAAGCGTTGGCAGAGGCCCCTTCTAGTTCCTGGCAGATGTCTTCAGTGGAAAGAAAAGTCCTGGGGGACACGGGAGATTTTCCTGCGGGGGTGGGGCAGGGGAAAAAAGGAGAAAGAAGAAAGAGAGAGGCTGCCCATCTCAGTTCATTGCTGCCTGGCACCTGTGTCCCAGGGCAGGCGTCCAAGCGTGCCGAGAGCAGGCGCGGTGCCATCGCAGCAGATGGGCACGAAGGCAGGCAGCCCCAAGCCCGCAATCCTGCCGCAGCTCAGGGAGGGGGGCGGTTGTTTAGGGCAAATTTCCCAGCTGAGAATGTCAAAACAGCTGCCAGTCTGGAGTTTATACACCTATAATTAAGGGGGTATGTGATTTCTAATCCAGCTCAAATGGAGCTGGATTAATTGGCAAACCTAAAAATAGCATCCGTGACCATGTAAGGCAAGCTTTTGTGTGTGGTTTAAATTAGGAAAGTGGGCTCTGGCTGTTTGGAGTGAGCTGGGAGAGACAGAGGTACCCTTCTGCCACTAGACAGTCTGCGAGGGCCTGATCCTGCTGAGGGACAGGAGCAGCCCACAGTGCCCTGTGCTATCCAAAAGTAACAGCCTGGAGCCAGCAGAAGGAACCAGGGCAGGAAGGCACCACCCTCACCACCCTGGGAAGGTGCGTCCCAGGGGAGTGGGAGACCGCTCCCCTCGGAGGTGACCCCTTGGCAGCCTCAGCTGGAGCTGCCCTTCTTCCCTTCCCCACATGCCGAAGACCCAACTGCTCACCATTTTACCCTATCATGTCATTTATAAGAGCCCACAGCAAATTTGTCCGCTCTGTTTGCGATGCCCAGCAGCTTTACATGGTGGAAAGGGACTTTCTGAATTACTGGAGCCTCCCTGCCCTCCCCAGGCGACACCTCCACTTTCCCACACCGCTCCCGGCCGGCTTTGCACCAATGCAGCCGGCAGCAGAAGCAGCCCTGTTGTCTTGTGCTCTGTGGTCCCCTCCCTTTCTCAAACACGCATCTACCCAAAGCCAGACTGCAAGGTCAAATTTCTTTTAATTTTTGTTTAATCTGCAGTGGCACAAATAACTAACAGCATCGATTTGAACTTGGCACACAAAGGCAGGTTCCAAATGGCAAAGCATATTATGAGATCGAATTATTAAACGTAGCTAATGAGCAAAATAATGATGTGGTGCCAAGCTATAAAAGGTTAGACTTTAAAGTTGTCACAGTTCATGGGCAAGAAAGATTTAATCGCATTCTTAATCAAATATTTATATGATAATGTGTTTTAATCAAAATAATAGCAATTAATTTGGAAAGGAATATATTGTACACTTCTTGTTCTTGCCTTACAGAGGTTTTTTTGCAGTGGGGCTACAGAGCATGTATTTCCTTACTCAATAATAAATCCATCCCAGTTGTAAGGGATTCCACCTATCTGTGCCTGGGGACATGCTGGTGGGGCAACAAACTGCAGGAGCAACTCAAGACCTGTGGGTGCCCTTCATCCCGCACGGAGCCTTGTGCCCTCCTGGGTGCCATCATGGGGTCAGTGCTGGGTCCTGTTCCGTCCCACCGTGGGGCTGGGCAGCCCCAGCTGCGCGAAGCACGGGGCAGCAGGACCCACGCTGGCACCCGCCGGTAAGCCGGGGCCCCTCGCTCTGTCTTTGAAGCACTTACTATTCACAAATGATTTAGCTGCTACCTCTTTCCCTCCGAATCCTGCCAAATCTCATAACTCCCCTTGGCAGCTGATGCTATCGCAATGATTTCCAGCTGTGCAAGAAGCAGCTTAAAATGGCTGCTGCGCTGGAGCACAGATCCTCTCCTTCCCCCTCCTCCTCTGCTGGGCAGGGAGGCAAGGGGACGCAAGGCCAGCGCTCACCCGCTCCTGGCCCTTCTCTGGGGCCCTGCAGCCCCTCCTGCCCTGCTTGGCAGAGCTCAGGTCTGCAGCTGGATGCTGAGCATCGAGGTGCAATGAGTTTTGCTCTGGGCTTTTAGTCTGGTGCGTTAAAAATACAAAAATGGGCAGTTTAAAGAAGCAACAGCCCCCACTGACACCAGGGTTTGATTCCGAGTGCCTGCAAAGCGTGGAGGTGGCTGTCCTGTCCGCCCCTGCTGAGATACCACATGTGAATGCCATGAAGGAAGGGCCACAGAGGCTGAAAAGGCTGGACATATGTCAATCTGCCAGTTTGAAGAAAAAAATATAACTAAAACTTTCCCAAAACCTCCAAATGAAACTTGTTTGAAATTTAAAAAAGCCTGGAGGACCATTTCTAGCAGGCACTGCAACAGCCAGAACACCATGAGACAACATCACCTCTTAAGGAGCGCATCAAAGTCTTTCCAACACAATTAGCTGAAGGAAGCATCCACATAATTCCAGTATTTCTTTTAATGGAGCCTCCAAACCACCAGCATTCACTAAATATAGGGAAAGATCTTCAAAACACCATGCCGAGCGAAACAGAGCCTACTGAAAGGGAGCATCACTCACCCAAAATCCCTGATAAGGATATTCCATTACTCTGTGCATACTCCGATGAAGCTTTTGAAAAGAAGGCATGAGACAAGGGCCGTCAGGACTGCAGTATCCTCCCAGCCAGCTCGTGCAGACCAGCCACGAACCACCCGCACAAGCCTCGCCTATCCTATAGTGCCCATAGGTAGGGGCACGCGAAGCAGCCGGCGCAGGAGGCACCGCTGGAAGCGAGTACCAGGGATTCACAAGGTGACCACAGCGCCATTTGGTAATCGGCCTTTGCAATAACGTGTCAGTCCTGGAGCCACGCAGCTTCTGGGAATTCAATCAAAAACACCACGACAGTGTCAAAACGCTGGCCCTGCCTCCGGGCCCTTGGCACACACCTACACGTATGCACAGCCCAATATTTTCTCTCCTCCTCCACTTGGCCTCTTGTGCTGGGTGGATGTATATGCACTTTTTGCTGTCTGACTTTTTAACACTTCATCAGAAAGCTGGAATTTTTTCTCTTAAGTGCTAAGTTTGCCATTTCTGTTGGAGCCAAGATGAAAAGCTTTCAATGAACCACCTTTGATTGGAATCACTTCTGTTGCCTTTGGTTTGGCCAGATGTTTCCTAATTACTTATCTGTCAAAACTATTTTTTTTTCATGCACAGACATTTCCTCTAAGTGAGAAATAGTGTAAGGTTCTTGTTTAGTGTCTTTGCCTGAGTGAAATAAGCCAGGCTAAGCTTCATCATCAAGGCTGGATTTTATGCTTGAACATGCAACTTAACATCAAAAGCTTGATCTTTTTTATTATTCAGTGCAGCCTTTTTAGACCAACTTCAGCAGGAGCCAAATGGCACTTCATAACTTGGGATTTAAAACTTTTATTTTTAAAGCTAGATCTGAGTCATGCAGCTCTCTCCTGAGCTTGAGATGGTTTCATGTAATAACTCAGGGCCAAAATCTGCCATCATTGCTCACGTCAGTGAGGGCTTACTTACATGAATAGACTTATTGAACTAGTGCTACTTGGGGTGAGTAATGGTTACAGAATCAGGTCTGATCCTTCTCCCATCAAAAAAAATATTCCCACTGATTTGAGTCAGTTGCTGGGTCCTGCGAGATGTCCTGGCCATGACTCATGCAGCAATTACTTTGGAGGTAGAAAGACAAAGGAGGAAACCTTGAAGACTTTATTTAATTCCCCAAAACATCCACCGCCGGTGGTGCAAGCCCACCTGGCAGGGAGCAGTGATCTGATCTAACGAGGCAGATATCATCATGTGTCAGTCATCTGAGACATTCAGCATCGCTTTGCTATTTGGCTGCTGTCAGAAATCTTTTACTTTGGGTAAGCATCCCAAGGACCCCGACATTACTGCAAAAAGGAAGGACAAAATCAGCAGAACTGAGCCCCAAATGACACTGTGGGTGCTTTAAAGGTTTTGTTCTCTTCCCTCTCCATTAAGAAAAAACAAAAATTCAGTGCCTGTCGAAGTGTCCGTGGATGATATACCAATACAGCAGAAGGGGACTGAATTAATCAAAAATAAATCCATGTAACAATATTTCAATAGCGTTAGCTGTCTTCAAAGCCAAGTAGCATTCTTTAATGAAAGCAGGATCAGGCCAGTAAAGCTTTAAGAATTTAAAGTTATTTGATAGCTAGTTATTTTTCTTCAAAAGAAACTAAGTAAACCTCTGCCTGTAGCCTTCATCACTCCAGCAGAAATGCTTTGTCAGTGTATTTGTGACAAATTAATTATAGCGATAGAAAATCTCAGTAGAAATGAATATTCAAAAAAAATTTTTTTAGGCTGTTGACTTCAGGGAATGCACTTCTGTTTCTAAAGCTGTGTGTTTTCCTCATTAGTTCTCTCCCTCCCCCAGTTCTTTTCAGAAGTGATTAGAAATGGTTTTATTTTCAGCTCGCCTGGGGAATGGCATTAGCAGTGGAACAAACCAATGACGTTAGAGTCTTGTTGGCAACAAGAAATGGCCCATCAGCAAACTTTTTGGAGAAAACATCCTGAAGTTACCATATCAGTCCCGACTACCTGATGCTAATATGAAGCAAGATGCTTGCATGGTGTTATCTCACGCTTCAACACTGAAGGATCTTGTCCTCGCAGCTCTGGGGAGACAGAGGAGCACAGCTCAGCAGCTCCATCCTAATGGATCCTGGCCTGATCCTGCAAACAGAAAAAGGAGCAGAGCTGGGACAGACCACAGGGAGCTCTAACTTACCGGCAAGATATTTGGCTCTTGCTTGCTGCAAAGGCTCTGGCAAAGCAGAAGACTCCTGTTTGTCTCTTGCTCTAGTTATTGTCTGTGAGTTGCAGACCTTTCTCGTCTTAAGCAAAAGTCATTTCAAGGAACACCGTTCCCATTTGTGAGTCTCATCAAGGCTGACAAAAGCAGGAGGCCACTGCTGCCTGTCACCTCCAAGTCATCCTCCTTACCTTCATCCCATGGTCACAGTGGTCCTGTCCCAATGCTTATGCCACTTGGCCCTGCATGATGCACTGAAATATTGGCCTGCAAGTCCTGGAGTCTCTTTTTGACAGGTTGCTTTGGTCTGACAATGAGAATAAACACAAACTTCTTCCAAGCCACAACTGTACAACCCAGCTCAAGAAGCTCCCACAACTGATAGGCCCACGGAGTCACATTCCTGGCTCTGCCACAGGAACCAGGGAGAGATCCTTCTCCCCATCCCCACCTCCCCCTGACAACTCAATTAACAAGCTGCCTCATTAGCATCCTGTACTTAATTAACAAGTGGAATTAATAAGTAGCCTGGGCTGTTCAATTATTAATTAATCCTTGGTTAATAAGGACATCAGCAACTAGTTCATAAGGGAATCATTTCAATAGATTAAGGTGAAATAAGGATCTAAGGAGAAGGTGTTAAATGTCTGCATGGAGCTGGTGCTGGACCCACCCCAAGACCAGTTGTCCATCCTCAAGTCCAGATTGTCTTCAAAGCTCTTGCCTGCCTCCTCCGATCCCAAATCCAGGTTGGAAATGTCCAAAATGCTCTTTTGGTTCTCGGTTCCACTGGTGATGCTCTCCAGAGCTGCTGCTCGGTGGCTCCTTCCCGGGAGGTTCCTGTCCCTGCTGGAAAGGAGGAGCCGGGGCAGGTGTCTCACCTGCTGGCACTGCAGCAATGCAAAAGGGTGGTGTTACTTGAGCGATTAAAAAAAAAAAAAAAGGGAGGAATAAGTACAAAATACAATCTAAAACATCCTTTCCTTGCCCTGCAATGGTATGTTATTTTACAGGGAAGGACTGTGAATGCATTTTAGTAGTTGAAGTTTAAACTTGCTGTAGACCAACCAACCAAAATTTGCTGGGGCCAGGCGAGAGACCTCACCAAGCCCATGGTCCTTGAGCATGAGGCAGGTGTGAGAGGTGCTGAGGGTCCTGGTTCCAGGAGGAAACGCTGTTCCCTTGGGCTCAACTCAATATCCAACTCAATACTTTGCCCACAGTTTGACAACACACAACATTTGGCATTTTTCAATAGGAAAGTGTGAAGAATTATGTTGATGTTTCCTTCTCATTTTGATACAGTATGTGTCTTGTTTCCATATTAATACTGATCTCAAGGTATACGTACATATACGCACATACACACACGGCATTAAAAAACAGTCATATTATCATATAACATTTCAAATTTAGCTAAATAGAAGCAGTTGATTTTTTCTGATGGTATTGATTTGAAATTTCCCCATCCACAAACCATTCTGAAATCCCAAACAAAACAAAAATCAGAGTTGTTATTTCCCACACAACAGATGCAGTGCAAGAATCTCTAGAAAAATGAATTTTTAGTTTATTGTTGCTTATGGTGACTTCTGTTCATGGCTGGTTTCAAAGAAGATATTGAGTGTAGCAACAAAACACCTTTGTAGAGAGATAATTACCATTATTTTCAATTATAATGTTGTCATTTCCAATCCAAGTATTTCAAGACTGGGAAATACAAACATTACTGTTATTGCTGCTTTGATAAATTATGTTGTTGGTTTATTCTGAGAACAACAATTAATGGTGCTGAGTTTTGTTCCAAAATTTGTTGGACAACCTGAAATAAAACACAACATAAATTTGTTACTAACAAACCACAGCAAGGAGGGGGTTGGGGGGGAAGGTATTTATTGACAAAACACTCTAGACACAGAATCTATAAGCAAAATTGAACTCGAAATTCAGCTTCCTAGTAGAAAGATGTGAGATGGTATTGCACTACTTTATTTAGTGGAAATCAGTGCTCCTCACACTTCTTATTTAGCTCTTTTTGGTATCTAGTGTTTCGCTAATGTCTCAGACTGCCATTTGCACCCAAGTGTCAGCAGGAAGGAGCTGAAAGCAAGTGCAACTTATCTGATGACAGAAGGAAGTTCTAGTTAATTTTGGATTCTTTTTTTCTGACATAAATCTGTATTATCATAATGTCTCATCCCTATATAGTGCCAAAAATGCATGGTGTCTTGAACTTAGCCCTGTCTTACAAAGGGTGACAAGGAGGAGTTGCTCAGTGGGTTTTCCATCTCCTTTCACCTGCTGCCCCCTTCCCTGTCACAGCACAGGCAGCTCAGACCCAGCGCCCCCACTCCTGACCATAAAGGTTAAAGGGAAATCCATCAGTAACCATTAGCATCAGTAACTCAAGAAAAGCATCAGGAAATTGAAGAGCAGTCAGTGGTCTCTAACCCAAAGAGAACTGGGAGGGAAGTTTTTGTTGACTAATTGAAAGTATCAATAATCAAAAAGACACAGTTTCTTTAAGTGTAACTCAACACCTGACATAAAAAATAAATCTCAGAACAATACTTGCTGCATGGTCATTAACTGAGTGCTTTGTGTTTGGTCAGTATTCAAGACTTTCTCTACAATTTGTATAACATGGATTGACATCCTTCTGCATTCTTTTTCCAACAAGCAGCCCCTAAAGCCCTCTGAAGTTTGTTTTGATGTAGAAATACAGGCAATTATTTTACCTGGGAAACAACGTGAAAGTTATTGACTTCCAGAGCTTGACAAGACAGCGTAGACCCTGTTCCAGCAGATACAGTCGTGGTGTACTAGCATTCTAGTGGCCTGAAACCATTCAGGGTTGACAACACTTCATGTAGATGGCAACTAAGCTATTATCCCTGATGACCTTCATGTGACTAGGACATAGCACATGAATGTCTTCCATCACTTTCAAAATATATGAGAAAGAGACCCGTGAAACTTCTTGCTTGAGGCTTCTAGCAGGCCAGTAACAAAGCAGATGTGCAGCCTATCCAGCTGGACGTTTCTAATATAGGACTCCCCTCTGCTGGCTGTGGCTCTATAGAGCCCAAAAGGTTCCTTTGCCTCTTCTGCAGATCCTCCAGGACACTGTTAGGGCCAGGGCTGAACGGGATTTGTGCCTTAGCTGAGTTCCAGCTCTGTCATACACCAAGCAAGAAAGGATGTGAAGAAAGAAGAGAAAGAAATTGACTTCATCCCCACTGGACTCCAAATAACAAATGCAACTAATTGAGGTCAAGGACTCGTCAAGTCAGCAGCATGGTTACAGTCCTGAGAACAAAAGCCTGTTCACAAATGCTTCCCACAGTCAACGTTGCAGTAACAACTTGGAAAGGTTTTCAAAGTATTTACCCATTGCTGTGTCTGTCACCTGGTATGGAAGTTCCCACTCCATCATCTGCACAAAGCTGCTTGCATTTCTCCACTTGCTTTACCTGCTTTTCATTACAGAGCATGTATAACACTGTGGGCTTCTGGCTTTGAAATGCAAACAGCAGTAGCAATCTGGAGGGCCTTTGGGGCAGTTTTGACTATTCTCAGATGGTCCAAAATCCAGCAGTGATGCTAAAGACAAGCAAAAAGCTATCTACCCCTCAAGGCAACTTGACAATATTTTCTGTAGTGATTATTGCAGCCAGAGATTACCCAGTTTCCTAACCATCCTCATCCTGAATTTTGCCTTTGTGTAGTCATCTAAAAAATAATTACAGATTTGGGAGGGAGCTGCAGTCAGAAAAGGCACAAAGTAGAGAGTACGCACCACTCCCATCCCTCTGAGCAGCTGGGAATTGCAAACATAACTACAAATTCCTGTCCAGTGAAAACCGTATTTACTCATCCAAAACAAATCCATGTATGTCACCATTGCCAAGGGCTCTAGGTCCTATTTTGGACCACAGTGGACCACACCGATTCATATGCCTCCTAGATGCCTTGCCAGAAGGCTGGGCTTGCAGTGGGTGACTGGCTCTGGCCTTGCAAAGACACAAGCTGACTTAATTTCAAAGAGCAAGCAGGAAACTTTGCGTATGTCCAGGAGGGAAGCCCTGAGCCTCCTGGCTCATGCTGCCCCATGAGAAGGCCCCAAGTTGCAGCTCCATCTCCCATCAGTGACCTGCTCCTGCAGGTCAGGACTGTCACAGCTAGTGAATTGGCACTGCCACACGAAAATAAACCAGGAAAGGAGCAGATCTCCCAGGTCTTCCTGCAAAAACATCTCTTCCAGGACATGATATCCTGTGTAGCCACATTATCTTGTGCAAGATGTATCAGCTTCAAAGCTGGGGACACACAGAAGATCCTACCCTGTTTCTCATAGCTGAGCTCTGTTTGTTCCCTGTAGCAGGGGATGGACCCGCCAGCTCTTCTCCAGCAGCTGGATTTCATGTGATCAACACCTGGAAACTTTTGCTAGTGAATCCCTGGATCAACACATCACCCTAACCCTGCGGCTGGAGTCCCTGATCCCGAGACTTCTGCCTTGGGCCAGACATGGCATGTTTTACCCAAATTTAACCTCCCACTGGTGCAGCAGGGCATGCAATAAGGCCTGCAGATTGGTTTTTAACCTTCTTGTTCTTCCCAGGCCTGTCTTGACACACTTTTTCCCCTCCTATTTTTCATGAAATCCAGGCCAGCAAGGAGGAGGAGAGAGTTCAGTGCATCTGTTCACCACTAACATTGACAAACAGCACAGAAAAGCTTTGCTAACCTGAAATGTATTGGCATATCTAACCAAAAACCACTTGATTTCCCCTGGAAAGCAAAAGCTGTGAAAGGCCATTACTAGCAGGTTGCCCTTGCATGTGAAGTAATTGAATCAGGAAATGGGAAATGTGAGGCAGGAGAGCTTAGCTGTCATTTTACAAAAACAATTAAATGCATGAAATGTATCTTAATGATATAATTAAGGCAAAATTCCAATCCGCCATTAGTAGTGGCATTAATTATTGCCAGCACATTACATTCAGTATTGCCAGAATGATGAAATCCTTTGTTATGCAGCTTTATTAACAAAAAACCCCCCACAGATTATCTGCTCCTCAAGAGAAGCTCTAATGCAAAATTACTTTTGAACAAACCTTGATTACTTTTGTCTGTTCAGGCTGATAGTAAGAGAGGTCAAAGCAACACAGGGAAACTGCTGTAAAATACTAAATGACTGCTAGGACCCATCATGGGCTGCTGCTGAAGGTGTGCAGTGAGAAAGTGCTATGAAGCAAAATCGACTAGTACCATCACGGACATGGTAAGTCGTTGCCGTACACTTGCAAGAGGTGGATCCATCTCACATATAGCCCGGAATACTGGACAGCTGTCGGCACAATGTGCAGCCCAGTTTGCAAACCCTCCCTGCCTGTGGCCACCAGATAGCTTGGACACTTGCCCTGAGCTGCCCCAGGCTGTGGTCTCGCTTTCCTCTGTGCTCCTGGGTTTCAGCATTTCCAGGGCTCAGACCTCAGAGATCAGTCAGTGGCCGGGAAGTTGCTCCGTGTAATCCCCAACTCTCAAAAAGGCCAAAAGCTGAGTTTGTGTAGTCACTCCTGGTGCAAGCCGAGTCCTGTAATCTCATGGCCACTTACAAAGCTCATATGGGTAGAATTTGGCCCTCAAGCAGCCACTAAATATAACTATGTCATCCAGTGCTCCATCCCACCTAAGTATGCTTTCAGCAGCCTCTTAATTCCTGGATTTCACAGCCCCTTTCACAAAGAGCCTCAAACATCTTTTAACCTTTTCCATCACACAAGTTAAACCCAGCTCACCTAAACAGCTGACTTCCCCACATGCAAGCCCTGCCTTCCAAATTGCACTGGCCAGGTGCCATTCTGGCGGGGTCTTTTTTGCCACAAGCCCCTTTGGAAGGGCCAAGCCACCCACTCAGCTCCCTGGGAGCTGCTGCTCCCCCTCCTGCAGGGACATGTCAAAGCCAATTTGCTCCTTTTGACTCGGCTCCCTCCCCAGTCAGGCTTTCCTGCCTTCTCCTCGGCATCTACAGACTGCAAAATAAACCATAGCTGTTGCATTTTGACCATTTCCTACACTTCCTAGAGGGATCTCCTCTCTGCTGGCAGGAGAGCTTCATGCACTGCTGGGCTAAGGCACCCAAAACAGCAAAGGGATGCAAGGGATGCTCCTGGGTGGGACACTGACCTTGCAGCTTTCCTTTAACACGCTGATTTACGCACCAGCTACATTCAGGACTTGCTTTTACCCTCCCAAAGCAACTGAAATCTGTTGTCACCTTCAAGACCTGCTTTGCAGCACCTGCCTTATATGAGAAGCAATGAATCACAGCTTTTCAGTTTTACAACTTATTTTACACTTATTTTTATACTCCGCTCCCACTCACTCAGACTGTCAGTTTGCTATGTTAGGTTTCTGGGGTTTTGAGGCAGTTGGTTTGGCATGGCAGAGACAAGGGCTTTGGAGCAGAGTACCTTCACTGCAGAGGAGCCATCAATCAGCTGCTAAAAGGCCCTTGGATGTTGCTCAAAACTGTTTTACATATTGGGACAAATGGGGGAATTACCGATCTCAGAGGTGCGAAGACATCAAACCTTTCCAACCAAGGGAGGAAGCCATCAATAACATTCCCCCTATGGGTACACTTATTTGGGACTATAAGCAAACTTATTAGACATGGAAGCCTGTTTATAGTGATTTTCAACACTTAATTCAGCTCAAGAAATAAAACAAAACAAAAAAAAACAGAAAAATTAACTCCCTCCAGACAGCCATGCGACTCCTAGGTGATAACTGCCAGAGGACAAGCAAACACATCAGTTGAATGATTATGTGGATACCTGCTGAAAGAGGGGGATTTTCAGTTATGTGTGGTTGATTTTCCACATGTACATCTCCCGTTATTCAGGGAAAAAAAATCAATTAGCAAGAGTCATTTATTTCTGAATGCATTGGTTGGAGAGAAACATTAGTTCAGAAACATTAATTTCTGGACAAATGTTTACAATTAAAATGCAATTTTGATTCCACTCAGGTCCTATACTGCCACCCTGTATCTCAGCCAGATCTGGAGAAGAAACTAGAGTCTCCAGGAAAGGCAGATCAGGGATCGCAGGGGTGGGAAATGCCGCCTGTCAGTTTGCCACGGGGACGCTGAGATGCATCAAAGGACAGGGCCGGGACAGGGCTGTTTCTGCAGCTGAACCTTCTTCCTCAAACCAGGAAGAAATCCTGGGTTAATGGGAACCCAGAAGCAGATAGGAGGACAGCACACACAGATAGCACATGGGGCTGGAGGACAACACGATGCAGTCCCCGAGGGTTTGGGGTTTTTCTGTGTAGGACTGATAATGCAGAATTTCGTTAAAGGCAACATGTACCTGTGCTGGATGACATTTGTGCCCAAGTCCTAAAGTCAGTCCAGAAGCTGAAGATCAAGACAAAGTAAGTGATGGGCATAGTCTCCTGGGGGTGTCCGAAACCCCCACGCACAGGCAGCACATGCAGAAGCCGTGACTTGTGGCTGCGCTTTTACCCACATATGTCACTGAAAGCCAGAGCAGGAAAGTGAAACCAATGCTTTTTCCCATAAACCAAAACTCTTCTCTTAAAGACAAAGCCCATTTTCCAAACTCACTTTTGGTTCCAGCAGTTACTCACAACTAGTTACTTTTGCTCATGACTCAGGCTGAGAAGACATTGATTCAGGGCAGAAACCTCACCGAGGAGTCAGGTGTCTTCTGACGAATCGGAAGAGCTGAGTAACTTTGAACAAGTTTTTTAAAGTTAGTCTATTTCCTTAAATCTTTGCTTCATACCGTGCTTTTCTACACCACAAAGAGTCTCAATCATATTCCTTGATACTGCCCCTTTGTTCTCCAACACAGCTACTCAAACACCACGCACCTTGAAACGGAAGAGTCTCCTTTGAAGCATCGCCAGGCTGTAGGCAGCGGTGACCACATCCTTACGCGTACATAAAGAGCAAGTGTGTTGGAGGTGCCTCGCCTTCCTCGAGATCCGTTGCACGTAAAGCACCTGCCTGCATCGCCTTCCGCAGGGGTTTTCTGCAGTAAGAGTTGCTCTTCTGCCACAGGTTACTCATCGGATCTAAATTCTCAGCAGCAGAGTGCAAGTGCATCCAGGCACTGTGCAAATTTGCAGAAAGTGTTTATATAAATAGTTTATTTGGGCATTTACAGTAAAATCTGGCCTGGAGAGTTCAAATACTGTTCCAGTTTCATACCACTCTTACATTACTGTAAATCTAGTCATATTTATTATTTTCCCCTTCAAGTGCAGGAATTATGTACCCAGCTGACCTTGCACTGGCACAGGAGGAAAGGAAGCTTTCCAGACCTCCTGTTTGCAAAGCAATAAAACATAACAGGGCTCAGAGATCAGAGGGAAAATAAACAGATCCTCTCACTCACCCTCCCTCCCCCTTTTTTTTTTTGTCCCCAGCTTATATTTAGCTCTGGCTCCTCCATGCCCAGGGGAGGACTGCCCTAGGAGCGGGGAGGCACGGCACCAGGGCCAGGCTCTTGGGGAACCTCAAGCTTTCCTTCTCAGAACAGAAAATCGACAGACCTGCTCAGCAGAGCAGAGGAAACAGCAGCTCTCACGAGAAAAACAGATGAGAAAAGAAAGCAGTGGGGCCCATCAGGGTCGTGCACAATCTGGTTTTTAACCTGATTCTGCTCATCTGAACCTCGCAGAGCCTTGGTTTGAGATTCGGGGAGGGAATTAAAAAAAAAAAATCTGTGTGCATTGTGGTGGACAAGTACATTAATAAGTTGTCTGGAGCGAAGACATGCTTACAGCTCATCGTTGTCCCTGGGAAAGCCACCGGTGTGTACTCCCCCCAGTTAAAAGCCAATGCAGCTCCCTCCCTGCGCTCACACCAGCTCTGCTGACTACTCCCATCCTACACAGCCTCTCCTCCAAACACCACGAAGTACCCTGAAGGGGTTGGTCTTGCATGACTATTTTAGAGCTCCTAAAGTGCTTTGGATGCCTCATTATTACCCATCTTAACAGGTCCAAGTACTAAAACACTGTACACACCTCTTGCAAAAAGGCAGCTGACTGCACTGGGAACTGAAGATACTAACCCAACGCTACAGTATGAGAGCAGGAGCTGTGGCCAGGGCCCATCCTCTGTTGGTAACACAAGGGGACACAGTGTGGCAAATAGACAACACCCACCCATGACACTACCGTGACTGCCTGGGACTTACAGCCACTGTCACATCCTGCTGATGAGCGACTCAGCAGAGCTGCTGTGGTCCCCAGGACGGCACAGCCATTCCCCTCCCCGGGTCAGGTATATCCGTCTTAAAAGTCTTTGGAAGTAGCCCAGTAGCTTCTGCGGCACTGGGAGATGAGATATGACATCTGTGCCAAGCTTCCAGTGCAGCAAAAGCCACCCTTTTTCTCTGCATTTATGCCTTGACAATCGCGAGGCCACAGCAGAAAGGAGAAGGTGGGAGCCTGGTGCAAAGCCACCTGCCTTGGTGCAGCGCGTTGCTTGGCGAGCAATGCGACAGAGGTGCTTTATACTGAAGTCTCCAATCTCTTTTTTTAACACCAGGCTGCTTATTAGCAATGCACATCAACGCCAAAGCAATAGCTTTGTACTTCAGAGTTACTCTCTTAATCAAATGCAGCTTCACAGAGCCACACTGATCCAATTGTTCAATGTCCAGGTTCCCTGCCTTTGCAAGAGATAAATACTCCAAGGAGCTGCATTTTGACTGGCATCCAAAACTCACCACTGGTTGCTGTGACTGTGATTTATTGCTGCTGCTAACAATCAATCTCAAAGCAACCGCGTGCGTTTGAACTGCGAGTCAGGACTGCGCGAGGCGGGGGGAACGAACACCCACCAAGAGCTGACAACTAATGAATCCTGACCAGCAGTCAACACCCTCCCACATTTCTGCATTGCAAAACCCACTCCAAGTACACTGCATAGTGCACTTCATGTCACGTCTCCTCTGCCTAGTCCAGAGCCACCAGTCTGGTCAGCCAGAGCTCTAAATTTCATTTAGGCACCTTTTAATCTTACCTGACAACAAACTCTCCACATGCAGAGCCAGGGAGGAAGCTGAGGTGCAGCCACCGACCACCACCCAGCAGCCAAGGGATGCTCTCCAGCAGGCAGCAAGCCCTGCTCATGCAGGGAGTGGGGGTCACGTTCCCCCGGGGCAGCGGGGGGGGGGGGGGGCGGCAGCCAGGGAGGAGGCCCCGGAGCTGCGGTGATCGATGCACTTTCAGCCACGGAGGAAGAAAAAGCACACCTACAGCTCCAGGACACCCTGAAGCCCAGTTTGGGGTACCCTAAAAAAAATGCCATAAATCTCAGTCTCACCTCAAAAAGAGAAACCACTGAAGTGGCTGCTGTGTCAGAGGATTTGTCTTTCCTTTGCACCATCCAGGCAACTTCAGAAACCTGGGGTATCGCTGAACCAAAACCCAGTCCCACCTCATGCAGCTGCAAAGAGTGGTCAGGGAACACCCTCTTCAAAATCTCCTTTAGCTCCTCTTCAGCAGAAGAGCAGAAAAAAACACCCTAGCCAGGCACCACTCTCCCTGGAGCTGCTTAAATTTGCCTCCTGGGCCGTGGCAGGATTGTGCCCACCTGGGTCAAAGCCGCCAGCTGCCCCTGCCCGCCTGCTCACTGAGCAAAACCCATGTGTCTTCGTGCACTGGGTTCAAAGGAGAGGGGTGAGCTGTCTGCAGGGCCCCTGAGAAGGGGAAAGAGGGAGAGGAAAGCAGTTTTGACCCCTTCAGACCTTAAATGAAGTGAATCTTGAGCAGTGCTTTTCCAGCCTGAGCATATCTAGGAGCACAAAGCAGGAATTACTTCCTCTTCTCCTGTCCAGACTTTTCCTTTTGCTACTAACACTGTTACACAGTCCTGTTTTATGTCAAAGCAGTGGGAATTTCTATGCTCTTTTTTTGAAGAAAAAAAAAACCAGGATGGCAGCAAGTGTTTGGAGTAAATTCCCATTACAGTCAGGACAGGCAACAGCAAGGATTCCTGTGAGAGCACATTGCTTTCTTAATAAATCTCAGTGTAACCCACCACTGTGACACTCACCAGGAGGGAGAATTTGTGTCTCCAGCCACCTTACTTGGGAGTTTCTGTCCCTGGTCAAGGCTTCCCCTCCCTCGACGGTCAGGCAGGTCTCAGCCTGTGCAGGGACGTTGGGGCCAGCAGCATGGAAGAAAAAAACCCGCCAATAAATCCACCCAAAGGAAAAGCAGCCTGCGCAGGTTAAAAAGCAAGAGGCTGACTCCAGGTTTCAGAGCTCCCCAACCTCAAGGCACCCCAAGCCATCTCCTCCGTCTTTACAGAGAGGAAATCGCTGTTGGGGACCATTCCCAAGCACTGGGGCTGGAGCTGAACGAGCCCGGGGGGGGGGCCGGGGGGCGTTGCTTTGTACCCTCCAGGCACAAACCAGATTAAATGCAGGCACAGGCCGCGACTTGGCGTGAGCTGCTGCCGAGACCGCTCGCCGAGAAATGAATCATCTGCCGGGGAGAGCCGGAGCGGGGATTAACGCCGCTCCCGAGGAGGGCAATGGCAGGGAGGGGCGCCGGCAGAGAGAGGGGAAGAGTTTGGGTTAGGACAAGCAGATAAAATATGGAGACAAAAAGCAAAAAAAAAAAAAAAAAAAAAAAAGCTGCTGTGAAATTCAGATACTTTGAAGTTGGAATTTACACCTTCCAGCGAGTGCAGCCAGGGAGGGCCAGAAGCACTGCAGAAAGGGTTTCTGTGCTGGAAGCCCAGGGGAAAGCTGAATCTGATTTCTTAAGTCCTATTCAATTTGCAGCACAGAAATCTGTTTAAAATCAAAGGCTTTGCCACTTGTGGTTTCCAAAAGTCACAGAATTGTTTCTTCCACCGAGTTGCAAAAAAAAAAAAAAAAAAAGAGAAAGGGTTAAAAATAATCTTTTGCCAATCAGCTGTGCTGCAGTGTCCCCAGATCACCTCATTAGCCTGGAAAGGTAGCTTAGTAACAATATTTCTCTGCCCGTTCCCACGCACCGTGCTGGTTGAACTTGGCTTTTTTTTTTTTTCATTTTAAAAAAATTCCCCTTCGGAAAATGTGGTTTCAGTTGAGTTCCCATTTTCTGTGGGAAGATGTTGGTTTCAGCCATGAATCCAAAAATGAAAAACGTCATTTCAAAACAGTCATTCAAACCGAATCCTGCCCTTTCCCCCACCTCTCCGTGCCTGGAGCAAGGTGGATGTTCCCCACTTGGATACTTGTGATCCTGAGGTTGGGGCAGGGGCATTGCCCCCTTCTCAGAAATGTAGCGTTTTGGTGTTTCTTTGCACATGGAATGGAAAAACGGGTTTAGAGCCACTCAGGCCAACGCCAGGGCCACCGGCATCCCACCATGGTCACCGAGCTCCTCGTCCTGCCTGGGCCCTGCTGCCCCTTGCAGCCCACAGTATCGCGTTCCTCGGTCAAAGTGCTGTGTTGGTAAAGCAAATCAGCTCATCCCCGCTGTGGGTTTTCACCTTTCTTCCTGCCGGCGCTGATCCCACAAGACTCCCGTGCGCAGTGTTATACACTGAGTAAGCCATTTGAATTTTTACCTGTGTTATTCATAGTGCATAAAAGACACCTGTGTCTTTTCAGGATGAGGGTTTCTGCAAGCCATGTCAGCTCCTGCGGAGCTCCCGCCGTACCGAGGGTTAATCCCGGCCGTGCCCAAAGCGCGTGGCAGCTGAGGCAGGAGCAGGGCTAACGTTGCAACGAAGACAAAACTCACATCTTCAGTACCTGCTCGAACACACGCAATGGGGGAGTCGCTTGGTTTGGGCCATGAACTCAGGCTGAAATGCAGATTTTTCTTCCTAAGAGCTATCCCGTAGCACAGCCCTGACGGGAGCTGCCACTGGCCTCCTCACAAGCCTACTTGAGCTGCTCAGGTACCGTCCCAAAAGGAAAAAAGAAATCCAGCCCTGGAGAGCCTGGCTTCAGGACAAAGCATCACTCTTCATTGCAAATGGGTTAAAAATTTTAGTTCCAAACCCTCATGTGAAAATTGGTCAGTCGCTAAAATGGAGTGAGCAGGGTTCTGCTCATTTAAAACATGATTTAGAAGAAGACAGGCTTCCTGGCTAGCTGGTGGTTTGTAAATGGACTGGAAGGCTGGCAGCACAGAGCAGTAGTGCGTACAGCACGCTCTCCGGTACCTCCGATACACCAAGTGCTCCATGATGCCTCAAGAAGCCCACTTGCCCCTCCAAATCATCACTCATCACTCAAATAATCCCGGAGCCCAGACTGCTGGGGCCAGTGCCCTACGGTCTGAAATGGCAACGAGAGCAATTTAACCCTTACTGCTGCTCATGCACCTCACCTGCACGGCAATGCACTCTTCCTCCAAGAGGTACTCCAGTTCTTTGGGACCCTCTGGCTCCCTCAGGGTGTGGGGACAGCACCAGGTCTGAAGCCCCACTGCTTGCCAGGGCCCCGAGAGCAGGCGGGGACAGCCCCCTGCCAAACACTCCCCCAGCCATGTTACAGCTGCCGACACTGGGGTACGTTGAGTAATTTGGATCTAAAGGTAGAAGGGCTCCAAACTGGACTCGGTTGGGTATTTGGCCCATCAGAGCCTGTGGTCAGTTACTGGCAAGCATTCCCTGAAGCCAGGAGAGCCCCGCCAACGAGCCAGGCAACGGCACGGCATTGAAAGCAGCCGATTGCCTACCATGGGGAAAAATTAAAGTGTTCCAACCCAGAGCAGCTGCTTTCCAGTACTGTATCGCCCCGGGTCGTCCTTCCAGCAGCAATGCACAGAGGAGACCAGGAATCCCACAAAATAAACCACAACTGGGAGGTGAGTGGCACAGTTCCAGGATCAGAGCTGGAGGGTTGGATTTGGGGTTCTCCTTCCTGGGCTGCAATTAAGCTGCTTTCAGTCATTACCAGTGATATTTTCCCAACTGGCCATCAGCTCGGGGCTATGTTCCAAGTAACTGGCCGTGCAGAGCATCCAGGTGTCCCGCTGAAGTCCACAGAAGCTCCTCATGCTCACAGCTCCCCCAAATTAAAGCCAAGTGTCCACCACTTGCTCATCCAAATCAGCAGGCGGGGTCGCTTGTAAAAGCCAGGGACCACTTTCAAAAATGCTGCCACCTTAAACGAAGGTTTGCGATCAGCCAGAGAGAAGGGCTGGGGAAACCAAGTGCTTAGGCAGAGCTGACAGCCTTTAGGCAAAGCCCAGGGATTAATTACTACACACTCCTTAGTCCCAAGAGGGAACCCAAGGTCTGGGTGAATCTACAGGACATCCTTCTGAAACACAAAAAGAAAACCCCCCGCAAACATTTAAGTTTTCAATCATTTTAATGTGATCACTGCAATTTGACCACAGTCTCAGAAAGGAAAAAGTCACACAAATTATCTGTGCTTAGGATTTGAGTCAATCTACACATTTCTTGTTGATTGACAGTTATTCAAGTTAAGACCTTCTGACCATCAGTGACGTTCTTGGCTGAAAGGCAGGATCGCAAGTGTTGGACATACTGCTGCAAACCAGGAATGCTTCTTCTGGGATTAAAGCCGCGACACCTGATCTACTCAAAAGAAAACAGAATTGTACACGCACACACAGACAGAGCATGCAAATACACCAGGAAACGGCTACAGCTTCATGGGAAAAAACACGTCATGGCAATACAGAGGTTGGCCTGTTATTCAGAAGGCTACTTAACAAGGATGGGGGAAAACGACACAAATGTCAAAAACTGAGAATATTCATTTTCCAATATTCGAAAAGAAAACAGGAAGAGCTTTTGAAATTACATTGTGTTGGCAAACTCTGATTTTTGGGTAACAAAGCAAAAGGTGAAGGCAAATTTTCCAAAGTATTGTAAAATTTATTGTATAAGTATTGCAGCTTTTAGAATGACATATAATTGCCACTATCAGTTACTGTTACACAATAAGCGTTTACAACAGATTTTTTGTAAATTGGCATCAGAGTACATATTCATACTAAAACAGCAAAATATAGATAAGTACTGCATTGCATGTGCTGTCAATAGTTTACATAAGTTTAAACTTGAACAGAACTCAGGATACAGGACTGCCTATAACAAACTCCAAAGCCAAAGCAATGCAACTGGAAGTTTAAGAAAATATTAATACAATGAAATGTGTCTATAAGGCAGGCAAATTAGGACTTCAATGTTGTCCTTCATGAGCTTCTATAGTACAGCAGAAATTTGAAGCGCAGTTTCTGGAAAACTTTTTTGTTTTTTGTAGCTTTATGTTGTACATAGAAAATCTCTGAGCAATACAGAGACAGAAAAGATTAAAAACTCATTCTGTTCTCACCTAGCACTGTTAATGCTACGCATCTGGATTCAGTCTTTTCCTGATCCTTAGTAAAAATGTTGGGCTTTTATTTATTTTTTAATATAGCAGTTAGTGCAATTTTATAGTTCAATACACGTACAAAAGGGTGATTCTCCAGAAAGCAATTGGATTTCCTTATAGCCCCGCTTAAGATAGAATGAATTTTGTAACACTTATGGAAACCGCACTAGATTAGTAAAGCTGAATCTTCAAACCGGTGAAATTGAGGGTTGTGAAGGGAACACAAGTTTTACCAGTGTCAGCCCCAAATGAAACCCATCCTTCCTGACCATCCTGATCGACAAAGCCACATTCCCATTCCAGGCCATTAAGATTTGGGGGCACTTTAAGGATGCTGTTTGCTGTACTGTAAGCTAAGAAACTAAGATTAACAACCCCTTTTAAAGCTAACATGACTCTTAAAAATTTGAGCAAAAAGGCAGGCTAGGACAACAGATTGCCAAGCATTAGCAATGCCTTATTTCTTCTGTATTTGTTTAAAAATAAATCATTCTTAAGGGGCCTGAATCTCTCTGCTGGCAGCTGCAAGACACTACAGACTCCTACAGAGCAGGACTGCAGTCCAGCTTCTAACACAGTTCTCTCCTGAGCTGCATGAAGGCCAGAAGGAAACGAGTAGAGACATCAGCAAGGGTGTGCAAAGCAAATTATCTGCCTTGGTGGCAATACGGGACAGGGGAATTGGGAAGAAATGGACCCCGAGGCAAAAAGTAACATTAAATAGTAATAATAACAACAACAACAACAATAATAATAATAATAATAAAAAAAGAACAGACCATTATTTCTAAACACCCATTCAGAACTTGGAGTTGATCTGGGCCCCAGATCTGGTATCTGCACTTGAAATGCACAGTTCTTGGGACTGCAAAGTAGAGGGATGGACAGAAGAAAGACAAAAGGTGACAACTTGGCTCTGTCGAGGTGGACTCAAGTTGCACCCGCCCCCCAGGGACCTGCACCAGCACTGGGAAAGGCGGCAGCTTGGTTTTTGTTTGTGCATGGCATGGACTGAAAGGCATCGTTTGCAATAGAAATTTAGTGTTGATGAGCCATGCTGTTTCACACTCATTAAATTCCCCAAACTAGAGAAAGAGGTAAATGAAACTGGACCCAGGAACTCAACAAACCGATCGCTCAACTAGAGATGCTTGGGGTAATGCTTGAGAAATAAAAGCTCACACTGGGAGTGGATTGGGGAGAGAAAAAAAAAAAAAATAGGGAAAACCCCCCAGAGCATCAGTTGAAATTTTGAGGACTTTGAAGCACGAGAGCTGGGTTTAATTGCACTACATTTTTCGACCCTCTCCCACTACCCCTCCACGCCTTTCCAGACCCTACCCACCTCCCTGACCTCTCTATGGGGTTTGGTGGCCAAGTGACACCACCTGAGAAGACAACCCCGTTACTTAACAACCTCTGGTCCCCACGACACCTCCTTATTCACTGCTCAGTTTTAGATGTGTGATGCATATTCCACTCAAATCCTGCTGAGGTAACCAGTTTTTTTTGTAGCAAACACACTAGTTCAGATCACAGAACCACCACACCCACCCCACCCCCCACCCCCAAAAACAACCCCAACCCCACTATTCACACATTTTGGCTCAAGAGGGCAGTAGATATTATATTTCAGTTTCTCTTTTGGTTGGCATCTCATTTACGATATCCACCAGAGTTTCCTACCTCCCCAGATAGAATAACGTGCATAAACGTGTTCAAGTTCCCTTACGAACTGGCGGAGAAGAGCAGCGGCAGGCAGCAGCCTGCGTGGCCAGGCACACGGAGCTGCTCCGGGGAGCCGGCGGCGCTGCCGGGCGAGGAGGGACGGGAAAACCGAATGCAAGGTCCAAAGGAGCAAGAGACGGGACGCTGGTTACTTGTGACGCTAACGATGATTTTTGTTTTCCCCTCTCTAAAAAGCGAGGGGTACTGTTGCTTTAATAAGGCACTAAATAGACATGTTACATAAAGGAAAGATACATTTTAAAAACTCGTATAAATTCATCAGTTTTGTACCTTTCATGACAAACTAGATTTATTCCTTTGCGTGACTTTTTTTTTGTGGCTTTTTTTTTTTTTTTTTAGGTCAGCAAAATTTAGGTTACACGACTGTAAAGCTATGAAGATTTCAAGAGCTGTGGAAAAGCAGGTTGAAATATTGAGAAGGTACAGGACTATTTCTAGGCAGAAATAAAAAAAGCAAAAAATAATGATCAAACTTCAAGTTCAGCTATTCATCATCTTTAAAATATATATAAATATTGTTCAAATGGTCAGAACTTCAAAACTGTTCTCATGCTTTTTTTTTTTTTCAAGTAATAGAAAAGTTGCTTAAAAACAATAGTTATTGCCTTTATATCTTTCATTTATGTCACTCTACTAGATAGCATCCTGCAGAAAATGAAATCACACCCCCTTGAAAAATCTTCGTTCTCTGTGGTTCCCCTACTGACCCTTCCTCGCGCTCGGAGAGATGCTCTCCCGGCCGGGGAGACGGGACCCAGAACAGGTTTTTTCTCTTTTGCTTTCTCTCTCGCACACTCTCAGGTTTCTCACTTGCTTACTCCGTCACATACAAATTCGCCATGAGGGTAAAACACCTACCAGACACCTACACAATATAAAAATGTAAACAATAGCATAGTAAGACAAAATGCTTCCAAAACCAAGATAAATTACAGACACACAACACCCGGTGGGCGGGAGGGCAGGTGGGACCATGCTGCTGTGGATGAGGACATCTTCAGAAGAGGTAAAGGGGAATTGCTTCTAAAGCATTAAGCGTATTTCTTTAGCCTTTAATTAATACATCTCAGGAGCAGATTCATTTCCATCTACTGTATCTGACGCCTCTTTAGCTAGGATAATAATGTAAAAAACAGGGATGACCAGAGGCAGCCCGGGGGACAGCGGAGCTGCGAGCCACGGCTGCACCCGTTTATCCCAAAGCGAGGTTTGGGAGGTTAACACAAAATGAAAATGCCTTTCACCACCACCACACTTTTCAGCTCGTACTTTCAATGAGATATTTAAACCCCAGCTGAAAGGCAGCCCATGGGTATGTTACCATTTACTCACATTAACTTCAATTATCACTGCTTTAGCTCCAAATAGGGCCCTTCAGTTGAACATCAGAAGAAATAAACCAAAAAACACTTTGTTCCTTCAGACACAGAAGTTTATTCTCATCCCCACCACCCCCCTCCAAAAAGTTAGAGGTTGTCAAAAAAAAAAAAAAAATCAAGTAATTTTTGTCTGCTTCGGTCATTACTGACTCTCAGAAGCAGGGAGTTTTTATTTCACCTTTTTTCTCCAATAATCCTACCAGATGACATACAGACACACACCAACTCTTCTTGCTTTGTAGGGAATGTATAAAGCCGTGACTGTTGGCGGCCACGCGCAGGGACTCTGGAAATTAAGGATTTGCATAAGATGCAGTCTCGCTCACCGCTCCTCCCAGGGCTGGCATCTCCACTTCAGTGTTTTTCCACCCCCTTCCAGCTACTTTGTTCTTCACTTCAACATAGATCCCTTAACAGGTTCATGGTAGACATGATAGAGGCTTTGACCAACACAAGCACTGACATATTTATATTAAAAAATAGTGCAAAATTTCAACATTTATATAAATAACTCTAAACCCCTGCTTTTGATTTTTTTTGTTTTTTTTGTTTTTTTTACAATGTAATACACGCTTTTTGAGTTGGCACTCAAAAAATTGCCATTTTTCTTCTAGTTCAGAAAACAATTTTTTTTTTGAATAGGCCTCTTCTAATACAAAAATACTCCTGCTCCTTACACATACACTTTCTCTTATTTTTAATATATATTTATATATTTATATTGCAGATCTTTAAACAAAATGTTTTTTTGTGCAAATATTTTGTCTTTAAAGATAAGTGAAATAAACAAAAAAAAAAGCATTCACACACAGCTCAACTAGAAACAAAACAAAAAAATGGACTACAGTTGATTTTTTTTTTTTCCTTTTTAAACGTCTAGACACAGCTCAATAAAGAAATGTTTTTGCAAGCTTGGTAGGCTTGTGCATTCAGACCAGACATAACAAGTAAATATTTATACATGGAGAGATGGGGAAGGGCTTTTTTTTTCTCTTTGCTCATCTTCCTCAACTCTCTCTCCTTTTTCTTTTAACGAGAAGTGCAGAGTGTTTCATTTACTTTCTTGCTTTTTTCTTTTTTTTTTTTAACTTTTTCCTTTTTTTTTTTTTTTTTTTTTTTTTAAAAGGGGTGCCCTTTTTGTTTCTCTTTCTCTTTGTTCCACGCGGTTGTGCTCTCAAGGCCATTGATTTGTGAATGATGGAGTCTGCTGCCCTCCAAGATGGAGGGCACCCCGTTGTTGTTCTGCTGGTGCTGGTAAAACGTCGACCCGGGGTAGTGCCCTATCACCTCGCTGTACGTCGGCGGCGGTCCCTCCATCCTACCATTGCTCCCATAGCAGGTTGCGCTGATGCCAGAGTTACTGCTGGGGGGGCACGGCCCCCCATACACGGAGTTATCTATCAAGTCACTGTCAAAGATGGTTCTGTTGGGGGGGGCCCGGACCGACTCTCTGTTGAGCTCCATTTGCTGCTCGGGGTCTCGCAGCTGCAGCGTGCAGGGTCCCTGGTACGGGGGGGGCTCCTCACCGTCCGACAGCGAGATGGTGGGTGGCAGGTCGATCTCGTGCTGCATGTAGGGGTAGGTTGGCTGGAATCTGTTAAAGCGGTCCCTCTGCAGAAAGGATGGCACTGCTAGGCGGTCGCTGGGTCTCGGGGTGTAGATTTGCTGCTGAAAGGGGAAAGAAGAGAAAGAAAGAAGGCGAGAAGCGTGAGACAGTGCAGCCTGGGACAGTGGGAAAGGCAGCGGCACCCGCACCCGCATCACCCTCACCTCTGTTAGTCCGTTCCCCGACACAGTGCTTTCCGAAGGCCACAGGCTTCCCTCCTGCATTGGAAAGAAGAGAGCGCAGAGTCAGTCTGACTGCCAGCAGTGGTTAAGCTCCTTCTGCAAATGGCTCGTGCCAGGTTTCATCCTGCACCAGGGCCCAGGTAAGGCGCTGCTGCTGCCATCAATGCATTCCTGCCCCGGCTGCAGCAGGCACACAGCACGCACCCTCTTCTAAGCAGACAACCAGCTCTAGTAAGGGTATTAGCTATTATCATATATGCTGGGTATCATATGGGTATACGCTATGGGTATTAGCATATTGCCACTGAAAACAAGACTTCTGATTAAAATTTCCCTCCACTTTCACCTCCATTTATACTTAATAGACCACTCACAGAATGAATGACGAGAACGACACCAGCAAACAACACTCTCCCATTTGCAGACTTACCCCCCTCCCGCCCGCACCCACCCAGTATGTTTCTCTCCCTGGTTCAAACATGCCAGAGGAGTATTTTTCAATTTGAGATCCGTGAGCTGTGGGTGATTCACAAGACATCAGAAAATGCTCCATGAAATAATTACAAGATCAAAAAAAAAAAAAAAAAAAAAGAAAAAGAAAAACCTCACACCCACATTCTGATGCATTCAATCAAGGAAATCATGGGAAAATAAAGATAGTAAGTGAATAAGCAAATGTTAAAACTGATTTTGATTTGGCTAAAAAAAAAATAAATAAATAAAATCTGCAGCAACAGGGTGGTTCTAGAGTATTTTATCCCCAAAGGATAAGGGGTCCTTGGTTTAAACAGGCTGAGGAACTGTGATCTAGAGGCTTCCTTACACTGCAAGCATCACCCTCATTCTGCAACCTGAACCCAGGCACCGACAACCCCAGGCATAATAAAGCCACAAGCCAATTTCCTCCAAACCATGAGATTAGTTTACAAATCATGATCAAAACAAACAAACAAAGGTTCTTCCCATTTGCTGGTGATACGCTGAGCGTACACAGTTCACCCTAGACACTTTTGCCTTAAGAACTAAAATATTTAAATATTGCTAATATTCACATATAGCAACATCCCTCTGGCAGGCAGGCTGGGGGAAAAGAAGCCAGAAGGCTCATAATTATAACCTGGAATTGCTGGCACCTCTCAGTTCCTTGCAGGTGAATCTCCAGTTCTAGCACCAGCAAGTCAGGCACAGGCAGGAGTATTTACCATCAGTGGAAAAAAAGATACCAAAAAAATGTTTCTTTTTCCTCTTTTTCCCTTTAAGGTGGCCCAGCCAAAGGCCATTCTCAGGCCCAGCCTACACAGCAGGGCTCTCCAGATGAGCAAACCACCAGCTTCCCTACTATGAAATACCTATTTCTGCGATAACCGTGGTGGCACTCCGGGCAGCCTGGTGCCCCGGCGAAAGCCTGTAAAAAGCTGCAATGGTACCGCGGCACCACGGACACCTTCACCGACAAAGTCAGAAGGGATTTTGCCTGTCTGATGCTCCCTGGACCTTGCCCAGCTGTGAAGCACATCTGGCTTCATACCAGGCTGCAGCATGCAAGGGAAAACGTTGCTGCATACCTTTGCAGCTATCCCAGTAAGAGGCTGAGCAGCATCTCTGCTTCCCCCAGAAGCGCTTCTGAGAGCGGACGGACCAGGGGTGCCCTCGTGGGCAGAGCCAGCCCCAAACCCCGCGGCAGGAGCCTCAGCACCCAGGCATCCCGCAACACACATCCAACTGCCCCAAACGCAACACCAGCACCGCCTTAACATCTCCAAAGAAGCCACCCATTATATCCCCCCTCCTCCTTCCCTCCCCGACCCCTTTTTCTTCTTTATTTTCCCCAACTTTGGAATATATTTTCTCTTGTGGCATCGCACGCAGTATCAGATTGGAGAGAATCCCATCAGGTTCCTGTTTTTGAAGCTCAGCTCTGCACATAAACCTCAAGGCGGTCCTGTTACCAGTGCAAGGAAAACAGTGATTTATATGGAAATGAGATGGCCCAGATTCTTCCCACTTCTCAGTGTTTTTTAGGGAGCATCTCCTTGGAGCAGAGGTTAAGTGCTGCGATACCGGCACCCTGCCCAGCTACAGCTAATGAACACACTGATTGAGCCATGCGCTGCATAGCCCTTCCTGAGCAATTCAACACCGTGTTTTATGCAGACCTTGAGACTTCAATACGCAACTGTTTATACAGGCATCAACTGTTTAGTCTGGTCCATTTTGCATGTATTTCTTGCCTGCCGGGACTGTCTACAGTCAAATCCCCCCAGCAGCCAAAAGACCCAAGAGGAACTGCATCTGCCACAGATCAAATCCTTGCCTCTAACCCCCAGCTCAGCCACAGCGCTGGCACCAAAGGGCACAGGGAGGGCTTCCAGCACTGCCACACATGCTGCCAGCCCTTCACCTCATCGCAAAGGGTGCCGAAGCAGTGGGCAGGAGCGGGAAGCGCTCTGAAAATTGTGTTTACTTTGCCATGCCCCCGTGGCAGACTTCCTGAGCAGCGAGTACCCTGCTGCCTTCTGCTAGATGTTTTATATTTAACTTGGCAGTGGGCAGTGCCATGGCAATATCCCATCTGCTTCCCCCTTTCCCAGGAGTGATGTCAGCCGGCTCCCGTGAGGGCGGCTGCAGCCCGGCGCTTCCCGGCGCGCGGAGCATCACCGCCCTTAGCTGGGGCTTCCCACTGCGGCAGGTGATGGGGAGGGCACGTATACACCCTTACATGAGCTGCTCCAGCCAAAATGTCCCCTACCCCTAAGTACACACTCACCCAAAGCCTGCACCCAATACCCCACCCAGGCGTTTAGAAGAAAAGCTCTGGCTCACACATTAACTCATCTGTTTGTACAGAGGAGGTCCAGGAATGATGCTCCAGGCAGCACACGGATGCAAGAGTAGCAAACCAGTAGAAACAACATTAAAATGGGATCTGCAGACAGAGGAGCAGCAGACAGGGACCCATTTTCTGTAGGAGCTGGATCTTGGCAGCTGTTATTAACCACTTCTCCTGGGACTCCAGGGTTTGACCTGCACACACTCTGGTGCCCACGGCTGAGCGACCACAAGCACACTCGCCGCTCACCAACACCGACCCTCTGCCTCACACACTACTGTGAAGCCCATCTGGGTAATCGCTCATCTCTCCTAAAAAGTCAAAAGTAGGATTAAAATTGCTGGAAATCAGTAGGGGCAAAGCCTCAGAGACAGAAAACATCCACACTTCTAGCCTTCACGCTTTTGCCACGGGATGGCCGCACAGCCCCACCAAGCCAAGCAAAACCATGCTGCCCTGTGACAGAGCATCACCACTGTAAGTCCTCGTCCTCGGGGCTCTCCTCGCTCACCTCTGATTTTTGGAATATTCAAGACTTGAATTCATCTCAAAAATGGCTGAGTCTAGAAAGGGATGGTTTTCTGACATGAAAGCTGAGATTCTGCTGTGTGATGAGCAATATGGCAGTAAAAGCCTCCCCAGGTATTCCAGGACTCACTGCAGAACGTAAAAATTACTTTTTAATTTCTTTTTAGAGATCAATCTTTGACTTTTATAAAACCGCTTGTTTTAGTAATGTCAGAGAATTTTCTCCGTAAAGCTGCATGGTACAGATTAAGTCTCTGAGCCTTTAGGAGGACTTACATTTTCCATTTTGGGGGACAAAGGTATGCTTGGAAATTGCATTTAAACCACTTTTTCTTGGGGGAGTGGGATATCACTGTTCCAAAGGTGCAGGGACAGTGCCATTCTTATTGCAAAAAAGTTTTTAGTAGCATTTCTTAAATATTCTTAATTCTGGAAAAATAAAGGTACTTGTTATAAGGAGACAGAGTTTAAGTACGGCGAGAACAGTGATAGAGAAACATGACGTAATACGAGAATTCCTTGCTAGCGAAAACCGCATTTAAAAATACCTTTAGGGAAATTAATTTCTCCTTCAGTTGTAATTGTTGAGCTACAACAACAAAAAAGGGCAATTCCAGCAGACCTAGCAGCATCCTGACCATGGGATGAACTACTTCAATATTTCAAAAGATGAAAAGCATGTATGCAGCTCCAGTGCCTGTCTGCGGTCACGACAGCAAAGAGAAGTTTGGGATTTAAAAAGCCCAACACCAGCTCAGTGCGAGTTTAATGGATTACCTAAACCAGTATCCAGTTCAGCATAGCCTCTGCCTGCCAGCCTTCAGCGCTCGTTTAGACTGGAGCTGTTTTCTACAAAAAGACATACTGTGCTGAATCCAAAAGGAGCTACCTTTAAGATCTTTATTATGATTGATCCCGCTGTAACGAGCTTCCCACTTAGTGCATGAGGGGCTTCTCTGTCCCGTCAGGAGGGCACTCGGGCCACAGAGAAGTTTGGCTGCCACTCCATCAATGTTGCACTCGCAGCACAGACAGGGGCAGGGAGAAGGGGAAGAATTACAAAGAGGAGGAAAAAAAAAAACCCAAAATGGTACATTCACATTTCTCTCCTTAGCTCCGAGAAAGATTTTGAAGATTCCGCATCCTCATTGAGATCTAGCAGAGGTATGGAGGTAAACCTTTGCTGAAAAGCCATTTAACCGCTGCTGTGTCTGCAGGCTGAATAAATAATGGAGATGTTTTGGTGTGGGGACTGGGCCAAAAAATGGCTGGAAATTTTGGCCTGGTGAAATTAAAAACAAAAAAAAGATTTTAAACAGAAAAAAGGAGGAAAAGGCATTATTTTTAATCAGTCAACAACTTCTGACTCAACCTGAAATTTTTGTTCAATCTCCATGTGATTTTCTCTTCCCATGTTAGCCTTCTTTCCTCTTTTTAAAGAAAATAAAAAACAGGACACTTAAGAAAACAGAAATTAGTATATTAAAATAAAAAAGGCTTGATCTGATCTTTGCTTTGAAAATGTAAAATGAAACATTTTGGTATTGTTCAAGTAAAACAGCCTGGACATGATAGAACAGTAAAAAAAATCTGAAAGTGGGTAAACAATCTTTCTGCTATTTTTAATAATTCATGTGCTTAGATGCCCACATTCTGCTACTGTTGGGAGCGCACGCACGGGACAGTAAGAAGAGACATAAGATTTCTGTTAAGTCCAGGAGAAGCCGGTATACGTGCAGGGAGTTTAGCTCTGATCCCCAAAGCAGGCAGGTCCTTGAGCGATCACCACCCTCGCACCAGCTGGTTTAACAGGGGATCACGCACCCCCGGCACTTTGATCTTGTTGCACAGCGTCAGTAAACAACCACGAGCTGAGCTCACTCCTGTGCCCTCCTGAGACGTGCTCCACAGCCCACAAAGCGAAGGGTGGTTTAATTGAGCTTGGGGTTTGCACAGCTCTCCTTCCCAAGGGGTGTCTTCCTCACTTCGGCACAGAGCGTCCGATAAGGGACTTCCGTCTGCTGTGTGTAATGCGGGACAAAAAGAGCAGCTACGGAGCGGAGGGACAGCCTGTGCCCTGGGCGTCTGCTGGCTGGACGGCCTTCAACAATGCTGTACTGAAGACTTATTTAGTAAAAGATGTTGGATATCTCTCTCAAAGAAAAAGAAAAAAGAAAGCAATCCCAGTATCTGATCTTTTTCCTGCAGCGAGCATGGATTTGATACAAGAGAACACGGCCCCACGTAAATCACCACAAGGCAGCACGGGTGTGCTCAGCCTGCCCTGGAAGCCTGCAGGAGAGGGCACAAAGCAGTGACCTTGAGGAAGCCCTATCGTTTAAAGAGCTTTAAGATCGTTCAGGGTGAACAAAAAAAAAAAAAAAAAAAAAAAAATCGGTACAAGATACTCCTGCACTGAAGACAGAGCCACGTAGGCAGCGGTGAACAGTACATGTTCACCTTTCAAGAAAATGTGATGTCTTTTCTCTATAGGTTCTTGTAAGTCTGAGCTACTGCATTTGAGGAAACTGCATAAACCAACATCTGCCTCCAGGCTGGAGAGGCTCCCCCTCGGGTCCCCGTCAGAGGTACAATTAACACATTTCTCCTCAGGCTTTTATGAAGCAGGGAGCCTGGGTTACACAGTGAACCTCTTGAGCACCCCCTTGGAGACATTTCTGCTTGTCTGACTGACAAGTGTTTTCTGACCCCTCTACCACAGTAACGGCAGCACCACTGGTGAAAACTGGAGAAAGTCTTGCAGGATTTCCTATTCTTTTCAAGACATGCAGTAAGTTTTTATATAGTCATTTGAGACTCTCCAAGTGAAGCCGCCAAAGGACTCGACAGTTTGGGGCTGTTAGAGGCAAGGCATAGGCACCCCAGCCAGCTGAGGGTACGTGGTGGTTTCAGGTACAGGACATGCCAAGAACAGCCTCGTGCAGTTACTTTACTGATGAAAAGTCCAAATTGCAAAGCTCAGGGCAAGGGCAAGGGCAAAGGCAAAGGCAGAGGCTATGGCTGTCCATACATTACGACATACAGCACCCTAAAGAGCCAGAGGCATCCCTAAAAGGGCCCCCCTCCCACCAATAACCAAGAGACAGAAGATGACGCCAAGACCCAGCCTGGAGGGTGTCTCTTCACACAGCGCTAAGTGGCACACGGGCCAACACAACCCAAACATATACCTTTGGCTTTAACGTTTCCCCAGTGTCACATCATTTGGCAAACGGCGCAGGACAACATGGGTTGGAAGAGCAGGGTGTGACTTACTGATGAGAGGTTCTCGTCTCTCCGCCTCCCCTGGCTGTGCCGGCTGATGAAGGATCGCGCAGAGAGTTTGTAGTGGTTCAGCAGACACGTGATCACCACCACCATCACCATCATCACCACCACGATTATGATTATCTGTACAAACTCCAACTCCGCTGCAAGAGAGACAGACAGACTTTCAGCCAACAGAAAAAACAGCATATAACTGAGCACAAGAAGAACTAATGTGGCTGAGACTCCAGTGACACTGCTGCATCCTTCCCCCATAAAGCTCTCACATGCCTATGTGGGCTCCGCACACTTTGAGCCCAGATACTTAACGAAAAACTCATTAATTCACTTTTTCAGTGCCACAGAAGAGTCTCTAGGAGGGATCTTTAAAGACGATGTACAAAGCAGAGTGTTTCCAAGCTACAATGCAGGCAGGGCTTCCCAAAGCCCTCCCAGCTGCAGTGTGCTGGATGCCCCCACCGCCCAGTACAAAACCAGCAGCATCTCAATGCTGAGCGTGCCTCGCTCAGGGCCACGAACCAGCATAATTCATCCTAACGAATCAATTTACCTAAATGCAAGCTAGATTTCTGCAATTCTCTTCCCACCATCACCACTCCTTCCTCCAGGGAGGACCGGACTCAAGTCCTCCTCAGCACACCCTTGCACCAGGCACATGTCCCCTGTCACAGGGGTCAGACAGTGGCACGGGGAGCCTGCAGCCCAGCACAGCAGGCACCGGCACTGGCAGTCCCCCTCTCCCCGACGCCAGCCCGTCCACCACAGGGCCCAGGCGGGGAGACCTCCTGCTTTTCAGTGAGATGCCAGACGGGTGCGATGCGGCTGCCCGTGGGGGCCACGTCCCAGAGCTCTAGACATCCCCCAGCTCAGGGCTCAGCCAGCTGACAGCGGCAGCTTGAGTGGCTTGAACTGGCATAAAGGAAAACTGCCAAAAATCCTCCAAATAAACAAGAACAAGCAAACAACAGACTATCTGGTTAACTCCAGAGACATTTGGCAGGAGGCAGTAAGAAGCAGCTCTTAAAATTTCCTAAGGAAATAATTCCTCACACCTCTCTGAGGCTAAGGAAAATTGAGTACTGGAGGCAAACGTAGTGCTGGGGTCATTATTTCCATGCATTTGGCACCCAGAGAGTAGACACCATCCCAGAGACGCTTGGTTGCTCCCCCCAAGCCCCCTCGTGCCAGCAGTGCTCAGGGCTCACCGTGCCCAGGACCAGGCAGCAGCAACTCCAGTGTTCATTGTAAAGGAAGGGCCAGATGAGCAAAATTCAACAGTTCTGGGGATGTAAACTTTGTTAGCTTCTCAGTAAGGACAGCTATAAAATCCAGTTTTGGAAAGCTGTGCCCTAAGATACCATGGCTATTGCCATCTGTATTTTCTCTATACAGACACACACACATGTATATATCTGTAGATGCATAGGAAGACCCATCATGCCTCAAAGGGCAGCATCACACCACTCGTACCAGCTGGGATGGCTTCTACTGAGGCAGGCAAATTTAATTTTCTTTTTTTTTTTTTATGGAAAGTTTTCTCCTGGCAGGTGGCATTTAAGTGCCAGTAAAAGCAAATAAATGTCAAGAAAACAGTCCAGGTGGTGAGTGCTGCCAGTTACCTTGGAGCTCATTCTGCTAAACAGCAGCTATTTCTGCCATTGCCCAGAATGCTTAACCAGCTCTGCCCACCGCCTTCAAAAAGCAGAACTGTGCCTTGAAAGCAGGAGCCTTATCTGTCACTTAAAGTTAAGACATATGAGTGACCTGGAGCCCATATACTTACAGCACCCCTAAAACGCAGCTGCCTCTACACCGGAAGATTGCACATGGGGTGGGAAGAAAGGGATTAAAAGACAAACATTGCAAAGGAGTTTTGCCTTAAAAATGCCTTTTAGCCAAAGGCATCTTCTTAAAAGAGGAGCTCTGGGTCTTTCACAGCAACGCCAGCAAGGTGCCCAAATGCCACTGTGAAGGGAGCAGCCTGGAAAAAAAAGATTTATGATCCAGCCCCAAAGCAGCAGCACAGCTCACCCGTGGGAATGACAGGTGCCTGGACCCAAAAGCTGCCATGGGTACCCTGTGCTGGCAGAATGGGCTGAAACAGGAGCTCGCTTCTTCTAAACACGAATCAGATTAACCAGACACACAAACACACCAAACTTAAAGGGCTGGGAAAAGAGGATGATGCAAAGGGGAAAAGAGGATTTAAAAAAAGGCACAGTGTCTCTTCCCATGTCATCCCCACTATGTAGGACAGTGTCCCTACATAGCCCAAAGGCACATCCTAGTGCCAGCTGCACCCAGAGGCACCGAGAGCATCCCCATTGACCTCCAGCACCCAACTGGCAAGGTGAAGCCCCAGCACCCCAGCCAGACACGGAATGCCCCACAGTGCATCCACTGGGTGCTCTCCAGGTCACCCCCAAAGAGCCAGACCCCAGGGGGACACTGACCCAGAGGTCCTTGGCCTCACCTACACTTGGGCAGCAGAGCCCATGGGCTGGAGAGCAGCTACTCAGATTGGGTGCAGAGACCACTTTCTGCAGAATTCATTACAGAAAAGAAAAAAACAAAACAAAAAACAACCAAGGTTTTTAGGAAGATGAGTCAATTTAGCCTCAAAATGCAGCATGTGCTTTGGCCACAGTAAGAAAACACAAGAAAAAAAAATATAAATGAAGCCAGTGATGGAAAAATTCCTTTTGTGTTAAAAGAGGTTATATTTCTTAAGAAAAACAAGACCAAGGTAGTAGGAAAGTTCCTTTCCTAGGATGAGAGGTCCCTTAAATGAGCCAAACCTTACTAAATTGGTCATGGTACTTTGGTGACCCAGGTCAAGTTTTGGCCATCAGGAAGCGCTGCCCTAACTCCTTCCTAGGAAGGAACACACACAAGATGTGTCATTTACAAACGACCGAAGCCAAGCTTCCTGCACACGCATACAGACATATAATGAGCAGAGCCTGAAGCAGAAGAAAGGGTGAGAATCCCATCAGGATCTGGGACAACTCCCCAGTGTCTCATCCATCCCCATCCAGCCCTGAATGCTGTTTATTCTGGCTCTGGGACTCCTGTAATTGGGGTATTACAAAACAGTTGCCAAGAGGTGCAATAGTAAGGCACAGCATGATTACCAGAACAACGGGGACACTGCTTTCCGGCAGGGATGCTCCTCCCGCCCCATCTCTCCCTCCCATGTTCTCCTGGAGCTGGTCATCTGGACAGGCTGGACCCCCACAGGGACCACAGGGCAAGGCCAGCAAATGCAGGCAGTGTCCGGCCATGCATCATGCCTTGTTCTTCAAACTCTAAATTGGGTTATTTCAATGTGGAATCTATAGTCTAACATTACAGCAATCACACTAGCGTTATCAACTAAAGAGTGATTTTAGTACCTCGCTTTGTGGGAGGAGGGAGAACAATTAAGCTGCCAATTAACATTCTGTAAACAGGCTTGGTGAAACATGTCTGAACAATAAAACCTGATCAGCTCCCCCCCATCCCCGTTTGGACTTTGGCCTTTTCAAGCCAATGGCCTTGCTCTTCTCTGAAGCAAGCAGCTCAATCACCGCAGCGGAGCACATCTACCCTTGTCCTGCAATGCAGACGAGGTCTCGAACATTTAAGTATTGTATATGAGAACTGTACCTGCCCCCATGTCTTCTTTGGTAGTGGTGCGGCTGAAATTAAAATTTCTTCCCAATGCTGTACGTATACATGAGGCAGGCAAACCCACCAGGAACCTCTGCTCTCAGCGCCAGCAGGGGCTCAGGGAAGAGCAGAGGGCACACAGCGCCCCGAGTTTTGCTCCACCCCAAGCCCAGCCCATGAGGAGCAACACAGCCTCGCAGTGCCTAGAAGCAAACACATCAGGTGTGTCTAAATGAGCTTTAATCCCCCAAAAGCTCATGTTGCCCAATCTGGCCTTTGGAAAAAATAAAACAAAAAATCAAACCAAACCAAAAGAAGTCCCACACACTCAGTTTGTGCTTTTCAAGTTTCAAGAGACTCATACCCACTCGAGGCACCAAAGTTTCTGCCAACTCTCTCTCTGTTTTAACTTGCCTTCATGGGCTTCATTTGCAGAAGGGGGGGGAAAAACCAACACACTGGAAAGCTGGATATACTCGGTTAAGATTTTATCCAAGCAGCTCAGTCAAACTAATGAAGAAAGATCATTAAAATCCCAAACTTTGAGTTAGTAAGTTATTATACAAGTGCAATTCAGCTGCTATGCTAATAAAAAGCCTTTGGGGAACGAAAAACAAGCCAAACTGCAAAGCACATAATTTATAATTCTACTGGTATTCTTGAAAACACACACACACAACAAGAAAAAAAATACTCAACACATTTTGTATTTGGCTTCCTAATCATTGTCACTTTTCAATTAGAAGAGACCTCATTCCATTTCTCTCTGTAATTTTCCCCAAGGGAAGTGTTATAAACGCACTAGGCTTTACAAGACGGGCATATTCAGCCTCCAAATGCAAAGTAAGGTCACACTAATTTAATTTTGCATAATTTTTATTCCAGAATACATTTCAAACTAACAGGTTCAGACATCACATTTAAGTGACACAACCTGCTTTTCTGTATTTTCTGTCTAGACACTGCAGCTTTGGGACTCGGTCAGCACGCGTGCAACTGTTTTGCAAGTAAGCATTTTTCCCCTAGATTCTCACAACCCTGAAACTGGATATTCGTGATCAAGTAAAATAACTTGTCACATCCCATTCTTCAAGTTCATTACTCACTTGCCACTTTAAGCCACATGTGGCCTTAAATAAGCGTTTCACAGTAGATTACAGCATTACATTAATGAATGATAGGAGACTCCGCTGCTTCCCAAAGCCTGCAAACTCCCCAACGCGCAGCCTGCGGCCGCTCTCCTGCTCAGAGGGCTTTTTGGAGGAAGGCAGCGCATGCCCCTGCTGCCCACACCAGGCTGCTGCCTTGGCACCACGACGGTAAGGCTCTAAAGTGTCTGAAATTCATGAAAATGGCAGCTGGCTGGCAGCTGGTGCCGATGTAGAGGCATCTCACCGGCACAGCTGCCGGGGCGCCTGGCCCCGCTCCTCCCACCGAAGACCATGCTCACGGCTCGACAGAAGTGGCTGCAGAAAGGTGCACCTCGGAGCTTCCTCGAGTGCCTATGAACAAAATACTTGGCACCCACAGGTTTAAAATTCATTAATATTTCTGCAAGGAGGGAGAGCTATTTGAGTCAACGGTGACATTGGGAGCACAGAGCCTCTGCGCACACAAATGCACGCAGCTCACAATGGCCGCAGGGGAGGTGAGGCTGTGCTATACTTTAAATGCATTTCCTTACTTTTTACAGCTATACTACAGTTCATAAAATGCTTACTATAAACTTTATTAATCCTTTTCCTTCCACATAGACTATCACTGCTGAAGACAAACACTCCAAAGCACTGGCAAGTATAAAGAGGAGGGGGGGGTGGAAAATACACTTGCATTTTGCTGCAATAATTATGGGTACTCCAGCTATCATTTACAAGTGGACAGAACAGCTTTCAGACAGGGTCTCGGCCAAGATGACCTTTGCTTTCAGCTGGGGTATATTACACATCTGCAGGTCAAAACAATTATCTGTAAGCTTCAATTACAATTTCTACATATATTGGAATTGCATATTGTGTGAGAAGGGACGAGAAGGAGAAGTGAAATTACTCAGGAGATAATGGCTAAGCTGAACAAATGTAGCTGCACTAGCCACAATTCCTCAGAAAAAAGTTTAAAAAAAAAAATATGCCAGTCATCATAAATGCCATGGTGCACCGTGCTAAAACCCAAGTCTGTTTTGCTGAGACAAAATTAAAGCAAGCAGAGAATCCCCTGCAGAATACTTTGCTTCTCCTATGTTCACTTTCACTTCCTCCGGGTATTTTTATCACTAAAACCCCCTTAGCTCTGACTTGAAACAGATTGCTGGGACAGTTCAAGCACAATAAGTCCCATCACAAGCTCACACAGACTATCAAAAATAAGTTCTTAAGAGTGTGGAGAAAACACTCCTGCTGCTGATTTCATCTTCCGGTGGACATCAGCCCGGTGTGAGGCAACCCAACACCCTGCTTCACGCCAGAGGATGAGATACCTCCCAAGCAAGCCTCCCTGTTGGAAGTTAATGAGCCATCAGTTAATTTTTACCCAGGACGGACGGGATATGCACCTCAGCTTCTGGATGCTCCCATGACAGTCCCTCAGCATCAGAGCCCCATTATCACTCATTTTATTAGCATTCTTTGGGAAAATACATCTAAAACTGTGTTTTGAGGTTGCTCCCTGTGCCTGACAGAAAGGAGAGCTGGTAACAGAGGCAGGCAAAGCCTTTATCAGGTTTTTGGGGGTGCTGGGCGCAGCCCCACTGCTACGGGCAAGCTTCCAGCATTGCCCCAACATCTGCAATAGCACAGGTCACAGAAAAGGCAAAAAAAGTGGGTTTAAAACAAAAGCTTAACTCCAGTGGTTTCCCCTAATCTAGAAACTGATGTGAATTTGAGTAGCAGAAAAATCCAAAAGGAAGTGAGTAAGAGTCAGGGAGACTAAGAAGGGGCTGAGAACAATGCAGATTTTGCTATTTCAGAAGTTTCAGAGAACTGTGGAAATAGTATTTCCCCCTGAATCACTGCTGTGCCATCACTGCCCGCAGGAGTACTTGCTCCCAGCAGCCAGGCTCCTCGCTGGGCAGGAGGGGTGCTTGATCTGGCCTCGGGTTTTAGCCCACTGCAGCGCAAGGACCATCTTATTGAAGACCCTCCACAAACACCTGCAATCTGACATAACAGAGTCCTTGTCTGTGCTGGGATGTTACTCTGCAACCCAGCTGTATGGAAAATTCCAGACTGGCCATTTTCCACCATACACAAGGACTATTTTTAATTAAACATCACTTATGTTCCCAGAGAAACATCCTGTAAGTGCCTAATGCAAAAGCCAAGGAACCCCGCCACAAACTCTGCCTTCACCTCTGGTCTTCGCTTTCTCCGACACACAACAACTTTTACACCAAGACTGAATGGGATGGTTTTGTACAGAGATTCCTCCTGCTGCCTAACAAGCCTCAATAAAACGGGCAGAAACAGACTGAGATTTTTCCAACTTTCCTGCTGAAGTACAAAGAGATGTAAACAGGTCTTGTACAAACCCGGGCAGTGTCTCTCTACCCTCCAGAGGACACAGGCTACGGATGACTTCTAATGGCAGGTAGCCTGAGCTCCCTGGCCCCATCCTGCCCTTGCAGCACCCCTGGCCACCCCAGCAGGGCCTGCAGCTGCCCACGCAGGGTTTTAGAGCAAGGCTTTGCCCACAGCAGTGGGCACACCACAGCCTCCCTCCCCGCTCAGGTGGCACAGCCACAGCCTATGGATGAAGCCAATGCACAGATATAGGGGGTTGGCAGTGGGGAATGATGTAATTAAGGTCCCTGGGAAGCCAAAGAAGGCAAGCAGCTGGAGCAAAGCTGGGCATGGGAGATGCACCACGGCGAGGCAGAAGAGTGATCACCCTGACCCTGGGCACCCAGATCAGCTGCTAAGTGGTGAGCCCAGGCCCCCAGCCCATCTACTGCAGAGGGACAAAGTCTTTCCCCAGGTCACTCAGCCCAGGAACGAGACCCAGCTCTGACTTGCCTCACCAAGGAACCCGTTCCTTCCTGGGGCTGCAGGAGAAGCCTGGCCCTTGGTGCAGCTGTGGAGCAAAGAGCTCACCGGCACCGGCAACAGGATGAAATTACTGGGCACAAATCTAGTGGTATGAAAGGGGAACCTGCAGCACAAGGCACCTGAGCCCTCTGCCAGCAACCAGCCCTTGGGCAAACACATGCTTCCTGTGGGGTGGCAGTCGGATACCTGTCGACACTGTGCCAAGAGCTAGGTGATGCTTAGAGAAAGCAGAGCTGAGAAAAGCATCTTGCTTTCTGCCCCCAGAGCCCTTGCTCCAACTACGAAGCAGCACTTTCTGCTCCTTGCCACGCACGGCCGCTTTGTGGAGAGCCTATGGTTATTTACGGAGCCTGGTTCACGCAGGTGACTCAGCACCGTGATTCAACAGATTCCAACCGAGAATTCCAACGACATGGAGTGGGGCACCTCGGTGGGGACCGTCCTGCAGCAGTGCCCAGCGAGCAGCACCGGCCTCCAGCATAGCCCCTGGTCCTGAAGCGTACAAAATCCATAAATGAACTGCTGCCTACCATCAGCTGAATATGGTGGCACTGTAATGTCACACTGCATGTCCTGGCTTCTTACATAATCCTTGGGGATTTAGGGTAAGTTCAACTGATTGCGACACGCTGTCCTCCATGTACCCCTACCTCTCACCCCGGAAAGGAAGGTCTCTACACACTCACACACACACACACACACGGAGTCTTTCCAGGCATGGCAAAATTAACCAGATGAATTAATGAAAAGTGTTCACAAATCTGCAGTGAGCACTTTCATCCCTGATTTTCCATTAACACCTCTGATACCCACAGAGCTGCCCTGGCTGCATGACTCAGAGCAAGACGCAGCAGAGATGTGCACAGCCCTGACAGGAGTTCCCCCTCCTCCAATTTTCTCATCTTTTCATCCACCCCCACCCTTGGGCATCTTCTGTTTGAACAGGTTCCTCGTAGCCCTTGATGGCAGCACTCTAGTCACATTAAAAAAAAAAACATGTAAAAGACTTAAATAAGGGTACAGCTACTTTTCAACTGAGCATGTGCAGGAAAGTGGTGGGGAAAAATGGAAATCCAAATCAGACTGGTACTGGCAATAATTTGAAGCTTGAACTGAAGAGCATCCATGCATCCTTTCTCCCTGTCCGTGACTGCGCACATTTTGCGTTTACAAGCTTTGTGGGATGCCAAGCAGGGATGCTCAAGGATTTCAGCCAAGAACATTTTTGGGCCAGTAACCTTAAAGGCTTCTCAACAAGCTTGTGCAGTTCCTCAAAGACCAAAGGGAAAACAAGTCCTGGAACACAGGCGGACCAAGGTCCCCCCTCTTCCAGCACCAGTAAGTGTCTGTCAGCACCCAAAACCTGGGCTGCTTCATTGGCATCCTATAGCAAGCATCCTTTTCAGCCACTGGTCCAGAGGTCCCTGCCTGCTCCCCTACCCACCCAGGGGCTTTGACAGGCAGAAGGATATGACCCAGCATTTTCTCCAACAGACCTGGTCTGCCGCCTTCGCACGGAACTTATTGCCAGTGGGCAGGCAGAGACACTACCCTAAACCAGAAGTGATGGGTCTGACTTTCAGCCATTCTCAGCACCCACATCTCCGGCCAAAGGCAGCAGCAAGGGCAGGGGCTTGGGCACCAGCAGGCTGCAGAGGAGGAGGAGGAGAGACACCCTTATCCATTCTGTCAGCTACTTGACAGCCTGACCCGCTCCCCTCCCCAGTCTTCGCTGACATTTCAGAGCACCACAGCTTCAGCAGTGCCCAGAGGCACCGTCGAGAGCAAGGAGACACACAAGGGCAGTCCTTGCCACAAACAGCTGAGAGCCTACCGCTACCTTGCATGCCCCAATAATTAGGGCACAAAACAAGTCCTAATCACTTTTGGAAAATGAAAGCTGAGAACACCCTATACTGCCTTGCCTTACACATACTGACATGCTGTCTTTTGCAAGCAGAGAACCAGAAAGGCCAGAGCTGACAGTACTGAACTGGTCTGCAGCAGGCCTGGACCAAAGCGGGGTCCACAGAGCTGGTCTGAGGTCTGCCCGGTCCTCATGCTCAGTTTAGAGCCCTACTTGCCCCAAGAGCTTGCATTTGTGCCTGCCGGCTATGAGCATACTTTCGGAGATCAGGGGATAGATGTTACAGCAAAATTTGGGCACACTTTGGAGCAGCATGTGGCTCTCTGGAAGGACCTGAGGGTTAAACTCAGCAGAACTGAGTCCAGCCAAAGTGTGGTGGTTATGCTAGATGCTCGTCAAAGCCTGTGTAAAAGGATGTGGGTTAAGCAATGTAGCCAAGGAGTGGACCTCATTTTTTCTACTCAAGGCTGAAGAATGTGAACTTGAGAAGAGCCATGTGAATCTGGTCACCCTTCCGAGCTATGGTTTTATTAGGGAATAAACTCACTTCTCAGTGAGCAGCTGTGGAGGCTCAGACTCTGCAGCATCCCACAGGAGAGGCAGCAGGGTCAGTGCTGGGACCATGTCTGACCACGGCCCCTCGCCCTCCCCTGTTCATACATACAGCACGGAGGAAAATACCCTGGCACAGCAGCAACATAGCCTGATGCAAGTAGCTCTGCCCTGGCGCATCCCCCCCAGCCCTGCTTCAAAAAGGGACGTGCCCATTATGCTAAACATTACATTTGAACTGCTCTAATTTAAGCAAGAACCAAAACAGCTCCAGGCAACAGCTGGAATCCAAAGGCTGCCAGAGAGGGTGCAGCACCGAACACTGCTCCTAGTTTACAGAGGCCATTTCATCCACCAGATGCTGAGCTCCACTCCTTAAAGAGACCAATATTCTCCCTCTCTGAGACCATGGACGGGGAAGGAGAGATGAAAGAACAAAGAACTTCAGATGGCAGATTACTCACCCTCCGCCGCTCATCGGTTAGGTCATCTTAGAAGCAATCAGACCAGGTGAAGTCATTACTGCAATATTCATGTATAAGCATCTGCTACATTTATCTTCTAAATAATACTTCCATAAAACCACGTATGAAGGGCCCATCAGATTGTCAACAATGGTATTTGTTTACAAGGCAGCACAGAAGTCACTGGAGATAAATACAGAATATGATCTTGATAGTGCCGCTGCTGGCACTAATCAACAGCATCTTGAAGCTCTAGATGCAGCAGCAACACTAAGTCCTCAAAGAGAGCAGGATCAGGCCCATGAAAACAGGCAGGACAGCTGGGAAGAGCCTGTTGGATTTGGTCCTGCTTCATGCATCATCAGTACAGGTACAACAGCTAAACTGCATTTCCAGATTCAACATGGCCAGTTCTGATGCAGCAAGCAGAAATAACGCCGTGTGAGCTAGTGATGGCAGACTGAGAATGGGGCAGGAGGGCAGAGAGCACGTGCGACTCGGAAAAGGAGCCAGTTTGAGAAAAAACATTGCTGGAAAATGGGTGATGGGGCCCCAAGAAGTCACGTTCATAGCATCAATCCTGGGGGCATAACTGTGCGTTTAATATAGTTTTTCTTCATTTGTCACCCTGGGTAATCAAGCATCACATCCTCTGAGTCACTGGCAAATCACGGCATCATCCTGCACCCCCACCCCCTTTTTTTGTTTGTTTTAAAGGAAATGGCCCCATTTCATGCTTATAGCCACAGACTGGTTGGGCCTCAGAGAATATTTTAGTCCTTAAAACACAGTAACTGTCCCGATCACACCACTGTGCCTGTTTTTAAAAGGTGTCCTTCCAGAGCTAGCATGGCCAAAGGGGCAGCTGGGGGCAGCAGGACCTGCACTCATGGACCAGAAAGGCAGGATCGGAACGGCAGCACTCAGCTTTTACATGGAAACAGCAAACGTGAGAGCTGGGTTCAGCAGCTCTTTCAGCTGGGACACCTCCTGGCTCTGAGCAGAAACCTGTCAAATGGAGACTTGTTTAGAGAAACTACTAAAGACATTAACCAGCTTCCTCAGAGCAATGAGAACTAACGAGGTTCTTTGGGACACTCAGACTCTCTAAAGTTTTGCACACACCAACCCCTTCTCTCCCTTTTTGTGCCTATTTCTTTCACCCTCCCCTTTTCCAGGATTTTGAGACAAAGTATTTTATGCACAGTAAGCCTGATCCCAGCCTACTGAGATGACTGGAGGGAGTACGTTGCTTTTGAAGTTACTCCCAAGGGTAAGGACAGCTAAACTGGATTAAAAGCATGAAGTAATTTTGGTTTTGCACTTAAAAGATAGGTAAATTTGCTTGCTCACTAGAAAGCGCTGAGCAAGGTTCATGGCCCCCACCAAGCTGAGAACGACCAGAGTATCTCCTGCTCCCCGAGAGGCAGCACAATGGTGTCAGGCCTGGACGATGTCTGGGGCAGGGGCGAGGGCAGCGCGTCACCCGCCCCCTTGAACACGAGCATCCAGAGAGGGACACAGGAACAAGAATTTACCGTTTGCAATCATAAACAGCATGAAGCAGAAAAAAAAAAAATCTAGCAAATAATGAATGAAAAAAACAGTACACGATATCCGGATCAAACCCTGCCAGCCAGCCCTGGAAGACCAAAGAGGTTTTGTTTGTCAGGGGTACTTCTACAGCTAGTAAAAATAAACACATTAATAAATAAGTATTTTCGTATACCCTGGAAATACTCCTGATCAATATGTGGCTTGCTGCTGTAGAGGTTTTTTTTCCTTCCACCCAGTAGAAGCTCATGACAAAGGAAAGCACATCTCATTTATGAACTTAGCTATAAATACTTTTGCTAACTGCCATTTAGGAATTTCATTTCCTGCTTGAGCAAGTCCTGTTGAAAGAGGCAATTACCAAATTTGTTTCTAGTTATAGAAATAGATGTTTTTCGCTGCCCACATCTGTTTCGACAGACAAATTGCCAGTCGCGGATGCTCCAAGGAGAGCAAGTGCTCCATCCAGGGAGGGCTTTGCCACCTCTCCAGAAAGCTAAGAGCAATTACAGGGATTGGGTTTCCAATTCCAACTTCATTTGAGCCCTGTCTCCTGCTGCAACAGAGCTGCCTTGCACCGACAGGGCACCTGCAGCTTCACAGTCAGCCACAGCCGCTTGCACCACGTCACCCGGTGCACACCACCGACCGCTGCCGGCAGTGCCACAGCCTGCTCCCTCCTCCTCCTGCTGCTGCAGAGACACTAAGGAATATGCGTTTCATTAGTCACCAGGCCCATCAAAACAAGGCAGCTTTAATTCTGCAGGTCACGAGATCCAGTACGCTGTATCTGTTGCGCACACAGAAAGGAAGGCAGCAGCAAAGCATTCGCCTCGCCTGCAAAGCAGTGAGATGGCACAGGCTTTCCTGCTCTGTATAGGACACCCCACGGCAAAAGAGCCAGCAGTGATGGCAGACGGGTGCGGAGATGGACATTTATGGCTGTCATCGGCATGGACGGCAGCCTCTCCCGGCTGAAGGCTGTACATACCAGGTTTTACCGGGCCTCCCTCCCCGATGTCCTCCCTTTCCAATTCCCTCCACCCTGGCTGTCCTCTAGAAAGTTTCTATTTCCACTTAAACCTGGGAAAACCATTCATCGGCCAATTCCCAACACGCTCGGCCATGGCCCGGCCAGAGCCAGCTGCAGCTCAGGTGCCCCAGAGCCAGCACCCAAGCCCCAGCACGGTGCCCAGCAAGCCCTGCGGGACCAGTGCTCGAGCAGAGGCACCCCAAGAGGGACAGAGGGACAAGCAGCAATGCCCGTGTCCCCCGCCACAAGCATGACACCCATCAACTCACACCCAGTGCCCAGCTCGGGGGTGCGGCAGAAGCACAGAGAAGCCACAAAACACCACAAGCCATGGCCGGGGAACCTCTGCTCCTCCAGCATTTCTCCTGTGTGAACCAGCATGGCTCCCCCGACGCGGTCTCACTTATCAACCCAATGCAGCCTCGAGGAGCCCGTCGGCATTCGGGAGCAGCACCGGGGACCCCACCATGCCCCCATCCTGAGGGCGCGGGGCTGCAGCTCCCCCGGGAGCACCGGGACATGCGCCCTCAGGCAGCAGTGCCGCAGGGGCTGCCCCGACACACGGCTTGCAGACGGGTGTTGAAACACCGATTGAGCAAGTTGGCCAAAGCCACACAGGTCATGACATGGCTGTTAACTGCAACCGGATTTCCTCAGCCCTGTCCAGGGCTGATCAGCAGGATGCCTCTCCCTTCTCTGCCTCTTCTTAAGCGCCGTTATCACCTCTATCATTTTGCAGCTTTTGCTTACAAAAGGAGCGACCTTTCACAAGGTAAGTTACTCCCATGGAACAAGGACAATCTTAAGTTACAGACCCAATTATGCACTGCAGGAAAAAATATGCAAAATGCATGCAAACGTCCAGACATGCACACTACGTTTGGTCACTGCAATACTCCAGTTCTTGAACTGGTCTGAACAGCACCAGATGGGAGTGAATGCATGTGCATACTCTCACACAGAGATGTGAAAAAAATTTTATATTTATACACACACAAACACCAGAGCGAATGGGGGAGGTGAGTAAAAACGCCCCAAATCTGACAAAATTAAAGGTAATAAATTTACTTCCACCTCAGCTGTAGCAACAGCCTGAGAAAGGTTTTAACTCCTACAGCAGATATGCTGGAAAGCCTAAGTTTTGCTGTAGCGTTTTGCATTTCTGAGTTTTTAAGCACGCACAAAAAGAGAAGCTGTTCTCCCATGTAAAACCCAGCAGCATTTGCTCAGCAGAGATGGTTTTTGAAGTTGAGAATGGGGTTGGGTTCCTATGCCCTCCCCTCGCCCAGCCACGGCGGGATGAGCCGAACCTCCCCACCCCAGTCCCCATCCCCTGGCACATCTGCCTCCCTCCTGCCCACCCCATTGTCCCCAGCACCCCCGTCCCATCCCCACACAGCCCCCAGACGGCAGATTGATGACACGGGACAGCAGTGGTGAGCCGACCCATGAGGTCAGCCCCGACAATAGGTTTTGGGGGCACTTGGAGGGAAGAGGCCGCAGGCAGCGAGGAGCCCCCCCGGCTCTCCCATCCCCTCCCCGGAGGTTTATTTCTAGCCCGGCTTTTCAAGCCACCTCTGCGGGCCACCCGCCACCTGCCCGCGGGGACGAGGACGCCGGGCGGCGGGTGGGCACGCCGGCCCCCGGGAGGAGAGCGGCAGCTGCCCTCGCACCGGGGCGAGGGCGACTTCGGGAGGACGGGGAAGGGGGGAAGAGCACAGAGGGGAGGATTATCCACGGACACAGCCTGTCCCCTTTTCACTGCATTTAACAATAAAGGAGTAGCTATAGCAACGGGGTTAATTAATGCATCCAATTTGCATAACTATAACTGAACCCATTCAAACCTTGCTGATATTTTCATTCTTAAACCTGGCCTGCAAGGCTGCGCTCTTATGGTAAGGGGAACCCAAACAAACACGGCCATACATATGTATTGCCATACTTGCAGAGAGATGCAGGTACACACAGGACGTCGCACAAAAACAAACACTGCACAAAGCCATCCCTGGGCTGCCGCTTCTACAGTGTGACCTGCCGGTAAGGCTCCGAGAGCTATCTGCTCCACATACCTTTATTGCCCCAAAAAGCATTAGCATTTGCAAATAAGCATGGGGAAAGAACAGAAAAATGGGGCCTGAAGTGTCCTTCAAAAAATAAAACAGGGGAAAAAGTGATTTTCAGAGATAGAGGGAGTAAAGCACATTCCAAGACAGAGGGGGTAAGGAGATAGGCAATGTAAAGGTTTCAGACTATCGTATAACCAGAGGGGGAAATGTCTTCTCACCACAAACATGCATCTGCATGATGTCTAGACAGTCATAAAAAGGGCAATTAAAGTACTGCAGGCTGCAGTAAGCTAATGTCTCCTCTCCCAGTCTAAATGGTTGAAACATACTGTACTAACTTCGGGGGGGGGGGGGGGAAGGATAGAGAGAGAAAGACAAGTTTGTAAGGAAAAATGTTTTGAAATTCAGTTTTAAATAAGCCAGTAAATTAATTCAACCTTGTCAAATCTTTGCCTTATAACATATCAAATATTCCGCCTGCGTCCTGTCTAGACTGCGATAACAAAGGGCATTTAAAGCCCTGCAAGATGCGCTGACAGAGTAGCCATTTAAAGATGCAGTATTGCTTTCTCCATCTAAAACGATTTGTCAGATGGAGTTAAAATGAAAATGGTAAGTAATCACTCTGGTTCACAACCATTTCAAAAGGAAAAAACCACAAAAACCCCACAGCTCATAGATATAAAACCCACTAAAAACATCCCAGTGTATCATTCCAGTGGGATTTGTTTGGCTTTTTTTTTTAATTATGGCATTTGCCTCCTTTTTTTTTTTTGTTAATCTGAGATCTCACTAGCTTTCTGCAGCACATGCATTTCTAAATAGGACCGTATTAAGTATGAAAAAGCCAGCTCCAAGTATTAATTGTCTTATTGATATAAAATGATGACTTGCAGAGAGACACTATTATAACTCCAAGAGTTTAAAAAAAAATTCCTTTTCAATGTTATTTACTTAAAAGCAAAAGAATAAACTATCTCACATGACATAAACTGGCCAGTCTCCACCACTGACACAGTTCAGCCTGGGCAGTCACTGTCCTCAGGACAGCAAGAGAAAGAAAAGTTCAAGTGAACTATTTGGGTGTGCATAGCATGTTTTTTTACTGAGAAAGGACAGTTTTCTGGAAAAAGTAAAACCAGCTATAATCCTGTCTAACACAAGAAACATTCTCCTCCCTTCTTGAGCTTTATCAGCTGTTGGAGAACCAAAATCTCAAAAAAATATACACAAAATAGCTGATCTGGCTTAACAGGATGGCTAACGCTGCCCACGATGAAGCAAGTGTCCCACAAGCCTACAGCTACCCTACAGGCAGCCACTTTTAACAGAGTGCAGGACTGGCTTTTAAAGACCGTTTTGTTGCAAAATGGCTTGACCAGATGCCCCTGGCAAGGGAGGGGGACTGGGGTGCACCCAGCCCCGGGTCCAACCACACTGTACAGTCACTTCTATGGGGGGGTCACGGTGGGGAGTCACCCCTGGAAGTTCAAAACCGGGTTGACTGCAGTCTTTGCTCCTCACCCTATAGCATCCCACCACTACCTCGTTTGCACCTCCCTCTGTCTCCCCACCCTTGTTTCTTAATTATTATTTTAATAAGACTGTTTCCAGCTCCACTGTTCATTCCGCAATAGCCCAAGGGCTACAACTGTTCATTAGACAGAATTTCTGCTTTAATTGCACTGACACAGATGTGTAGGTTATCTGGAAGAAATTACTAAAATGAGCAGTAAAGAATGGGGCTGGATGCTTTTCTTCCCATACGGAGAGTTTAATTTAACATTATTTCCCCCACACCCCATACAAGCAGCACCGTTTGGTGCACTGCGGGTCTGCAGAGGAATTAACCCCAAATTGTTCCCCACCGCCACGGAGCGTACAGGTGCGCTTTGCTCCCCACGCTGCACCAGGGTTTCCACAGGGGCTAAAAGCACAGGTTTGCCTCCAGGGGCTGCAGATGTGGTGCTGCAGGGGCCTGACACCACCCAACCCGCTGGGCTCTACAGCACAGCCCTGCCACGGATGCACAGAGCAAAGCTCCGCAGCAGCCCCACTGTCCCGGGAGAGGAGCGGGTGGCTGACACCCTGCCCAGCTGATGTGTCTCCATCTCCGCCAGCGGGATGGCCCACATCCCCACTGCGTTCCCCAGGCAGCGCAAGTCGGTGATGTTCACCTGAGAGCGGAAGTATGCAAGATCACCGGTAACGCCTTAGGGAAGAAGTTCAAGCCTTGACTTGTGGGTTTTGCCATGAGGGTGAAACAAGCTCCCCCACGAACGCTTGGCTGTAGTCACCCTGCACGCCTGTGTTGTCATGGCTTTCAGCGACTCCAGAATCACGACCCCTCAGTAAGACGTGGAAGCACCAAACCCCGGAGGGGCAGGATGTAATGCTACCGCTGCCACACAGCTCGTGCCCATCCCCACACCAGCACCGCGGGTGCCACGACTGGGGTGGGAAACGGGCTCCCTTGGTCCCCCCTCACCCTCTGCAAAAAGGTAAATCACCAGACACAGAAAAACACCATCACTTCTGCTCAACAGTGTCCAGGCTTCGAACCAGCCACAGTTGTGCGGCTGTCAAATCAGCCATGGAGTTTACATGAACTTCCTCTGCAATTCATGTTGGCGAGAGCCAGACACGTAATAGCCTTGGATTCACAGAGAAAGAGCTGCCAGTGTTATTTCTACTTAAAAACTCTATTTGAGCTTCATACACTCATTCTTCACACATAATATACATGCACATACACACAAAATGCAGAAGTGAGCGAGATCCAGAAGCATTTCACTTCACCAAGAGCACTGCCTAATAGCGATTTCAGGTTTTGGCTCAGTGTTATTATTTAATAGATTTTAATTCAATAATAAAAAGTACGAACCTGCCCATTTTTTGTTACATCTTCTTGCCAGGAATGAAAAAAAAAAAAAAAAGAAGAAGAAACCACACAAGAAACTTGCTACCAACTTACCTATCAAACCACTCCGTCCCCACTACCTCCCACCCTCCTGAGCAGCAGCACAAAGCACCCTCCAGGCCAGGCTGGGGCAACAAGCAGATGCACATCAGGGGTTCAAGTCCCACCTCTGAATATGTCTAAAAGCCACTAAAACCACCTCCTTCAGCAAAATTCATCTTTGATTTAGAGTGGGGGAAAAAATTTCACAAACACTTCATGTCAAAAGAGTCTACATTAAGAGAAAAACACATTTCTTTGTTGCTAAGGGACTCAGTTGCTTTGTATCTGCTGAAAACCTTAAAATTCCACCATTGTATTTCAACAAAACCCCCCAACACTGAAGCATCTCATGTGCTAAAAATCAAGAGACAGAGCACATCAGTTCCATCCTTCATTTTTAAGTACGTTGCTCAGGCCTGACTTAGTTTTGTGTCTTGGTCCTCAATGCTTTTTGGCAGTTCGCTCTAGACTTACTGGCAAGGGCTAAAAGGCGTCTATTTAGCTGGTGTCAGCTGAGCATCTGTGCCTGCAAGAACTGGAGTGGGGGTGATTCCGACTGCATTTCAAAAGCACATTTCTTTTTGGGAGCTGCCACAATAATTTAAAATCTAAGTGTGTTTGGGTAGCAGGGTGACTCCCTCCGGAGGGGTCCCAGCTGTAGCCCTAAGTGGCGTGCCCGATTCTGGGAAGGATTCCTGATCAGCGGAGGGAAAAGGAGCTGGGAACGCTCCCTAACCTGTGACCCTGATAACAAAAGGCAGGGAGAGCGTCTAGACCTCCAGTCTGACGGCGAGTGAAGGCGAGTATTGTGCTGCCAGCACACAGGGGCTGCTGCAGACAAGGCAGGCACACACGCGCTGCGGGACAGGAGCAGCAGTGCAAACCCCATCTGCAGCAATTGACAGGCATCGCCCCCAAAACGCACCAGCTTATTGAGGGAGGGAGGCCACACATAGCCCACCATTCCTCGTTGGCACGGGGTTTAGCAGCAGCTTTCGGGGCAGCTCCCAGTTCCCAGCGCAGCTGGGCCCAGTGGAGATGAAGGAGCTCATCAGATTTCCAGCCTGACTGGCCCTGGGCTTCCCTTTGCCTCCATGTATTTCACGCATTCCATCCTTACACTCCCCAACGCAACCATCCCCATGCAGATCACCAACAGCAGAGAACAAAAAAATATGCTTCCTTCCAGACAGTCTTTATTTTCTGCTTTCCCTGTCTGTCTCAGTTAAAAAAGGACAAACCAAAATGTTCCCTCTCTGCCAAGCCTAGAGATCAACTCCACATTCAGGAAAGCTAAAGCTGATACCCAGCTCTACCACATATTTCTTGTGTGACCTTGGACAAGCCCCTTGGCTTCTTGGTGTTGTAGATCCCCCCATATAAAAATACAAATACCTTAAATAACTGCTAGAGCTAATGGCAGGTTACTGCCAGGGAACTGCATGATGAGAAAACAAAAGACCTATTAAAAGCCCTCCTTCATCTCTGCCAGAAAGAAAACACTATTACCCCGTACTTAAAAAGATGCATTAAAGGAGAGAAAGCAGCCAGGGGTTTAAGGACACCCCTGGCAGAGCAGCAAGGGGAAGCACTCCCGGCCAGCCCACCCCCAATGCACCATCAGGATGAGGTTTTCCCTGGGGTGCTCCCACGCCCCGACCGTGCCCTTGGCCGTGCCCTGACCACGCCACTGCAGGCAGCGGGAGCAGCGAAAAGTGCCAACCTGCAGATCAGAACTTCTGGCAAAATAAAAATCATTAGTTTCACTCTTCCCAAAGGAAGGATAACTGCCTCTTAGAAACCAGGTTTTCTGCCAGAAGACGTGCTCCAACTCTGCTGTACAGATGGTGAAACCAGAGGGACTCACACAGGCAGAAGTGGTGGCACTGGTGCAGAACCATCCTGGGCATCAGCAGCACTCACTGACGCAGGAGCACCGCTCTACGCAGGACCTGCAACCCTGGGCACAACCAGCAGCCACAGGTGACCCTCCATCCTTCTGCAACCCCAGGGCTGGACTTGTGGAGTTACAGCCTGAAGGCAAGCAGAAACAGCTCCAGCAGCTGAGACAGTTTAAATAGTCATTAAAAGCCCACTCTCTTCTGATTAGAGGTGAAATATTAACACCTGAGGGTCAATACACTGAATTCAGAGCAAGAGAGGAGTTTTATCCTGGTAGCCACCTGATGCCAATTCTTCACCAACACACCCTACCATATCCGTACCTTTCTACCTGAAGAAAAGGTGAGGGACAGGGAGGTTTTTTTCTCCTCCTGCCTCCATCGCTTCCTACTGCATTTCCAAAAGATCATCCCTCCTGCAGAAACTCCTTCCCCAGGTGCTCCAGGTCCCCAGGGCCACCCAGGTGACAATGCTGCCTGCGGAGCTGGGAGCCGCAGCAGGACACTGTGTGGCGGCACCGGGGCGAGATGCCACGCACCTGCAATCTCAGCAAGGTCCAGCCCAAACTTCCTCGTAGCTTGGCACCTGCCATGGCAGCAGCTCATCTTCTGACAACTGCGTGTGATTTATTTTTGGTATATTTGGTAGGGAGACTGAGAGATCCTACACTGGGATTTTATCAGCAGTATGCAGCTATGGAAACAAACCCATTTAGACTAATATAACAAAATGCCCAAACCCACGACAATAAAAAGAAGAACAATGCATATGGGTGTTTTCATAGGGGAGTGCCGCAGCGAATACAGAGCAAGACCCAGCTTCTGGGAAACAGGGGAGGTCTAGGTTTCCACTTGGACAGAATTTACTCAACCTCTAAGATATCAGTAGACCACGCATTTTCATCTAGTTACATATTTTGCCTTGTAAATTTTGTTTTGCACAAACCCTCTACCCTGCCCTTTGATTTTAAAGGGTTCAAGGACTGCATGTCCTCTGAAATCAGGTGAGCGGCTTCTTGCTAAGGGCATCTCTTCTTCACCCTCCGTATCCATTCCCAGCCACCCTCTGTGAGAAGCAGGAGAGCCAACACAAAACCCAGCAGAGATTGCAGCACCCCTTTTTGCTCCCCATGGGGAGGATGGCAGCACCTGACTGCGCCCCGGTGCACAGCTCCAGGCAGAAGCTGCAGCTCAGCCAAACTGATCCCTCCTCAGCAGGCGAGAGAGATCCAGACGTCATTTACAGAAATTCAACAGTCTGGCATCTACACCAAAGACATCCAGGAGTTACCAGGAAGATGGTGAAACAGTTTAAAACCCCAAGAAAAAAACCCAATGAAAGCTAAACCTCCCTTGAGTCGCTCTCAGGTAGTCCTCCCTGCCCAGGGTTTGTGTTTTGACCCCCCGTGTGCAGGACTTCAGCCCAGGTGGCACAGGGATGGGCACGGGCATTTCTCCCTGAGGGTCCCGGCTCCGCAGGCAGCACGAGGGTGCTCCAGGAGGAAGAGGATGGTAGAGGTGGTGATGTCTGGCAATACGAGCCCAGGCTGTAGCGCAGACAAGGACCCAGGCAACAAAGGCAAGGCAAAAAGCCACCCGATAGAGGCAGCCACCTCTGGCAGACCGCAGCTTTCAGAAGCCTGGGGAGAATTTCTGGGCATGCACCCATGTCTGCAAACACAGCTCCTTGCTGGGCGCACAATTAAGCTAGCTGCAAGATCACTAAAGTGTCCTACACCATACTCCAAATAGTATCCATCTAGTAAGATTAAAAACCCCCAAAGAGTACAAGAGTGCGGCAAAGGAGCAAGCAACTGGAGACTGCAGGGAACAACTCTACAACAACAACAACAAAATTTTATTTAATTTTCTGTTATTTATATTCTAAGAAAACTGCGTGTTTTCACTTGCATCTTTGCCTCCCTCCCTGAGGCACAAACATACACACAAAATGGGACAGGGAAGACCAGCGAAAGCAGGAAGAGCAGCACAGCTAGAACACATCCCTGCTCACACATTTTCCTAAATCACCGGACAAGAAAACACGTGCAAGTTTTACAACAGTCGAGCAACAGCAAACACCTTTTGCTAAAGTGAAAACGCCCTGAGCTATGCTGCTCAGAGCAGTGTGACACGGGCTCCCTCCGCCTGCCCAGTTTGTCTGCTGAAACCTGTTGTTTAAGGCATTAATATAAAGTAAATGTAAACAAATCATTGGCTGCTGCAGGACAGTTTCCCTACGGACTGACATGAGTGCCCCAGCCTGCCTAGCATGCACGGGCTGCTCCCGGCCTCAGGCTCCTGCCTGACGTTTGCACCACGATAACGCTGCTGCTGGGACCGGTGGTGTCTTGCAGCTTTTTTACATAAGCAAGGACTATTTTGCTGTGCAACCAAATTGTGCCATCAGGCTCGAAATAAAGCCACTGAAATAATTCTTTTGTGTCTTATTTTAGATTATGACTTTTACTAATAGGTACCTGATAAAAGCCTAATGAATGATTTGTAAGTATTGCAAGCACGTTAAAGATCTGAGTGTGGTTATAAGCCAAGGTCATAAGCTCTATTGACTTCCCAGGCTCTATAACAATTGATTCGCCATTTATTAAAATCATTTCTTCACCACTTGTTAACACTTTATTTAGTCGGTTCTTCCCCAGCAGGCTTGGAAGACCACATTTGAGCACAGATGCCTTGATTTTGAGGTACCCTCGTAAACTCAATTCTGAACTATGAGAGAGACCCATAAATGTTACAACAATGTCTTTTTAAACCAGCAAAGGCTCTTTTGCAAACAGGTTCAGCCCAAATCCAGACGCCTGGTTCAACAGGGCTCCCGACGCCTGGTTTTGTCTGTCCTGAACATGGGCAGCTCCTGCCACACTCAACAGAAGTCCAACCTGCCATGACTTAAGAAGGTTCAGGCTGTCGACCTACTTTCACAAAATACAGTGAAAGTTTTCTTCCTCAATGTAATGCTGCTCATTGGTTTGCCAGAGTAACAGCAAATGGAAGAGTACTCACGCTTAAAAAGTCATTCAGCCTTTGAAGGTGTTTCTACATAGAACAGCAGAAGAAAAAATCCCATCCAGGATGACCAAAGTGCAGCCAGCTCTTTATCAATAGCCTCAGGATAGTATCTATCAATCAGCCTCTGAAGACATCGCTGCATCCCCCTCTGCACCCTGAACAGTAGGTACCTGCTGCTCTCAGGGCAAGGCAACGTACCACCCATTTCATCAAGCGAGTAACCAGGGTGTTTATAGTACAGCAGCTGCAATCATGCAATCAACCTTCATAATTAGATCTTGGCAACTCTTGAAATACTTCACTTACCCAGTTTACCTGGAAAGGTGCGACCTAAACATTCAGTGCCTGGAGACATTTGAAAGAAAAACAGAAAGCATCCGTCAGTGATGGGAGCCACCTCCGACCAGCTACAACACACACCCCAGCTCCCCTCTTAAGGACTCGTTCTTGAAAAGCTCCCCCCTAGCCAACCGCGGTTGACGTCTGCACCCAAGCCTACCACCTCCGCAGCAGCCAGGAGTACCAAAAGCACTACAAGACGGGTCTCACCACTCCTGGTAACAACCCCACATGCTTTTCCCGCACCAGGAGTTGCAGCACGAGGTCCTGTTCCTCTCCAGCCGTGCCACTGCACTGGCTTCCCCAGGAGCACTCTCCTCCAGCACTCACGGCCAACCTGCCTGATGACATGCCAAAGCCTTACAAAGGCTTGCGAAGTTTTTGGGATCACTCAGCCCACCCCAGAGACCTTCCCGCCACATCCAACAGTGCCAGACCGCCTGTCCGTGGCCCCAGGCAGCACCGTGTGCTTCAAGGCGCCGGTGGGCTATTTGTCATGTGCTGTCTCCTCTGCAAACACACATAGCTGAGCCCCAGGTGCTGCTGAGCCTTGGTGAAAGCTCAGGGTTTCCTGACACCCCCTCCCCAGTGGGGGGGCAGAGGCTGTGGGGTGCTGAAGAGGAAGACCCACAGCAAAATCTTACACGAAACCCCAGATGCAATGCCCAGCAGATGTATTTTCAAGTGAGGAACAAAGCAGCAAAAACTTTGGAATAAAAGACAACTCACGACTTCTCTCTCGCCCGTCTGTGAGCAGTGCATTACTATCCACGAAACTGCTGGGATGACGGGACAGGGTGTGTCGTCCCCCCCTGACCCCACCAGCACAACCTCAGCGCCTGACAAGCTTCGAGCCACTGCAGGCTGGGCAAGCACACTGCAGTCCCACAGGGGATTTCACCAGAGAAAACCTGTGTACCGCACTTTTTTATGAAGCCGGTCAGAACTGTCACTGACAATGGCTAATTAGTCCTAATTAGTACCTGCCACAGTCTGATGCAAAGGAGTCCTACTGGCCTATAAAAGTGGCCTTTAACCCGAGAGCAAGGGAGGCTCCCAGCCGCCAGACACACCAAGCCGAGGCTGCCGCACCTTGGGTGCTCACTCACCGCCCGCTCCTCACCCTGCTCCCGCCTCCGCTCCTGCCGCAGGTACGACTGCAGGAGAGCAGGCTGGGAGGTTCAAGGGGTTATATTAACACACCAAATAAAGCTTTAAAAAGTTACTTTCCATGCACCTGAAAGGACACAGACATGCAACTTTTTCACCCCAGGAAAAGATTAAGGGTCACAGCGTCACTGTAAATTACTGCAGCAGCTAAGGAACTTGGGATCCGCAGGCTCGGCGTCAGCTCACTGATTTTAAGTCAGGCTGATTTAGAGGAACGAGTTCAGATGCACGGCAAATCAATGCTTTGCGTGCAGCAGGCATTCAAAAGTGACTGTGCAAACGTGCGGCGGTGCCTGCGTTCGCCCGGGCAGCGTGCACGGGCAGCCGAGAGCCTCCGCACACGTGTGCACCGCCACCACCCCGCTGGAAGTGGCACCGACATTGATTGCGATGGGAAAGAAAAGACAGGGATTCTGCTGAGCCAAACACCAACGTGCGGCAACAAGCTGTGACCTCCTCCTCCTCCTCCTAGCTCCTCCGCAGCCAGCTCGCTGCACAGAGCCCAGAAAGGGGTGGAAGGCTGAAAAGGAGTGAAAAGCCGAAAGAAGAGTGGAGGTTGAGAAAAAGGGGCGGGAGGCCAAGGGAAAAGTAGACGCTGAGAAAAAGTGGAGGCCAGATAGAGGTGGGAGGCCAAGGGAAAAGCAGAGGCTGAGAAAGAGTGGAGGCTGAAAAGGCATGGGAGGCTGAAGGCAAAAGTAGAGGCTGAGAGAAAGTGAAGGCCGAAAAGGGGTAGGAGGCCAAAAATGGGTAGGAAGCCAAGGAAAAAGCAGAGCCTAAGTGGAAACTGAAAACAGGTGGGAGGCCCAAAAGTGGTGGGAGGCCAAAGGAAAAGTAGAGGCTGAGAAAAAGTGGAGATTGAAAACGGGTGGGAGGCCAACAGAAAAGTAGAGGCTGAAAAAAGGTAGAGGCCCAAAAGGGGTGGGAGGCCGAAGGAAAAGTAGAGGCTGAGAAAAACTGGAGGCCAAAAATGGGTGGGGGGGCCAAAAAAAGACATGGGAGGTCAAAGGAAAAGTAGAGGCTGCAAAAAAGCGGAGGTCAAAAAGGGGTGGGAGGCCAAAAAGCGGTGGGAGGCTGAAGGAAAAGTAGAGGCTGAGGAAAAGTGGAGTCTAAAAACAGGTGGGAGGCCCCAAAGGGGTGGAAGGCCAATAGAAAAGTAGACACTGAGAAACAGTGGAAGCCATAAAGGCCTGGAAGGCCCAAAAGGCGTGGGGGTCCAAAGGGAAGTCAGAGGTCGAGAAAAAGAGCCTCCGTGCCTGCAACTGGACCGGTCAGGATCAGTTGTTCCCTGGCTAAATTTCCCAAAGCAAGCAACAGGTCTCCCCGACGCCCTGCTCTGCAGCACAGGCCATGTCCCCGCCGGTGTTCGGCGCGGCAGCGTCGCGCACACCCCAGGCGTGACGCCCTGTGCACACACGGGCACGTCGCCCCGTCACGTGATGTCTCACCCAAGATGTTTTGGCCATGGCCTGGGACGTGTGGGAGAAGAGAGCCTGAACCCTGTGAAGTCAGGCAGGATTTTAGGACGCTGCTTCTCGCCTCTCTCTGAGCTCACCTGGCTCTCACGTGCTCATGTTTGGCCTTTTGGTTTAGCCGTGCATTTTGCCAACTTTTTAAATGCAAATGAGAATTTGCACTTAAAGTCAGTGCTTTAAACTTGACCAGAGCCACCCTCAGCTCTCCTCCCTTCCTCCATATATGCATAACTTTTAGTTTTATGCAATCGGCAGCAGGGAAGAGATACAGCAGTGGCTGAGCTGTCGGCGCATTTCCCTGTGGATCAGTGCCCGGAGCCCTTCGGCAGCCACAGTCCTGCCAGACGACTCCATGTGAAGGGTGGCTCACGCTGTCTGCCTACCAGCAGCAGCAGCAAGGAACCAGTAATTATACTGGCTGGACCAACACCTGCTAGTGGTTTTGTCTTACACTGTTTGTGCAACCAAATAGGCTGCCAACAAAACAAAGATGTACTTAGTCTAAACAGGTGAAAACATGAAACAGGGAACGGAGCTGCCGCGTTTGTCCCACGACGCCTGTGTGCAACACATGCTGGAAAATGATTTTTGGTTTAGTCTGCAAGAAGGCTCCAAAAGCAGGTAAAAGCACTGCATGCACTGAAAAGACAAGTCTTTGCTGTGGGAGGAGGGAAGAGGACTGCCCGTCTCCAGAGCCCAGCTCCTGGATCCAGCCTCACCCTGTGGTGCAGGGCACACGAATGCTCTTTGCTGGGCTGCAACACCAGCACCAAAAAAGCCTGGCTTCCCGGCAACACAGCCAGAAGAGTTCTGCTAAACGGGGCATCCCGCGCAGGACGGCGCGCAGGACATGGCAGCCCTTGCCCACCCAGGGCCGCCCGCAGATCAGAGCTGCTCCGAAAAAGCACCGAGTCAGTTTAGAGCAAAGTGCCCATTCCCAGGCCAGGTTCTGCAAGGGCAAGGGGACCGGACCACCCCCCCCCCCGGCCTTTCTCGCTCACGGAGCCGAGCTCAGCAGCGAGGTGGGAAGGGGAGAGCAAATACCCCGAAGGACCTATGGCAAAGACCCCAAAGGAGCACTCAGGCCAGCCTCAGCCTTTGCTGCCTTTCTGCAAGGCAGGAAGGCCAGGATCAGCTCCTAACTGCACCAAGTCACACACACCCAAGATAACGCTCCCCCATCGGCATATGGGATTTACTGTAGATGATTCGTCCCGGAATAAAAACATCAGCCCCACTTCTTGCAGTGTATTTACTGAAAGCCACTAAACATTAAACAGAAGCAAAAAGTGTATCCCAGCAACATCTGGAATTTATCCCTTCCTCCTTCTGCAAAAAAAAAAAAAAAAATCACGCCCTATTCTTTTTGAGAAAGAAAAGTGATTATATAGAATTATAATGCTGGAAGAAGATAGAGAAGAGCAGAGATTTTCTTTGAAACACTGTTTGGACAATTAAAAAGGGATCGTTTCAAAGAAGCTGCAAATCCTATCTCAGCTTTTTCCGCCCTGTCTCACAGCACCAGGCTTTCCTCCCATGTGTTGCCTAAGACACTCTTAGGAAAGCAAGAGAGTTTTTTCATCCTTGCAAGACCTTTAGTAAGCTAGAAAGAAAACCGGCTCGAAGTCCTAACTGGTTGAAGATACACCAAAGAAAAAAATCATTCTTCCAATTCCTGCCAACAAGATTCTGAGGAGCCTTGTTTTCTGTGGAGAAAAGCCACTTGGGGACCAGCTTTCCAAAAGAGGATGGGTCAATCTTTACCCAAGAGAGCCGACACTGTCTCTCCAGACAGAAGAATGGAAAGGCTTTAAATATATAAACAGGAAAGACTATCTAGATTAATATGAGGATGCAAGGTCAAAACGCAGGATCTTCCACTTCCTCAGGCTCCCGATCCCGGAACGGCTGGGCGACAGCCCCACAGCATCGCCTGGCCCCGGCCACAACCAGGGAAGCCTCAGTTCAGCAGGAAACCCTTCCCAGCCTTCTCTGAGGGGGGAAGCAAAGCAGGCACTCTCACGCCAAGCCCACAGGAGTGCCCCCAGCTACTAAATTACCCAACAACTTAAATTAACTGCATTGATCAGGCTGGAAAACCAAGCTGCAGCTCTTGGCACGTGCACAGTTAGAAGGGTACAGCTGCAGGAGTTCTGCGTTTTTCACCTGCAAGTAGTTACAACCATAGTAAGAGACGCCCCTTCCCCTGCCTAGCCCTGGCACCGGGTGGCTAAGCATTGCAGGCAGAGACCGAAGGGCGAACACAGGCGAGAGGAAACCACTGCTCCACACACCTTTCAGACTAAGCAGAGCCTCAGCAAATGACAGGTATGTCCAAATTTGCGAACAAGGGCAAGGCTGTTCCTAGAACAAGTCCCATTACTTAGGGTCCTCAACTCCCATCTCCTTGGCTGCATGTGGACTGCATACAGGATTTCATCAGGATGTTAAACTCAGAAGCTGTGAAACCACTGTGCAAAAAAACAATGATACCTGTTTCTGTAACAGCCAATTTAAGCTTGTATTTAGGTCCCCTCACATACCCCCTGTGTTACATAAAGCATTTCTTCCACTTGAAATGTAGCTTTATAAAGGCCGTTTTGCTTAATTTAATAGATGCTTAACGTGGGTCTGCAAATCTCTAGAAGCATAACCAAGGAAGACACATGGCTGCAAGATACAGCGCGATCCCTTCCCGAGCAAACAGAAGGAACAGGAGAGGATGAAAAGCATCTCCAGACCCATGAACCTGCTGCGACTGAAGTGCACTTGTGGTCTGAAGAGCAGCAAAACCCCGTGGTCAAGTCAAAACAGAAATTCCTGAACATACGCACGCAGCTGTTAACCCACTCGAGACCAGCTAGCACTCTGCAGGCTGCACCGCAGGATGGATCCTTCCCTCGCTGCATAACCAAATTAGCTGAATTGAGCCCACTCAGGCACGCTTCCCTCAGATTTGAAAGAGCTACTTTCTGAACTTAAATTAAATAAATGCAGTCATCTTTTTTTTTTTTTTTAAAAAGCTGCACTAATAAAAAGCTCATAGTGAATCTATTAAATTGAGGCTGTCCATTAGGTTTATTGTTCCTTACAATTCAGGCCTGGATGGCAAGTCAGCAGATGTTGAGAAGTATTTATCAGGAAAACCCATGAGAATGATGAGGATTAAAAGCTATCAGTAAGACAGAATACATTTGTAACCCTGTACTTTGCTCTGTGCCTTGCTTGGAGCACGCGGGACCGCCATCAGAGACCTCAGCTCCCTCTCCTTATTCTTGAGCCGATCTCCGGCACATCAGTTGACACGACAGCCATCACCTGCATTCACAGCAAAAGCTGGAAAAGGTGCAATTTGTATATACTGCTATGACTAAGTGACTCTACAGAAATACAAAACTTTCATTGCATTACACACCAGCGATCAGTATCATTAAGTGTTACACACCTTATGTGTGTGTGTCTGAGCATGCTGGAGAAGGAGACGCTGAACTCAAAAATGCATCTTCCAATTCAAGCAAAGTCCCACTACAGTAATATATGTGTAACAATAAAAGTGAGATTCCTGTTTATTATAAGGGAAATTACTGCAATTTAAGATAATTTTACTCTGAATTGTGTGAAACAAGTGTCCATAAGACTTGTTGTACCTTAAGTGTCCTACAGGCAGCACCCAGCAGGCCAAGGTACTTTCAGAGCTCTGTGCTGAACCGCCTAATCCGTATATGCTAAGTTACCGAAACCAAGAGACCACCCTTGGTAAAGTGGAATAATGGTGGAAAGAATGAAAAAACCACGGGAAGCGCAGGACCTGCTCCTCCATGAACGCTGAAGGCGGATGTCTCAGCCGCTAAGCCGAGCCCTTGCAGCCCAGGCCAGCACAGGGGACACCGCTGCTCTCCGACTCTCAAGGAACCGGGTCTCACTGCACTGATACTTGTGCAAAGAGCACGAGGAAATCCAGCCTGGTTTCAAGCCTGGAGCACGCACCAAGAATAAGCCGAACCCTGGGTCATTTAAGCTGCTGAGCTGTGGGGTTCACCCTGGGCTCTAACAGCCAGCCTGTACCCTCAGCACTGTGGGAAACGTAGCACGGGAGGGTGCGGGAGGCTCAGGGCACAGCTTCGCTTTGGGGGGGGATTTTTTATTTTTATAAGAAATAACAATATTAATCATAATATTAAACAGAAACCACTAAGGGGGAGAATTTCCAAGCTTGCTCAGCCCAGAGCCTAAGCCGCAGCAGACCCACCAGCAAGCGGCCGCAGCCGGCAGCTTCCCCGGGATTCGTTCTCGGCAGCTGAAGCCATGGATGCGTTGCACACGGATGGAGGAGGTGGTGAGCAGATTCAGGAGGATGGTTGTAGGGACCCGGGCTTGGAAATGTTAGCCTTAACGCTCAGCGGTTAGACGTCTTTTGGGAATTCATCCAAATGGCATTGCTTCCTTCCCACTTGCCCTGCAGGTAAAGCTAGCATGTGGCTTACACAATCTGTTGACTTAAATAAAGCAAGGGCAGAAGAAGAAAGCTGTTCAGACATCAGGAGAGGCTCATCAGTCCCGTGGGCAAAAGTCTGGGTCACTTCCCCCTCCGCAGCATGCTCAGTGCACCGGCCACGGCCCTGTCTTCCTCCGTGAGAGCACGTGCAGCGAGGGTGCGGCAGCAATGGTCACAGCATTCAAAACGTCAGTAAAAGGACAACAACGACGTTGCCAAATTCTTCCATATTTCTGGCCAGCGCCGATGCTTAAATTCAATTTACAGAAATTTGAGTCCACGACCTCTGTGCTCCAGTCAAGTCCTTTGAAATCAAACACAACCCAGCAGTGACCGCACGAGTCTCCCGGGGCTCAGGGACACAGGGCCACAGCCGCTTCCAAACCTCACGGCGCTAGTCCATCCATGCCTCCAGCTCGCCTCCGGAGTAACGCTCATCCGTCCTGCGGACATCGGATGCTTCTAAAGCGCTGTGAGACCACCGTGTGCTCTGCAAGCGCACGATCTTGTTGGATACACGTCTCTCAGGTGCAAAACCAGCTGCAGCGTGCAAGACCGAAGAGCAGGCAGGCACTGGCAGCAAGTGGTCGCAGCAAGTGGTCCGGAGCGAGCCCGCCAGCTGCCCTCACCCACACGCCTCAGGAGTGCTTCCTGCCCCTGCTATTTTCTATTGCTAATCTCAAACTCCTTCTCACGTCCAACTCAGGCACCCAAGTGTCAGCCCTGGGGCCCAGCTCCTCCACTCGCGAGCACGGCGGGAGCAAACTGCCTCCCCCAAAGCAAAAGACTAAAATCTGAACAAAGCAATTCTGACGCAGCTGCAGCCAGGGCTGTTTTGTTATCAGGGTTTCAAAGGGGAAAATTATTTCTCACAGTTAGTGAAATGGGACGGAAGGAGAGGAAGGCTACCTCGTAAGATGCAGGTCATCTCCCCTCTGAGATTTTAAAGCACTGAAGATGCATTTGGAAGGAAAAGCGACTCGCCTGACCACCTCTGTCTCTACTAAGATGTTGCACAGCCATTCTGCCTGGTGTGCAAATAAGAAACCCTACCACTGATCATCAACAGCAAGTTAATTAAGTATGAGGCCAAATTTTGCATGCAAAGCATATCATGACTGAGGTCTGCAACAGCAAAGAGACGGACTTTGCTACTACAAATACTCATAGTGCAAGTTAATGTCTAAATCTCAAGCAAGGTAGAAGAGACCACTGTAGCAGTTATGATGGTGAGCTCCTTTGGAGGCAAGCTAGACACTCAACCCATCTCTCATATCAGATCTATGTTAACATTTAAATAGGTCCTACTGTTGTGATCTTCAGCAATGAGCAGATGCGGTTTTGAGTAATGGTTAGTGTTACTTAACCGGTTATATTCACTAATGTAATTGACACCTATTCCATCATCCTTAATACACCCACTTCTTTCTCCGATACCATAAATAGATTAGAAAAGTTTCTGCAGATGGCCATGACCCCATTTGTTTGTGCACTTAGCCATGTATGAATCACTCTTGGCTTGTAGCAGCACTCTGGAATTACTGAAAGATAACTAGTCGGCACAGACACCAATAAATGAATCATGCTTTCCACAAGACCAAACCTTTGGGCTTTTACAGACTCCAATTACAAAGTAAGAAGAAAAGAACAAAGAAATTACTCAGTCTATTTGCACAAAGTCATGCAGAGTTGATTCATAGTTTTACAGAATTATTACTGACAATCATTTGTAGGGGGTTAGAGTAACAAACCAGCTACTTAACATATTGGACAGAATGAAGAGATGGAAAAAAATCCTCAAACCACGTCCTGCATATATTCTTGAAAAGTAGTATTGATTTTTGTGGAAGAACATCTTTTCATTCTTGATATGCTCCAAGCCTCAGGGTTAATCAGGTTTCATTCTCCCAGGCTAAATTCTGCTTTGCTGGCTTGCTTGGGCCAAGTTTGCAAATGTGGGAAATCCTGTTGCACCTGCTGAAGTGCACAAACTTCACCCCAGCAAACCATCACAGGCACAATTTCTCAGCACTGCGGGCACGAGCAGGGTCTCGCGAACAGATCAGAGAACTGCCATGTGCAAAAGCACTTGCCTTTCTAAATGCACGTTTTTGAATGTATACTGCAAGTGAAAAATCAGCCAGTCTGAGGCATTTTATTAAAGATATGTGCGAGACTGAATATACTGAACACAAACGTGTGAACCATTTGAAAGTACTGTGGACATGCACCAACACTGACAACTTGTCAGGCAAGTTTCAAAAGATGTGCAAGGTATCTTTACGTAACGCCACAGCCTGTGACAACACTAATACACACCACACACAGAGAAAAACACACCCTATTCTAGATGGAGCATGAGCCTAGTCTTTTATCAATGAGAAACTGAAAGTCTGACTACTTGGAGAAAAAAGGGGCTACTGCATTCAGTGACGACCTTAGCAATGCTGCTTTGCTATATGCAGTGAAAAAGTAGTGTTAAGTTAAAAAAATCTAAAGGTGATGGTGGACTTGGTGCCAACCTGGGCCTGCAATATGCACCAGCACACTGCTTGTAGCATCCCTGAGCGTGACGGCTAAATTGACACGTCTCAGGGCCACGCAGCCTCACATGCTCCAAATCAGCATCCTGTACCAGAGAGATAGGCAGAATAACAAGGATAATGTCCAACTGAACAAAGTCACTGACAGCTTGGAAAAGGATGGAAGTTAAACGTATATGTGATGCTATTTACCTAAGGCCTTACAGTGATGCTACCCTTTACATGTAACTGAAGACTCAACTTCATGGGCTAATTTAGCTTGCAAATGAAATGTGTGCCCTCTTATACACACCAGCTGAACTTGGTCCACAAGCAGAGAACTGCCAGCCTGGTACAGCTTAGTCACAGCTCAGGAGAGGCCCAAAACAGCACCAGAAGAGCTACCACACAGCTCTAAATCAGTTTGGGAAAACTTGCCTATTTGTCCTCACCCTTAAGGCTGCTGATTTCCCAAGAGAGGTATAAACCCTACCCCAAACTCGCTACATGAAGGAAAGATGCTATGCAAGATTTAAATGAAAACCTTAATAAACATTCCCAATTCCTGCCCTCTCTCCTACTCTACCCATACTACATAAATTAATGCAACAAGCTCTCTTGTATAAGAACACGTAGGCGACAACAACCTTCTCCCTCCAACGAGAGTTTATCTGAGGATGTGCTGTAGATAGAAGGGGAAGAAAAAGGTTCCCAATAGCACCGCTACAGCAGCACCGGGTCGTCTTTAGAAAGCCTGAGTCACTAGAATCAAGGTCTTCAGGTGCAACACAAGACTAAAAGGATGCACGTGCCAAACAGTAATGTGTCCTTTAGAAGGAAAAAAAAGCTAAATCAGGAACCTGCAGTATTAGGTGGATGCTTAGATAAATACTGTAGAACATACCGCAGCAAAAATGCTAATGCAAGTTTAGGTTTCACACTGGAGATATTTCAAAAGATTTGCAAAGCTTTGATATTTGACATCTCTACTAATTTCCTTTTTGGTGTAATCATAAATTTACCATAGTAGCCAAAAGATCTGGGATGAACTACAAGTTCTAGCTGGCTCTGAAGCCAACAAGAATAATGTGTGCTGTTACTATTTTCTCTCAAAACATACCTCTGCAAAACTGACTTAAAATGAAAAAAGAAATTCTGAAACTGTCATTACAAAGAAGCATTTAAAATGCAGATCAAAGTGCTGCCTTAGAAGCTGTATTCCTTGCCAAATCATCAAAGCTCTCTTTACTCTCAATAGCTCCCCAAATCCTCTGATTTGGATGATAAACTCCTACAGCTGAAATTTATCTGTTTTAAAAAAAAAACAAAACACAAAACAAAAAGCCCAAACTCCACAACTCCTTCCTCTGGTTACCAACTACTTCATTAACCAGTTCATTTTGAACTACTTTCTTGTGTTACTATATCAGTTAACTTTCACAAATGTGTTTATGCCTGTATACACACACAGACAGTACCCCGATACTTTCTCAAGTACTGAAAACTTGTCAGCGCTCAGAGGTGTACACCTATATGGTCTCAACCTGCAAGCACTGAAGTGCTAACAGCTCCGGTAGCTCATCCTGCCACAGCACCACTGTGCTTAACGCCGGTACTGCTGTTACGCCGCTCCACTACACCCTGCGCTTGCACATCGCTCCTCGAGGAGCTCCAAGACCGCTATTAAGTTTAGTGCAGCGAAGAAGCAGCAATGCTGCAGCCCACATAATCAGCTCTGAAAGACAAGAGATGATGGGTCAGACCCTGCTCTCACGGAGGAGAGCCTTGTGCCAAAATCCTCCCTGCTCCTCTCTGAGGCCGGACTCGGCCATGCTGCTCACAGCCAGAGCAGGCCTCTGAAGTGTTTCCTTACCTGGGATCTGCCCAAGTGACCTACCTTCTGCTACCCAAAATAATTATAAAATAATCACCCGGCAGTTTAGCCACACAGACGGGACGAACACTGCATAAAACATTACGTCCCTGTCGACATTAATGATTCCTTTGCTTTATGTACATCTAGGAGTGTGCTCATGGTGTGAACCAAGTTTCCACTTAATTGCAGCAAAGTGGCCCTTGCGCCTCCCTCCTCGCCAGCTTTCCAGCCAGGCTTTATTACTTCGATGAAACACGACAACAACAGATGCACCGTGTATCAGAGAACTTGAGGGATCTGATAAGACAAACCACACACCACACATGGGATCTCCTTCCAGGAAGCAAACTGGTAGGCAGTTTTTACATGAAACACCACTGCAAATAAATGACCTTTTTTAGCTAATTAGGGTTACCAAATTCTGACGGTTGCTATTACCTGAAACAAGATCAACAGACATGACTGTACAATGAGTTACTCAGGAAAGAAGCTGGATTGTAATTACTGTCTATTAGTGACACCAGGTATTTTGGTACTTCCCTTGGAAAGGTCTCCTCACGTCTATCCATTTATAATTTAGGTTAGCAAATTCATTCTAAAACTGGATTTATCTAGCCACCAACTCTCAGCCTGGGAAATCTAAAAATATTAGTGTATTTGGTGAGCAACAGCAAATAAAAATAAGTAAGAAAATACATTTGTATGTACTCTTCTCTCCATCTGCAAAGGAAGAAGTGGTAGTTCGGCTAATCAATATCCGGAAAATTTAGAGGTGATCTCAGACCCTACCTTGGGAATTCCTGGCTTTAAGGAAAGGAATATGGTTGCTGCTTCCCACACACCCTTGAGTGCTGGTCCTTTCACAACCAGGATCGGAAAACATACTACTAAAGAAAACGAAGGCAAACTAAAGGCTTATTCAGGGGGTAGAGAATGCCTTCATGGCAGAAGGTAACAGGAGTTAACCGTGTCAAACATCATCCTCTGAATGCAGCCTGATACTGACTGAAAAGGAAGAATTAGTCATGTCACTTTGCATTATATATGATCACCTCCGATTCCACAGGATCACCTCTGGTGCCGTGTGTGCTCGTCCTGCTGTGCAGCACAACACAATCCAGGTGTTCACCCAGAGGAAAAAAACAAAGTTTGACTGTTTTCCCTCCATTTCCTCCTCTGTGTCCTTTCATTCTCCCATTCAACACTGATTATAAAACACTAAGATTAAAATCACCGCCTGAAGGCACAAAATAAACTGTAATTTTAAGTCCCCTGTGCTCTCCAGGCTCAGGGAATTAGGACTTTCCCTGCTGCCCTGGGTATGAAAGGTGGGACCCGCAGACGGCCAGGGACGTCGGGGACGGCCAAGGGCACACACAGACACTTCTCAGGCCACCATAAGCAAAAGCCATCCATGTTCTGCTCCCCGTGGGTCGCACCTTGGGACACCGATCTCGGCAAAAAGCAGCACTTGCCGTGGACACATGGCCAGAGCCGGGCACAGGGAACTCCCTGGGTTAGCTGAAGTCAAACTGAGATGCCACAAACTGAACATACTCTGTGCAAACGTTCTCTAGCTTGCTGAAACACTGGCAGCAGCTCTGGCTTCCCTCCATGTCCTTACCTCCTGCAGGAAAACTTGGGGGGGGGAGTAAAGAAGTACGTGGTTATTGTCCACTCCACCCTGGAAGAAGCCGTAACTGCCGTTGACACAGCGTCAGGAAAGAAACGTATCTGCCAAAAAAGCAGTCTGAAGTGGAAAGGAGACGCGATCCCTGGTTGAGCCATCTGCGTTTGGTTTGTTATTAAACCAAAGAATGTGAAAACCTAGAAGTCCTTGCTTGGACAGAAACCCGCTCTCACGGTTCGCTCGCCCCAGCCCGCCGCCGGCCGGGCACGCCGCACTGACACCGCCATCGGAGCCCTGCCACCAGCCGAGGGAACGGCCTCATCTCCCCGGGGAGACGTAACGACACCTCTTAAACTCCCGAACACTTTGGCTAACCTTACTGCACGAGCAAAGCCTCTGCCGAGAGCCACCCAGCCCAGAGAGGGACCTGCCCTCACACCCCACGCCTGAAGTCATCCTCTCGCAGGGACGCCCGGGTGCCCGCGGAGGCAGGATCCCCGGCCCTGGCACCCAAACCCTCTGGGAGAAGTCCCCGCAGGGTGCGACGCAGCCCTGGCACGGGCGGGAGGCCCCCCCCGCCGCCGGGGCCGCGGGCGTTGGCCGGAGCGGGCAGGCGCTGGCGGTTCACACTGACGCAGCCGGTGGCAGGAGCTGAGCTGCCCCGGGCAAGCGAGTGGGGAAGCCAGCGGGGAGGCAGGCACGCCGCCTCGCTCCGCTCCCTGCGCCAAATAATTAGTTATTTACAGACTCTTCCGCCAGGACAATCACCCCTGACCTCTTTCACCCAGCCGACGCGATTAGAGACCACTGCCGCAGACGTCTGGCTGCTTAATGCCGCCCGGCATATTGGCACTACGGCCCAGGCGGCGGCGGGCAAGACTCCGCGCCCCCGCCCCCAAAAAGCCCTTTTATAATCCTAATCTGGGAGCGCGACGCACAGAAACCAGCTGCTTCCTCCACCGCAGCGCCGCAGCCTGCCATACGGAATAAAGCCTGCAAAGAAATATTTTTTGGGATCAGTTGTACAGTTAACTTAATTAGAGGGTTAAATTACAAGAGTTTACAGTTATGCCACTTTCCTGAAGCATTCCTGCGTGGTAACTTTTGGCTAGAAAATTAAATAGCATCTGGTGGTAGCTGCTCTGAGGTTCCCCTCAAAGTCGCATTAGAAACATAAATAATATCAAGCGAGTGGATAGTGAAAAAAAGCTGTATAATGAATTTATCTCAAGGAGGCTCAACTCTGTCCTTTCCACTGAACCCAGGTGGAGGAAGCGATCAGGTAACAGCCCCTGCAGTGCAGCCAAAGCCCTCCTGTAGCACAGAGGTGAGCTAATGCTGCCCGCCGTCGGTGGCAAATAACTAACACTGGCGATAAAGAAACCTATCCGAAAAAGAAATAAGGAAGAGCAGCATTAAGGGAGCTCGATCCAAGGCTCCCGGGAGCTAATGGGAACTCAGCGCCTGAGTGCCAGGACCCCAGAACTGAGTGGCTGACACAGGGGGACAGGCGCAGTGCTGGCAGGGGACAAGCCGGGGAAGGACCTCAGGAGCCGTACGGCATCAGGCACGAGGCTCCCCCAACACCCGTCCGAATTCAGGCAAGGTGTCCTCCACTGCACTTCACCGTCCCCAGCCTCTCACACCCGCCCCATCCGTAACTGGCACCTGCCTGCTACCAAGCCTTTTGTACACTGAAAAAATGGGAAAAAAATTATAAAATACGTTATTTCTAAAGAGTCAAGGAATTAAGTTAAAAGCCTGAGTTGTTCCAACAAAACCTCATGCCAAGAGTTAGACTGGAAGAGAAGCTTTTTCTTCAAAAGACATTACACATTTTAATTCACAACTTTTATCATAACCATGAGCCTTGATCAGACACAAAGTCAAGTCTCTCATCCTTGCAATTCTGTGGGACGCAGTTTATGTTCACCAACTGGCTGACACAAAAAAGAACTGTATCTTCATTATTTATACACCGCTATTGGTATGCACATCTAGCCCGGCCTGTTAAAGTCAGGAAAGAATAATGGTCTGTTCAGTACCGGTAGTGTTAATAAAATCAGGCAAATCCAGCTTAGTTTTGTCTGAACACGAATGAGATTAAATCAAGATTAAATGTGCATACAGTACAAAGGGTATGGTTTATGCTAAAATTCAGAATGAACACATTTTAGTACCCGGTATACAAATGCCTACAGACCTTCTCCAGGACTCAGACACCTGAATTAAACAACGATGAAACTGGAGAAAGCGAAGGCAGATGACACCTGACAAAAGCCATCCAAAATACCAAGGGACAGATGCCGGCTCTAAAATACTGCTCTGCAACCCCGCTGGAGGTAACGGGGCAAATCCTGTGCTAGCAGAAACAGGCACAGCTCAGCTGACTTTCCCCTACACGCACCGAGCGCAAGCCTGCCCCATCGCAGTGCCAGGAATATATGCAAAATCAAGACTCCTTCCCAAGTTTTCATTTTGGGCCATTTTGCATCAGTCTGTGTAGGGTTTAGATTTCTCGGCACAGAACAAGGTGTTACGCGGGGTACAATCCCGACAACCCACCCAGCCTGGGATGCCTTGGAAACCTTCCCTTTACAGAAAACACCATTCACTTTAAACTGCCGGAGAAACCAACTCATTTCTCTTTCCTCAGCAATAATAGTCATTCTCTCTCACCTCCATGCACCTCATTTCCAAGAGGGAAAGAGCGAACAGAAAAGTAGTGAATATTTAGGTCAGGCACTGTACTCACTGCTACTCTGCGAGGGTTGAAAAATATTAATTAAAAAAGGCAAATAGCCCTTCATAGAAAAAAGCCCCCAAGGGCTGGAGGCGGGGGGGAAACAGCTTCCAAATATAAGCCCTACTCGGGCGTCCGGACCGCAGTGCTCCCCCCCGCCCCCAGTAACGAGAGGAAGGTGATTTACACCGGGGCTAGCGAAGACCCCCGGGAGGAGGCTCGGGGGCCGGGCCCCCCCCAGCATCACACACACACACACACACCCCCGCCGTGGAGGGAAACGCGCGGGGCAGGGGCGGCTGCACCAGCCGGGGCTGAGCCGCGGGGGAAGGGGGGAGATGCGGGTGGAGATGGAGCCGAGATGGGGAAGAGCTGGGATTCCACACGCCGATGCCCGGAGGCCGAGGCGGGGGCAGAGGAGAGCGCCGGAGCGGCCGCGCTCCGCGGGCAGCCCGGGGAGGCGGCGACCGGGGAGGCTGCGACCGGAGCCGCGCCGCCAGCCCGGCCCGGCCCGGCCC
>JAVKLA010000010.1:26211298-26293151 GCA_034782735.1 Sagittarius serpentarius
CGACACACACACACACTCTCACACCACACCACCCACCACCCCCACCCCCCCGCAGACGCCGCGGGGGCGGCCCCAGACGGCGCCCGGTGTCACGGACAGGCGTTCCCCCGCCCTCCGCATGCGAATGACGCGCGCGCTCAGCCAATCAGAAGTGGGGCACCCGGCCGCCGGGCGCAAGGCAGCCAGTCAGCGGAGGGAGGCGGGGCGCGCCCGGCCATGCGGGCTCTAACTCCCCGTGGGGCGGGGCCGTGACCGCGCGGTGACCCGGTGCCATGACAAAGGCGCAGCTGGCGCCTTCCCGCGCCGCCGCCTTAACGAGGCAGGGCCGGGGGCGCCCCGCACCCACAGAGGGAGGCGCCGGCCCTCGCCCGGGGCCCGGCCGGGGTGCGGGGCGGTGTGCGGGGGGGGCGCGGCCAGCACGGCCGGGAGCTGCAGAGCTGGCGAGAAGGGCGCGAGTTAAGCGTTGTGCGCGCGGGGGGTGCGCGCCCCTGCACCCGCGGCGCTTCCGAGGCTGCCTGCGCAGGCCGCAGGCCCCAGCCCGCAGGCCCCAGCCCGCAGGCCCGTGCCCGCCGCAGGCGCTGGCGTGCCGCAGCGGCTGTCGGGGGCTCTGGGGGTGTGATGGCGGCCGGGCAGGGCAGGGGGCCGGCTCGCTGGGGCTGCTGCGCTGCCAGGACCGTGCCCTTGAACTCTTGTTTTTCCTTTCGGCGTTTAGTTGGTCTGTACCCTCAAAAGCGCCTCTGGGTGACACCTTGGAAAACACCGGTCAGGAACGTCGTCTGGGCCGGGCCCGAGCGGTTTGCTGGGAGAGGCGCGGGCAGGGAGCTGGGTGCTGCTGAGGGGAATTTCGGTGGAGCAGAAGGAAAAGTCGACGAAGGGTGTGCGTGTGCGTGAGGTACAGGCTGAGCTTGTGCTGGAGTGGTCTTGGCTGTGGGTGGCGGCGAGCCGGGCGCGCAGCTGAGCGGCCCCACTGCTCCAGAGAGGCCCGTTGTTCGTGGACTGGCTGCTGAACGTGCGCTCCATTTGCTCAGCCCGCACGGCTGCGATGCAGCCGAGGGGCCGCGTGGACTGCCTCGCTGCGCATTTGACATCGTCGTCCGCTACCTAATAAACCTGTTAACTGGGAAGCTTCAACACCAAAGAGACAGAAAAACAAACAAACAGGAGGACTAGGAAAGAGGGAGGATCCTGGAACACAAATGCTCCCATAAATGCCTTTTCCGAAAGTCTATTTACTCAGCTGCTGAAATGATTTCAACTGAGTGATTAGTCTTATGCGCTAAAACCAAGCCATCCATCCTCTTCTCTGAGAGTCCAAAATCCTACATCTGGTACTTTATCTGCAGTCTCTTTTCCCCCTCTTTTGTTTAAAAGAGAGAGTTTCCGCAGTATTTGATCCCTAGATGCACTATATCATCACGGTTTGGGCTCAGAGGTGAATCACAGATATTAAAATCGGTTGTTTCAATCCCACTCAACTGCAGAGAGCTGAATCCTCCCTCACAAGGCTTTATTTTCTAACACAAAAGAGACAAAATCGGTAATTTGGGAGCCTGATTTTCAAAAAGAATGAAAAGAAAATGTTTTAACTTTAGATGAGAACAACTTTAAAATGTACGTTTGACCTCCTGTGGTGCCTTGGGGTGTTGTAGCCCCAAACCCGACGTGCTGTCTCTGGGGGTGAGGCTCTCCAGGGGGTACTCGGTTTCCCTAAGACATACGCCAGGAAAAACAGAGGCATCGAAGACTTCGTGTGAGGCCGGATTGCTAGCAGCAGCTACAGTGATTCTCTGAACTTGAAGCCGGCTAGAGTGCATTGTACATTGTATATCCAGGTATCACTGTTGTGTGCAGTAAAATAACTGAACACAGGATGGATATAAAACATCACCTACTGCTCCATTACCAATAATCTCTAGTTTTATTGGAATGTTTAAAAGCCAAATTTTTGTACTTCTTTCTCAGATCATGTGGAGTCTTGCCTGAGCCTGGCACTGCTTGGCACAAAGAGAACTTAGAGGCACATCTAATTAAATCATATGAATCGGGGATATTGAATTGTTGAAGGGCTTTTTTGTTGTTGTTACTGCAGTTCTAGATTTCCAATGATTCTGATAATCTGTGAAATTATTAACTCTAAGGCTTAAGAGAAAACACAAAAAAGACACCTTTTTGGGACTCCAGGGGCCGTGTGTGAATCTGATTTTCCAAATGAAGAGAGTTATAATGTCAGTTAAAACCTGAAGGCTTCACTTTCACAAATCTTTTATGCTAGATTTTATATAGCTAATACATCACCAATGTTTCCAAGGAAACCAGTGTGCCCTGTTCTCACTGAAACAAATCTCACTATTAAAACAATTAAAAACTTAATCTGGGTTCCCTCCCTTCCTCCCCCTCTCTCCGTTTGGTATTATCGTATGCATTTTAATTAAAAACACGATTGCGATAAATTTTTTACACATATGTAGGCTACACTGTAAATTACCTAAAGGAAGCTTGACTCCAGAGCATAATAGTTGGGAATCAAATATATTGCAACGACTGAGCAAAAACAAATTAACAGGAGTCTTAATTAATCAGTTACAGCCACTGCTCATCTCTGAAGGCTACTGGCCATAGCTGATGTAGAGCAGTTTAAAACTCTTGGCAGGTTATGAAAAATACAGCTTTAGGTATCAGATGTAGCTTAGACAAATTCCTGAATCTCAGTGCGGTAAGACAGTCCAGGCTGGCGGAAGCTCTGGCTAGCCAACAAGGAAAAGCCAGCTCCCAAAGGGCACCAGCACTCGGCTGTTCGGAAGGAATTCTCCTGATTTTTTTCTGCTGGGTGACCAAGCAGTGGGTTTTAAGGTCACGGCAGCTACAGAAGCCATCTGTTTCACAGCCCCGCTTCCGCAAAGCTGTCACACAATGTGCACGGCACTACCGTACGAACACTTAACTGAGCCTGCAGAAAGGTCGGATGCAACGGGATAGAGTTGCCTGAAAGATGAACGCAGGCTCAGAGGGGTCTCCTGCCTCGTGCTCGGCGGGTGCACCCTTTCTCGGTGCCTTTTCAAACGTCTGCTTGTGGACCGCCTGTTCATACTTCTGCACACGAAGGTCCAGCTGTGGAAGCGAATCGCGTGAGAAGCCCCAACAGCTCCACCTACACCCACCAACTCTGCAACGTGAGAGTACCTGGAGAAAGAGGGGGCTTGAAAATCCATTGCTAGCAGCGGGCTTTGAAAATCTGATGGGGCTTTAGAGCAGCTGTCACAGTGCCTCCCTCCAAAGCTGGGTGTCTCGGTGGCACAGACGGGGCAGTTGATGCCCTTCTTTTGAGGAAGTTCCTTGTTCTGCCAGGTTTCTGTGTGTGAGATTCTGGGGGTGCTGGCCTGAGCTGACGGCCTAAATCAGCGCCAGAGGCACCTTCCAAGGGCCAGAGCACGGCACAGTCCCGGCGACGGCGGCGCTCGGGTAAGCTCTGACACGCTGCCTCAAGCCTCTCTTGGTTTGTTTGTATTGACTGAGAGAGCACCATTGCTGTCCTCAGGAGCCAGAAAACAAATAGGAACCCCGGGTGCCAGCGCCAAGGAGCTTAAAGCCTTGATGCAAACACACAGTTCAGGCTCTGTGTTCAAAGTGTTTTGCTGGTTTGATCTGAAGAGGCATAAGGATCCAGCTGTGGGGCTTTGGGGTCTGTCTGCCGAGGAGAGGGATCTGCAGGTCAAGAGGCTCATGAAAAGAGGAAACCGGCTCCAAGCACGAGAAGTGAATGCCACCGGGAAGGCGGTACATACAGCCCCGCTCTTTGTTTTGCCTGCATTGTGTTCCCGGCTCTGCCTGCTGCATATTGACTCGGCTTTTCTGTTCCCCTTGTGTGTGCGCGCGCGACTTCCACTCCCGTGACAAGAGGCTGAGCACGAAGGAAGGGAGCAGTCGGCACAGAGATGTTTCATGTGGATCCAAGAGCTAAATCTGGCCCTGGCTTGTGTGCTCTCCCGACTCCCCAGGGAGCAGAAGGGAAATGCAGCCAGAGCCGCTTCCTCCACCATTGTCTGAGCACTTGGACATCCTTCTGCCCGCGCTGGTGAAGGGCAGGGGATGGGGACGGGGTGTCTGAGGAGCTTCCAGTTTGCCTCATGCCTCTGTGCAGGGCTGGACGGAGAAACTGGAGCATGGCCCAGGCTCTGTCCTCCCTCCCTGGGATTCCCTTCGGCATTGGGTTGCCCAGAAGATTTAGGGAAATGAATCTTGCTCACTCCTTCACACGCATCTTTTAGGGTACTGCATGTTGCTGTGTGCTCTTTGCAAATGCAGTTTCCTGTGGAAAAAAAAAAAATCCCAGCCTTGCTAACATCCCACATGTAATGTGATACATTCCCATTCATACACACTTCCCACCACTCCGACACACAGCACTGTACAACCAGAGAGACAGAAAAGTGTACGGCACGTCTGCACTCAGAAATACTGAATTCTTTTGGTGTGCAGGGGGTGACTTGAGGTTATTTGGGCGTGTTTTTCCCCCTCTTTTCCAGAAGAGTTTGGAAAATTACTTTCCACCATCTGCCCTGCCAGAGCTAGGAAATATTTGGAATACATTCCATTCTCCTAATGAACACGCAGCAGCAGGGGTGCCGCAAATAAGAGAGAGAAAATCTTTCTAATGAACAACAAATGAACTAGAAATCCCATCTACATAGCTTCAGCTTTTGTTGCCTATAGCTTTAGGGTGATTCATGGAGACAAAAATCAATGAATGTGCTGTAGACCCAGGTCTAGCACGGCGTGCAGCAGTCTTGCCGTGACCCAAGCCATATTTGTTTTGGATAGAAATACAGACTCTCACTAGCTTCCTTTTCTTTTAATTGAAAAAAAAAAAAGAAAAAGTAGGGGAAGAATTTAAGTATGGTTCCTACAACTCTTGTTAACGCTCTTCAAAACGTGTTGAATTTATAGGATCCTGTCAAACGCATATTGGTATTCATGACACAAATCGTGTTGCTTCCAACTGGTGTAGAGAGCTGTATCATGGTCTTTTGTTAAAAAAATAATAATGGGCTCAAACTGAAGAAATTAGTGGTTCTTTCTCAGAGGAAAAGGGCTAAAAAAAAAAAAAGCTCCTCTTGATCCATGCTCTTCAGAGACTGGGGAGAGATGTTGCTGAGCATGGCCAGAAGTGAATTTATAGATCCACTACATTATGAATATGCAATTAGCTGTTCTTCTAAGAGCTTTGCCTGCTGCAAACCATCCAGACATAAGCAAGTTTCCACCCAAGGCTTTTGGTGTCAGAAACTGGGACATAGCAAGTGGAAACCTCAGTTCAGGTCTCAGACGCCATGCAAAGCACGGTGTGACCCATCACAGCTGGCCTTAGCACAGGAGAAGGGTGAGGAATAAGGCATTCCTAGAGCTGCAACCCATCCCATCCTTATGGGCAAAACATCTGATCAGATACTGGGACTTTTCTTCATACCTCCTTACAGGTGGATTTATTTTCTTACACCAGTCCACAAGCTCTAACCCAAAATACTCAAGGAGTGACGAGTGCCAACAGAGAACTCGAATCATCAGCTCCAAAGCTGAGGCATCGCTCAGCTCCTCCCGTAAAGGAAAAGCCATGGGAGCACAGGGAACGTTTCCAGCCTGCATTGAATGTCATCACACTGGCCATGGCAGGCCAAAAGCAGCATTGCCAAGCCAGGCCGATGCGAGTACTAGAACAGGGAAGGTCTTACTCCTACAAATGTAAACTTAGAAGATACTACTGACACTTTCTACACTACTCTGAAGTCCTAGATTGATGCCACACATTTCCTAGTCCCCAGAGCGCCAAGTTCCTCACAGGACACATTACCAGCAGGCGAGATGGGAAACTACATAGCAAGAAATCCATTGCATCCTGCTCTTACAGGGGGGTTCAGAAAGTCTGGAGCCCTAGAGACATGCATATAGCAACCCAATACATAGGGGATAAAAGTGATGGCCAGGTAGGCATTGCTCTATAGGTATAACAACAGCTGGTCTTTATGCAATCCCTGCATCCTTCATTGGGTGCAGGAAGATTGAGATAGAAGGCACTGCACTGGCTGTCCTCTCTGCACCTGGTATTTTCACCTGTTTGTGTGCTGAGGTACTGATTCTTTTGGTGTATGCCCTCATTTTCTTGGAGCCTGACTCTGCAATTCCGTCAAGCATTTAACCTGCAAGAAAGTCAGCGGTTTCCCCAACAAGACCCTACATGACCAGGCCTCCTTATTTAATACCATCTTCTGCATACATGTTCACCTTCCTTGTCTTCCACGCCTTGCAGTTTCACCCACCTGAAAGAGCAGCTGCATTCAGCATCCCAGGCTCATTAAACAGCCACTTGTTTCCCCCTTGTTCTTGGTCTCTCACACTGAAGCATGCATTAAAAAGAAGAACAAAAAAAAAAAAAAAAGGAAAAAGAGAGAAACAGAACGTTCCTACAAAAAAGCAATTTCTTGGCTGGCCATTTTTTTTTTTTTTAAACTCCCCTCAATATGGCAGGAGATATTTATGTCTGAACAAATCCTTCTCCCTCCCAATCAATCCAGCTTCCCTTGCTTCTGCAGTGCAGTCACACTGTTTATATCAGTCCGTTGCTGTGAAAATTAATGTGACAACACAAAACACAACATAATGACTAAAGGTGTGTGAAATAGTCCTGGAGAAATACGAAGTGACTTCAAATGCAAGGTATTTCCTCCTTCCCCTTTCTCCCCTCCTACAAGCTGCTACAGTTCTGAAAATGGGACATTTTTCAAAGAGGCTATATTTGCAGAGCAAAGATGGATGCTATTTTTATTGCAAATTAGCAGATTTTTTAGCAGATCCAACCTCATTTGCAAGTGAAAGTGACTCTACTTACCATGCAGATATAGGTCTTATGTTGGAAACTCATGGAAATTCATGTTTTGAACATACTTACAGAAGAAAAAAAATAGACCCTGCCTTTATTTCTGGCTGAGACTAGCTCCAATGAAGAAATACCAGTGGGGCAGCACGTATTTGCTAAACTACTACATTGTGTGAGCAAACGGGAGCGAACCTCAAGTAGTTTTTAGCTGTGTTCCATGAACTTCTGGGGGCCAGGGACTTCAAGGAGTCCACAGATATATGAGAAAAGGTATTCAGCTGTTAGCAGCCTGTAATTTGCTATCCAGGGATCCACATTTCCCCTGGAAAGTTTTGAACGGTTTGCATATTGATGAGAACTGAAAAATCACTCCCCTAATATACAGGGCTAGCTGGGGTTGTCCACGGTCTGCACTGATGTGAAAAATTCAATGTAGTAAACAGTATCAGGGAAAAACAATCAGTTAACAGTTAGTCCTGCAAAAGATGCCATCTCAGAATGCCAAAACTTTTCATTAAATTGGAAAAAAAATCTGGTGAGTGGTTTAAGCCAAGAAAAACAGTAGAAAAAAAATTAGGAAAATAAAGCATGGCATTTAAGTGCTACTGAATCAAAAGATTTTCAGCATTTTTTGTTTCAAAATGAGATTTTTCAGTTAAAAGTCAACCTACAACTTGGGAAAAGTAAGCAAATGGATAAATGCCTCCCAAATAAACCACAAGAGTAAGTCATTACATCCCAAACTGTGCCAGTTGTGTCAAGCCCAAACCCACTTCATAAAAATTACTGAGAAAGTAAAATTCAGGGGAGCAAGAGAAAAACCTGTGCACACCTTTAAAACCTTCATACAACACTGGTGCTGGATTCCCAGAAGTGTGATTTTGGATTTGGTTACAGCTCTGCCATGAAAATGATCTAAGAAGATTAAAAAAAAAAATAAAAATCTTCATTTTAATATGGGCAGTGCAAGAAGTGAAAAATAGAACAGCAGGCAGGGAAAGCAGAGAGCTCTGATTTCAAGTAGAGTCTAATTTAAAGAGTGCAATTTCTACCTGCCAAATTTGCACATGCATTCCTTCAACTTGAAGCGATACAGCAGGTGTGAACCTGTTTGTACCTCTCCTGACAGGAGCACAACAGGGTGAAACCAGCGGTGCAAGTATTCGGGTATGCTAACAAATTCTTTTGGCAGATGCCAGTTTTGCAGTTATCTGCTACACATGAAAAAGCAGAAGGTGAGCGTCAGCCCTGCTGTTATGTTGCAGCGTGACGGGCTCAGCTATTCTTTCTCCCTATCCCATCCCTGTGTATTTTTGGGGTATTCATCTCCCGTTTCCATAATGTCCATTAAAATGGACAGATCACATTCCTGAACATTGTTACCATGGTCTTCAGCGAGACTATTTTCACCACAAGGAAGTTCAAACTCAGAGCTAACATTTTAAAAACACCTAAATTCGTCTTACAAAAATAAGCAAGTATTCAAAGCTAAAGTTGGAAAAAAACCGACTCAGACACAACATCTCAGACCTCCACTGTTCTGCAAGCTCAGGTTCTCTGTTCATACACATTTAGCAGCAGGTATTTAACACTCCATATACCTGTCCCAGACACCAATTCACTCCCCTCTGAGTGATGACACCCTTGGGTTGGTATCATGGCGGTAGCACTTTTACCAGCACAGGCTGCACCGCTACAACAGAAGTTACATTTTGGAAACTGAAAAAACACGCTTCAACAGTTTTTACAGGCCTTATTTTCCTTAATATAGGTACAGAGAATATATTTTCTTATTACTGACAAAAAAATCAGGGTATTCTTTTGTGAACACAAGGCATCCTATCATTTGTAGCAGGCATGAATTATTGCGGTGTCTCCATCCAAACAAGTGAACATCTGTATCCCATTTTCACTGGCACCACAAGATACCTGGCGCAGCCCCAAAAGGGAATGTTTAGCTACAAGGGTTTAAAATATGCAGTAATTTGCTGTTGTGTTATCTTCTGGTATTCTCGGCTTTGAAAAAAAAAAAAAAAATACTTTATCAGTGAAGTTCTCCCACTGTCTCTTTGTCTTGCTCTAGCCCAGAATGAAATGAATCAAGTAAAACAATTCTGAAAGCCTCATTTGTTTTCCCTCCTGAAGAGCAATGCTTATGGAAGCCAGTTGGAGCATGACTCTGTGGAGGATAGGACATTTCATGTCCCTCCCTCCCTCCCTCCGCTTCTTCTGGTGAGGATGTTTTATACAGACACAGGGGGACTGTAAGTTTATTCAACCCTCCCAAGGACAGTATTACCAGGAGAGCGATATACAGGAATCCAAGAGCAGGGGGGTCACAGAAAGGGAGTCTGGGAGCTCTTTTAGTCCAGTATTGCGTCCTTGGCTTTTGAAAATATGTTTAAGAACCTGTCTTTGTTGAAAGCAAGGTGTGTTTTTATAGCAGATCACTATCTGCAGCAATTAGCCAACTCGCATAGAACTCTAAGGCAGAAGAGCTCAGTTTCTATGCCTTTCAGCTCAGCTATGACCTTATACACAGATTCTGCTTGGGCTGAAAAGATCTGCTACTGAAAAGATCTTTTTCTCGGTTGCTTATATTTACCTGGTCACCCGTCTCTGTAATCCCAGCTGGGTGTCCCCCACCTCAGACGGAAACACCTTTGGGGTGATCCCCATGTCACTCACCTCCAGCGCCAGGACTGGCGCTGGAGGTGAGTGACATGGGGATCACCCCAAAGGTAAGTCATCAGCTGCTGCTTCTAATCTGCTCAGCTCAGAAACTATCCTTCACCCTCCACCCTACCCCAGGCTTCAAAGAAGTTACAGCTAGCTCCTTTAAGTCCTTTCTTAACACTGCCCTTTTCCAATGTTTCCTGTATAAAAGGGAAAACCAAAGCCTCAGCACCAGTGTGTGCTGTGACTACTGCCTGTGCAACATTACTCACATTTTAACTCTTCTTCCTTGGCTGTTTACACCCATCTGTAGCTTCCCATCAGGACTACAGGGAAGGGGATGTCCATTTTCCCTGTAGAAGCACTGAACAACGGATCATCACTCATTTGAGCTGCTGGAGCTCTTACATGGATACTACTAGTTGTACTACTACCACTACTTCGGTCAGTCATGGTGGTTGCACTACTGTCTGCCAGCAAGCGCTCATGTCAGAGCTCAGAGTCACCACACCATTTGCCAGATGAACTCATGTAATCTAAGTCACTGTCACCTCAGTATTTGCTTAATTTCATTAACGCCATCTCGTATGTGGCTCCATCTCCAGTTTAACTCCCCAGGATAGGTGAATTGGTCAGATGGGGACACTTCCCCCGGTGGATTAAAAGTGTTCTGCGTCACTTTTCCAACGTGCTGCTACAAGTAGAAGTCACTTAGTCCTTCAGCTACAATGAGAGTGACAAAATGTGGCTGGCATGGACCACAGTGCAAAGAGGGGAGCAAGGTCCTTACCGAAGCAGCCGTTCCTCCACACTCCCACTGTGCACCCCTTGTGCTAACTGCACAGGAGGAACCTGGAGCAAACTCCTCCAAATGGGAAGATGAGAAAAGCCCTTGATTAATAACTTGGCCTTTCTCCATGTCTGGGAAACTGAGGCACCCAAGGCAGATGACTGCATCTAAACCACAGATGGGCAGAGGGTTTCAGGCAAAGCTGGGTACTGAGTTTTGATCCAAGCTAGTTAGACCACACATCATGTCTGATGACTAAAATGATGGCATTACTACTCTTTCAAACTCTGCTTGGCTCTGGAATAAGAGACAATTAAAATGGTAGGAAAATTCCTGTTATTAAATGTCCACGGGGAAGCTGAACTGAAAAATAAGAAATTCACAAATATCAGCAAACAGTATGTTGAGCTATAGAAATAAAAAAGAAAGAAAGAAAGAAAGAAGGCCATCTCTGCACAGAAAAATACACCATTACACCAGTATAGCTATAACTGCCCTGGAAACCTTCTCATCTTAAGGCAAGGGGGGCTTTTGGGCCATGGCTTCAGAAAAGTGACATTAGCTAATCTGCAAGTAGTCTTGCTTTCAAGTGTCTTCACTAAGGAAGATTAAAAAAAAACACCCTGTATCAATTTCAATTCACCCCTAACATAAAGCTGAGTATTTTCATAGAGAAAGTTTAAGTCTTCTCACAGCCCCTGTGCAAATAAACCCTCACCAGCTTTGGAGGATTCTCCCCGCACCATGAGTGCCGGATCTGCCTCTAATGCTGCTCGCCCAAGTGCTTACTGGTTGTTAACTGTGCTCCCTCGCAGCCTTCTACCTAGGAGAGCATCGAAGGGGAGGAAACGCCACTTGCTTAAACGTGATAGACTATTGCTGCAGGCAGGAGTAACTTGTGCTGTCAGTGTTCAATTAGCACCAAGTTAAACTAAATGTCTTGTGAATATTTCATAACGATCTGCCAGCATCATATCTGAACTCTCTGGCTTTTACCAAGCCATTTCCCTTCCAAAGTGACATGATGTGGAATTAAAGAAGAACGATGAGCCAATCTTGCTTGTTTGAGTATCTGCTCAAGAATCATGCTGTATAAAAAAAAGTAGTAATAATTAAAAAAACAGCACAAAATACCCTAGCAACAACTGCCACCTAAAATGAACCTTTGATAATAAACTATCTTTGAACAAAGTGAGAGTTTATAACGAACAGTTCTTCTTTTTCTGACTGCAAATTTATTGTAGCTTTTCCATTTACTTTGTGAGTTACAAGAGCTGATGTCAGCTTTTATATTTCCCATCTTGTTTTTCACAAAAAGCTCAGGAGTTAAATGGGTTGGAATAGACCTTAAAAGCCAGGGCTAACTTTAACTTGAAATGCCGAATCTGCAGCAAGCACCAGGTGAGCTGCACAAGTGAGCCAGCCTCACCTGTGCTGCGCCTGAGGAGCAGCAGTTCTGAGCAGAGCTTGCTGTGGGATCTGGGGCAGAAAAAAAGACACACTGACACATGCAAATACCTCAGTGCTACAAACCAGCCACTACGCAGACATGCAAATCTCAGGCTGGAAAGTAACTGTGGGATCGGCATCACCTGCCTGGGAGCCAGCTTCTGGGCCTCGCAGCACGCAATCTGGAGCATCCACCGAGCCCTGGCAGAGTAGGGAAGGGCTGCAGAAAGTAGGGGTGGCAGAATCCCAAGGGTCACTGTGCGGATTGCTCACAGTCCCCGCTGAAGGACAGCGGCTTCCCCCGAGGAGGGAAAGGTGCCACAGGGTGCGAAGAGTCTTTCCCAGACTTTCTGCTGAGGCTGCCGATAAGGAGATCAGTTGGTTCCAACAGTAATGGACTAAAGCCACCAATTCCTATCGCCTCATCCATCATACACCCAGATGATAAATGACCCTGGGTTTGCACCAGCCTGTGCTGATACTCTGCAAAACACAGCCAAATCGCCTAGCTCTGCTTACTGAGGAGACGGTCCCCTCAACCAGTGAAGGACAGGCTAAACTAGAAACTTCTGCTGGCTTGGCTACACAGGCTGGGATGAATGTCCCAGGGAAGTGCATTTACACAAGCAGAACAAGTGCTGAGACAGGTTTTTAAGTTAACTTATCAGGTAAAGAGCAACAGCAAGTCTGAAATAACTGCAGAGACTAAACCATTTCACTTGCACAACATTAAGTGGCCCTTGGCTAGTCTCCCCTAGCAACACTGCATTTAGGTGTTCAGTCTCATGTCCACTGGATTTTACAGAAAAATAGTTAGCATATATTAGCTATCTGCTCATAAAGAAAAAAATGTCACACCTCTTCTGACAATGAAGACTTGGTAGGAAGGTCCACATGGGAGCTATTCTAAAGCATTGAATACAGTACAGTTACATGCTGCTGCAGCAATTGTATTGATATAACAGATAAAACTTGCTCACACAAGCAGGATCTGGGCTTTGCCATTTTAAGAGTAGTATTACATAGCATAATATATAAAAATATATGGCAGCTCTTCACCTGTGGTCTCCCTCCCCTTGGTGCCCAGTCCTCACCCACTTTGATCACTCACTTTGCCGCTACAGCCACTGCACAAGCGCTGTAGCCACGCTGCCAAGCAAGAGGTGCTGCTGACCCTGCAGAGACATTTGTGTCTCTGTCCACCTCAGCTGGCACAAGCACACGGACAGGACAGCCACAGCAGGGAGACATCAGACATGCAGGCAGCCACAGCCTTCCTTCTCCCCAGGGGCCTGCAGCAGGCATAGCAGGTACGTACCCCATGGCCCCAACCCCAAGGACGCATCCTGGCTCCACCATCACCGCAGAGCAGGCAGAGGGGAAGAAGGTCATGGCAAAGGCAGCGCTGCGGGAGGCTCAAGAAACCCCCTGGCTCTGCAAAGGGACATATCTCAAAAGAGCCAAATTAATTAAGAGCTCAAATCCCAGTAAAATTAGCACTCACGTCTAGGCTGTTTTGAAAAATAAAGCACCTTATACTCCTCTCTTGCTTCAGCCCATTTATTATCAGGAGTCTTCTAGTGAAAGGTGCTACAACAACCAAAAACAAGCCTTGAAAAAGATGGGGGAGCTGCAGGACGGAGGGGCTGGGAACTCCAGAGGGATTGGGGGCACCTGGGGAAATACAAACCGGACCTGGAGGAGAAAACAAGACACAGCTCTGTCCTCAGGGCCAGGGCACTGCTGTTAAACCCTACAGTAATACATGCTAATTAACCCCCTGCCTTTCCAGATAACGAGGGAGTTGGCTCTGCTGGAGAGGGGGATTGACAGAAAGCCTTATTCACTTCTCTCTGCTCGCACCTGAGCGATCTGCTTGCTGGCTGTGGGGGATAAAGCCCAGCACATGATGTTTAAAGGCTCCCATAATTTGTTTAACAGACCGAAGACCTACCAGCATTTAACTGCCGCAACTATAGATGTAATACAAACAGCAAAACAAACCCAAGCGTGGCTGGGCTGGAATATTAATCCATCCCTCCAAGGGCAATGGAAATAGGGAAGCGCCCGCAGATCACGTACACGGGGGGGATTTGGCTGTGGACAGGCAGCCTCATTAACAGAATGCTCTGACCCTTCCGAGTTACAAATGCTGACATTTACTCTCCCAAAATGACTGAACTAATATACTGATAGTGGTGATGGCATCCTTCCAGCAGATGGGACTGATATGTTTTGTACATAGACCTGTTGGGGTTTTTGACACGGTTACTTGTCTGAGTGCCAGCATCTGAAAAACATCTCAGGAGGTCTTTTATGGCTCCAAACTTGAGGCTTTTGGGACCTTTTCCATTTTTTTTTTCTGTTAGACAATCACAAAGAAACGGAACGCCACTGAAGTCTGGGCAAATAAGTAATGGAATAGATTTGCCTGATTCTGCATTCAGCTGTATAGCAGTTGCAAGAGTAAATTCAAGGATGTGCTTTAAAATGCCAAAATGTATTAGTAACGCTCATCTAGGAAAATGAGTATGGGAAAGGGATTTGTTTGTAGGCCTTAAAGAGAAAACACAATTCATCCCATATTTTGCTGGGAAAAAGTCCCATATGAATTGAATCTTGCTCCTGGAGTTTCAGTTTGCGAGCTAAAAAGCAGCGGCTGGAATGCTCCCAGTGTCACCAGAGCTTTTCCGACCCACCCAGTCCCACTGGCTTTTAGTAGGTTGTTAGAAATAATCAGGAGGCTGTAAAAATAATATTTCTGACTTGATTAACATGATGTTCCACTTAGCCACTCCACGGCTGTTGTTTTTTGTCCTTGATAATCAACGGGTAGAGGCTGATACTGAGCGTGTAATTGCTAACCACCAGATTGTATGTCAGCCTCAGCCCTCCACAGCAAAGGGAGTGAGGAAAAAAAAGAAAGGAAAGGGACCCAAGAGGAGGGTCACAGGAGAAATAATTTTACAGCTTTACAAGAGGGAGTAGTACATGTGTAACAGCTCCTATAAACAAGGGGACCCGGCAGGACAGGGAATGAAGGGCTTTTCTACTATCCCCTTGCTTATCTGTCAAAGTTACTTATCCATCATCAGGCACGGTAGGAGTGCCACAGACATGGAATTAAGGACCCACAAATCCTGAGTCCGTGACTTGGCATGGACACCGGGAGACAGCAAAGGTGCCACAGCACCCACTGGGAGACAAAAGAGTTCCCAGGACTCACACTGTACTGGCAAGACCTGGGACCTTCACCTGTGCTCGGACACCACAGAGGACTGAATTAGGATTAGCTCCTGCTTCTCTGCACATGGAGATCCCAGCCAGTGCCTTGTCTTCCTCACCTGCTGCAGGTGGTCCTATACCAAACCCATCTTTCCTGCCAAATGCATTGCACCAGCTCCCTCCCGGTTCTCCGGCAGCAGGCACTGCCTGCAGGGTGAGGTGGGGACCCCTGTGGCATTCCTTGCAGCTCTCTGTGGTTGAAAGCCACGAAAAAGCCCAATTTTTGCGAAGCATTATAGTTCACCTGGTGCCTCCAGGTTTCTGTGAGATGTTTTATTGCATTAATGTTGTCAAATGGTGACATTTCTGAGTGTAAGTCATAGGGTTGTTGTTAATGCCAATTTAATGGTGCTAAAATGATTAAATATGGCAGGCTTTTAAATAATGAGGTACATAAAAGGTGTTAATAACCTCTTAAGTGCTTTAATAATAATCTGTGCTATCATAAAATGTTAGTAATTGGACCTCTTAACTTTCATCTGCCATAAAGAAATGAAAGAAAAAAATCTCAACTGAGGCACTGAATGGCTGAAAAATTTGCTTAAATAAAAGAAAAAACTGAACAATGGTAAAACTGAGCCCTATTTGTTAAAAAAAAAAAAAAAAGAAAGAATTAACTGGAAAGCCCAACGGAACATGCATTTTAATATCATGCAAATTCTTAGCACTTCCAAAAAATGTCTTTGGTATAAGGTACTGCAAGAACAAAGGACCCCAATAAAGGCACGATGGCTCACTGCTAAACCCAGTATCAGATGGGCTGCTTAGTCTGACGTAAGACAAGCCTGTATGTTCCTTGTATGAGTTAGAAACAGCATCTTACTTGTACATAACAGAGCTAAGCTAAGCCTGGGGTACTCTTGCAGGCCATGCAGCTGAACAGAGCTTCTTACACTAGTTAATAACAGTGGATCTGCTCCTGCAATGGGACATCTCCTGTGAAAGGTCTTCTGGGATAGGCAGGGCTGTAAACCCCCAGAAATTCAGAGGAACTGAAGGTGATAAAGGCTAAAGGATCATTCAGTGCCCCTGCAGGTAATGAATTCTGAGTGTTGAGAAGCACACAGTGAAGCACAAAACTAGATTGGATGGGACACACAGTAGCCAAATGTAATTAAAATTGTAAACAAGGAGGCCAAATAGGAATATCTAAATAAAATTTGGACAGGATCCTGGGTAAGTAGCAGCTTTGACAGAAAAGGCCAGAGGTCTGTAAAATCCCCTCCAGGCTACTGCTTGAATCCCACCCAGAAAATAGCTAGAGGAGCTGTAGCAGTGTCCGTAACGTGCTGACACTGGGCTGGTATTGCCTTAAGACTCAGCAGGCTCCCCAGGATCATTTCCAGTAATGTTCTTTAGGTCCCTTCCTCCTAAATACCAATCCAACCCAATCAAATTATTGTGAAAAAACCTGTATCAGCAGAATCATTTTTATTAATGGAGATTTGCAGGTTCCTGATTCAATGGCTTTGCCAGGGAAACCCTTTTAAGGTCTTCCTAGCTGCTGCCTTTATGTGCTTTCCTTTTCTTTATCACCTGTTAACATGTGCACCCAGTTCATTTAAAGAACAGGTGCTTTGAAATTACTCTAAAAAAGAATCTCTCAATTTGGGGGGCTAACCATGTAACAGGTAGTGTAACAGAGCACCTTTGAGCCATGCCAACCCACCTCAGTGAAAGATGGGTAGCTGTGATTTTTACCAGCCCTCTATTTATAACGTTGCATCATGCAGGCAAGGAGGAAGAGCAGATCCATGTGAGCCAGGCAACCAATTGCTCAGCAGGAATAACAATAGGAAAGGGCAGAAGCCAAGAGTTTGCCCATAGGCATTGAAAAATTATAACGAGCAAATCAATTTTGAGTAGTCTGAATTTGCTTGGAGATAAATCAGGAACAGAACAAATGCTCTATCTAACAGCGAAATGATTCACCAAGTACAGTGTTCCTAGATCCATGCAGAAGTCTCTTGGCTGCTGTGAATGCTGGCTCTTTTTTTTTTTTTTTTTTGGTTGGTGGGTTGGTTTTTTTTTTGGCTTTGTATCACAGACAAGACCATTATTATTTTCTTGATACAGGTCTAGTGCCGATCCCATTGAAGTCGGTGACAAATTTTCCATTAGCTTCAATGAAGGACTTGGCCTCATAAAAGCAATTATTCATCCATACATAAAGTACTTCCCTGACTCTTGTATTTAAGAGAGAGAGTCTGCTACCCATTCATCGGCATCTCTGTCCAACACAGCTACAATTTGCAAAGTTCCTCCATATCCCACTGCAGGCCCCAGCATCCCAGAACAGGATCATATTTCTTCTTACTGAGATGCTCTTTGGTTTGTTTGATGTGCCCATTATTTGAGAACCGCCTCTCCTTTTGTCCATTAGGTAAATTCTGGATGAGCTTATTATTCTGGTTTGGTTAGTAACAATCCCTCTGGATCCATCTTTATGCTTATTAGGATTTTAGAAATGCAATCTAATTTGTGCTAAAGCATACAAATTCAGCTCCCCTATGATCTATGCTGTTCAACACGCTATTACCATGTCTGCAACGCAGCCCTAATCTATACGCATTAGTGGGAGTAGCAGTGGGGGGGGGGTACAGGCCAAACAGGGAACCCCACTGAGACAAATACCTGAGCTCTGGTGAGCCTTGGGACCATAAGTGAAACCAATTGGTTTATAGATAGTTCTTTCTAATTCCTTTTCAACTCCACATGAAATACTCAGTTTTTCAGCTTGACTGGAAATCATCAACCTCCTTTTGTGGCCGTAAGTGCAATCTGTATTTTGAACAATGTTCCTGGAATGTCAAAAGATGTGCAAAGCCAAAGAGATGCTCATGTGCTTTTTTAAACTCAATCTCTGTTTTTTGTCTACACGCTAGTTCAGACTGTAGCCAGTGCAAGCTTCTGCCTTGTTCTTGCTTGCAAAGCTCTGTGCACATCTTCAGCAACATGGAGAAACGCAGCCAAATCAGACATGCCAATAGCTAGCAATGATTGGTTTCTGGTGTTGATTGGATAAGTTAATTAAGAGCAGAAGTTATTTTGCTAGGATAGGTTAAAAAAACCACAGAGAACGTGTTTCATTTTGTGATTTGGTAGCTTTGGTTTCTGGAGAAACATCTCGAGACATTGTACTGTGCTTCAGTGTGGCTCCTATGTTGCAGCAGAAACCTTGCCATGGCACAGACGCTTCCAGTTTCTTCCTGATTTCTCCCCTGAACTTTCAAACATGCGAAGTCGCTCACAGCAACCCAATACTTGAAAACAGTCACCTCCTCTAGCACCCCATCTGAACTCTGTCCCCCACATTTTACCAAGCACCATTTTTGCCCCATTGGAGAAGAGCCAAACGCACGTGACACGTTAATGCCACCAGAAAGAAAATGCTTTTCACCCTCCGCTATGTCGGAGTTAGGAGCGGGCTCTGCAGCAGGCTGCCTGCTGCCCTGCCCTCGCAGTGGGGACAGGAGAGCAGAGGGGTGTCTGCCCTGGGGCACTGGCAGCCCCTGGGCCGCTCCCTTGAGCCGTGAGAGATGCCAAGGCGGGTCGGCGGTGCTGCCATGCTGACGGGGCCACATTGGCCACCATCTTGAGAAGCCTGGGCTCTTACTCCTCAAGGCTGAGTGTCAAGTATTTGGTTTCTCCAGACTCCATACTAACTTCAACCAAGCCTTGTCTTCTTAAAGATTTTTCAGTACCATTTAATGTTTAATACACCGTGCTCTACATCATGTAAAAGAAGCAGATAAAAAATGAATAAAGTGCTTGCAAAGTTGCTTTGTACCAAGTTTCACATGCATATTTAGAAACCCTCTCTTTCCTGCCACTCACCTCATGAATCTATTCTTGGAGAATAAAAACTGGGATATACTTTTCAGCCAAAAGTAAAGTCATAAAGAAGTTTGCTCACGTTCCTCAACACATGAGATACAGAGTTAATTAAAAATTGTTCTCTGTACAACAGGTTTGTTTCACTGGAAAATGTCACTGATGTAAGGCTGTTCTACTCTTGTTGCCAACCACATTGAACTGACTCCATTATAAGCTTACTCCTCCCCCCTCCCCATTACTTTTCTTCCAATAATAAACCAGAGAGATCTTAGATCCCACTTTTTTATTGGAAAAGGTGCATTAGGATTAGCTGAGTTGGAGCAGCCATTTTATGCCCCTCCAGTCCCTGTTTATCTGTGGTTCTACAGAAGCAGCAAACACTTGCCCCAGCCCTGCACAGTATAAATGAGATATTTGATCCTACAGGCATGGTGCTGTTAAAAGATTTTTAATCAGATAAATACATTTTGTAAAAAGATTTTGCAGAATAGTTGCCTCTAGCAACTGTAACAATCTTGAAGCTTCATCCTCTAAAAGGAAAGAAAACCCTTGCAGGAAGGCTAGTGTGTTATATAAAAATGAAAGATGGTATTACAGAATTAATAGGAAGGGGCCAATGGAAATGTAGTCCCACTCCTGGAAAAGGGAGTTTGTTTCATTACTGACTTCAAACAGCACATGGATTTGTGCTCTAATTTTTCCAGCCAGATTGCCAAGTCTCAGCCATGGGCTGGAGGAATAGTTGGACCAGGCTGGAGGGAGATCCTGTGAGTGCTCTCTTTCCATAGCTGACGTGCTTCAGAAGGCATCATGCAAACATCAGCGTGAAGAAAGCACTTGCCTCTCCCTACACTGCCAGCCTCGGTGCTTCATGAACTACCTGGGGCATCCTCATCCAAACGCGGCTGAATGTCATCCATAGCCTGCGCTTCGCGGCACAGCCATGTCTCAGCAAGGTTGCCTGAGCTGGCTTTCCTTGCCAGCCAGCCAGCCATCCTGGAAGTATCCCTAAGGGGAGGAAAAGATCTGGTAGGTATCCCTCACTGCCTGAGGATGGGCAGCTACTGGAGAACAAGCAGCATCCTGCAGGCCAGTGCATTCGCAGGGCACCTTGCCTGGCGGGGCAGAGAGAGGCAGTGAACTCGGAGCTCTTGATCCTACTACCACAGCTGGGAGTCCTAGGAAAGAGCGGTGTTAAGTTTAGACATGAGCCTGGTTCATGCCTAGCTGACCAGTGCCTACTTTGATGCCCCTTTCCTCCACCCAGCTCAGAGCCACGGCGGGGCTGCTCTGAACCACCGGTGAAAGCCATGTCCCCAGGGGAGCTCTCTGCTGCCAGGGTAAGAACACTGCAGGACTTTCCCTCTTCCCCTTGCACATCCCAGTGAATGAAGCTTCCCAATGTGCCGGCAAGATGGGGAGCTTTATTCCCGCAGACTGAGCGCAGGATAGCAGCTGGAATGGGAACTTTTCCATCCTCACCCCCATAGTCAGTATATTTAGCCCTGACCTAGAAAGACCATCCTTTCTAGGGCTGAGTTGTGATTCAGACAGTCTGCTTACTGAGCAGAGACTGCCAACTGTGCCGAATCATAGCTGATTAGAGGTGGGAGAGAGCCTGAAAAACAATACACCCAGGCAAATGCAGTGGGTTTGGAGCATTTCATGAAAATTATATTTAACACCATTTTGGTGGCTTAAAGAAAAATTAAAACAAACAACCCTCGCACCTTCCAAAATAACCCTACCTGTCTCTGGTGGGAGCGAAGAGACTGGCAAAGTGTTGCTATTTTAAATCACAGTGGAACAGGGTAAGAAAGAATATACAGATAGACAGATACATATATATAGGTATAGACAGACACACACACATCTCCAGCTGAAGCAGGGGACACTTTTTCTCAGAAAGGAAGGACGGACAGAGAAGCAGATACTTTAAGGGAAATTCTATCTTGAAGCAAAACAAAACCTATTATGTCTAAGAGGAAACAAGAGCAAAAGAAGAAACGTATGAGAAGATGTCTGGAGACGTGTAAAATGCTCCTACAGAAATGTCTGCTGTCAGGTCAAAAAGTGTCCCACCAGCACAGCGTGGGACTGGAGCTTGTATCCCACAGGCAGTTATCCTCCGCCTGCAGACGCGCTCAGGCTATCGCCTGGGATCTGAAGGAGAAATCTTATCTGCAGGCCTGTGAGAAAATAGGAGGAGGTACACATAGTTCTTATAAACTAGTAATACAGTCAGGGAGTTAAACTGGAAAATACTGCATAGCCCAGTCTGGAGAGAGCAGAACAGGAGACTAAACACAACAGTTTAACAAATAATTACAGGTTCTTTATATGGACTAGAATTTGTAATCCGCCTTCATCCACTTCTCTTTGCACAGTTTAGAATTACAATGCCAAAGGGATCACAGGGAATCATGAAATAATGTCCTGCGTTTGAGTGCAGAGCAGACAGTCTCTGAGGGTTTTAGACAGTCCATTTGATACTCTTTTCATGAAACATTTACCGTGTTGTACTGAAGTGTTCACTCCATTGTACCTTAGCAAACACAGCAGACATGCTGTTACAGTCACTCACATGTGCAGGATGTTTGCAGCCATTAAAAGTGATGAGAAAAAAACCTGACCTGGATAAGTTCTCCTGGATTTAAATTCAGTTAAGTGTGGGCATTGAATATTATCTCCATAATAAATTTGCCACACCATAAAACATAGTGGGGAATCAGGAAGTAATATCTTGCATTTCAACAAATGCTCAGTCTCTGAGGACCTCCACCATCCATTTGATACACTTGGTATGTAGGAGTACAATTTCTAGTTATCTGTATTTTTTATCCTAACTGCATGAAAAAGATAGATAGTATTATGACAGTGGTGCTGGACTGATATTTGGGGGACTGTGGATCAGTTACCAGCCCTGCAATAGACTCCCTGACACCCCTGGTAAGTCACAGCCATTTGGTTCCCCATCTGTGGAACAAGCCACTAAAGCCTCTGCCCCCCTGCCCTGAGCCCATTCACAGCCCTGCGGCCAGGACTGGTACCTCCTTGCTTCCCTGAATGACAACTGCATATCCGATGGCACGGAGACTGGGCTTACCTTTTAACTGAACTGCAAACAAAAAAAATCAGTCCATGTTCCCACTTTAATTCTAATGTATACAGACAACTCTATTTTTTTGTTTGTTCTTGTTTCTCCCAGAACCAGCTCCCCTCTTCTCCCTTTTCTTTGGAAAATGCTGTTGGAGGCTTGCTGGAGGTGGAGCTGGGAAGCTGCAGGGTACCCCGCCTGAAACAAAGACTGAAACATCTCCTTGGCTTTGGGGAGAGCTGCAGCTCTGGGTTCACACACTGCACACAAGGAGCTCGTATTGCAGCTCCTCCAACAGTTGCCAGCGGTTGGAAAGAAGCACACCTGGGCTGGCCACCCCCGAGGGGCTGGCCGGGAAAAATGCGCAGGCACTGTTCCTGCTTCAGTATGTCCACCAGCGCTTTTATACTTTTTTTTAAGGGAACAGCTTAACAAAAGAAACAAAGTCTTGTCCGGTAGTCGAGAACAAATATTAATAATAATAAATGCTTATAAGTATTAGTCTAAAAACAATTCGGTATTTCTGTTTCAGAGGAACTTGAAATGAGTATTTGTCAAAAATCTTTGAGGAGTCAAAAAGGAAAGAGAAAATATCTGAAGTCAAATAAAAGATAGTTTGACTATAAAAAAAGGTGCTTTTTTAACATAAGTAGTTTTTAAACATTTCTAAATAATGCTGGAAGAAATTGCAAAATGACAGTTTGCAAAAAATGGAAATTTTGGCTTGGAAACACCTTCAAAAACATTTCACCTTTTTCATATTTTCTTTTCCTTACACAAATATTTTGGTAAACTGACACTGGTTTGGGAAACACTGCAGTATCACCTACTCTGCATTTTTGGCCCCCAACTCAAATGACCAAAACAACACATTCAGTTCTAATCAGGAAAGTTTCTTTTAACAAAGGCTTTATTTTAAGCACAAGCTTAAATCTGTTTGATTTTAGTGAGCTAAGCACAGACTTAAATTAAGGAACTGCCAAGTGCTTTGCTGAGCGAGTCTGCAGTCAAGCACCGAGCAAGGACCTGGGCTGAGTGGGGTCCTGGAGTATATGATGAAAAGTGAAAATAAAGCATGAAGAAATAAACAGAAAATAAGCACGGCACTTGGAGATTTTGAGCTTTGTTTGTACAGTATTTCTAAGGTGTGTTTTGTATGTTTGAAAAAAATCCTGTTATTCAGGAGCCCGGAATCGCTCTTCCATTTCCAGCTCTGATGAATAGCAGAGGCGCAGCATGCAGTCCTTTATTCTGAGGGAGCCTTAATCACTCCTCTCCCGAAACCGCTGCTCCATTTGACTGACAGAATTAGAAGCAATCCACATATTGGAGGGGAAAAAAGAAAGGCAGACCCATTTGGTTGTCAGACTGTGGGTACATACACAAAGCTTTTAGTAAAAAAAGAAGAAGAAAAAAGAAGAAAAAGTTGTTGCCCTCCTAAATCACATCTATATTAATGACATGAATGACAGGCTTAAGGGGAAAATTATAAATCTTTCTTTCCAGCTTTTCTTTTATTGCCCAACCATATATTTCATCTTTCCAGAGAGCAACGCCATTAAACACACAGCTGACAGACACGAGCGCTGTAGATAAGCTGCAGCTAGACTTGTCTGAAGCAAGGTTAAGCACTTTGGGTGCACTTGCCCAGCGGGCACAGCTGTGAGCCTTTCTGCACCGAGCGATCCCATGCAATACCAAAGCAACTGATACTTGATGACCTTTGATGGTCCCTTCCAGCCCAAGCCATTCTATGATTCTCTGATTCTGTGATACGGCACTTTGCTTCTGTAGACCCCAGAGTGCCCAGTCAGCATCCCTGCGTGGCAAAGGAGCGGACTAAGAAACTGAACCACTCAGGTGGGGCTGTGTAGTTGGCCATACAACCCAAGAGTCCTGATACCCTGGTCCTTTGGGACTCCCACCCCTCGATATCTTGTTTCAGAGGGAATAAGCAGCCCTGTTCTTGTGGCAGACAACTCTCTGGGGCTGCAACCTGCCAGCAACAGCATCCAGAGTGACTCCAAAGCCTCCAGAGCCCTCAAAGGATGTCCTCTGCATTGGCAGAGCAATAGCCTATCTGTCCTATGAAGGCGCTTTGGATCTCCTATGGAAAGAGGAGTGTCAGCTCTCTTCTCCCATGCCATACAAGAGGCTGCCTCTGTCTCCAGAGCAGCCAGAGATCTCTGCATTTCTGCTTTGTTCATTTTCCTACATAGTCTCCAGGGAAAACACAGAGGAAGACAGAGAAACCCTAGTGTCTTTGGGATCACAGATGTAGATGTAATCATCTTCAGTTAAAAAAAAAGCCTTTAAATTTCCCCAGACCCAAGTTCTATTTTTCCTGGCAGCGACACATAACTAATATGACTGATAGAGCTGCTCTCTGTAGTGTGTGTATGCTTGTGTGTATATACATTTATATATACACATACATGTTATTCTTTTTCCATATGAGTCTTTTGTGAAAAACTGTTATGGTCATGCATAACTGCCTGTGCTCAGACATACTGCAACGATACTTCCTTGGGTTTTATTGTCTGTGATCACTATACTTATGTTTTATAGCTGCCTAATTACAGACAATCCACTTTAAATGCTGACATGCAGTGTTAAGTTATTCTGCAGGTGAATGAGCAGATATAACATTTCTCTGTGTTCTCTAAAATTGTGTTGTATTATTAACTGGATTTGTCAACGGCAGGACTGCCTGGAGAAACGAATCTATTTAAAAATGGTCCTTGATTTCCCATCACTAGTGGTACTGAATGCATAGCGTTTGGGGATCGTTTTTTTCATGAAGGAAGTGGAGGATTAAAAAATTAAATGGTTTCATTTGAAACCCCCTGCACAGCTTAGTTTATAACAATAAAAGGCAATGATGGTTCCTTACAAATCAATTGAGGGGAAAAATAGAATTAAGAAAAAATCAAAATGAATAACCCAGGTGCTGCCATATCCTGCTCTCTGGCTCTACCTGTGCTATACAGCCCAAACAGATATGGCTCCCACCTTTTCACTAGCACTGCTACCATAGATAATAAAACTAATTTAATTTTCTGTCACTCTTTTCATCTTAATAGACACCCAGAGATTTCACAACTGTAGGAGGACAGTGCACAAAACCACACCTTTTCTGGAATGAAGAGGCACAGAAAAAGAGAAATTTGGGGTGGAAATGCAAGAAGAAACACTGTCATGAGAAAGAGGATTTAAATACTGAAAACATATAAAGGACAACATACAGCACAGAAGAAACAGGCTGAATAAAACATGCTGCTATTAAAGCCCTGGAGCTCAGTCCTGAAGGGATTTGCATTTTTCTGATGCAGACTGTGATTTTTCAGGGATTCTGAGCGCCACTGGAAGGCCGTGGGTCTGCGGAGACGCCGTGCCTGCAGAGCAGTCCCAGGGCTGTGACAGGTAGCTTATTCCCTGCCAGGCTCAGTCTAGCACATTAAAAAACCAACAGTATCTTTCTTTCTTCAGCTCTCTGTTTCAAAGGCTTTCTCATGCTTTACCATTACCCCATGCTCATCCCCACCACAGCGATAAGCGCAGTATAAATAGCTACCAGTAGATGACAGATAGAACATGGACATGACAACAGTGTCCTCCCCCTGTTCCCGGCAGTCGGCACAGCAATATCTGTCGTGATCCATTCAGCGGTGGGACTGCGGGAACGCAGTGGAGAGGCTGAGGTGCTGGCAGGAGTCGAGCTGAAGCAAAGCAAACTTTTCATGCTATCCCCAAAACCCCATCAGAGGTGAATGTACAGGTGAATATTTATCTGAGAAAATTAATAACCTCAGGGTTAATTAGGACTTGGCATAATTTAAGAGTTGGTCATAACTAGGAATTGATGTAATTTGATGTTCGGTGCTTCAGTCAGCTCCCACTTTGGCTCTTTTTTCTCCTAAAACCCTGCAGCAGTGCTATCCAGCTCAGGGATAATGGAAGGGATTAAAAATCAGCTCCTCTTCTCCTGCTAATTCTGTTTGCCTCACTGTCCTGCTATATCCAAAGCAGAAAAATGCAAGCAGGATGTCCAGCTTTGGGCACCATAATTTGAGAAAGACATTGATTGGCTAGAGGCCAGAGAAGAGCGAACAGGAATGGTAAGAGATTTGGAAACCATGACCTGTAAGGAAAAGTTGTAGGAATTGGATTTGTTTAGTCCAGAGAAGAAAAGAAAGAGGAAAGGTCTGATAAAAGTCTTCCAATATGCAGAAGTTTGTTACAAAGAGGACAATGATCAACTGCTCTTCTTGTTCCCTAAGAAATGACCTTATTTACAGCAAAGATGAATGAGGTTAGGCATTAGAAAACATCTTTCCAACTACATACAGGAGTAGGGAAATCCTGGACCAGACTGTGTAAGGCAGTTCTGGTGCCTTGTCTGCACTGGTGGCTTTCGGAACAGGTTAATGAGGCAGAGGCCCCGTACTTCCGAAACGCTCTTCTGGCCCTGTCTCCTGCTGCTTTGTGCTCAGCTCCTGCAGCCAGACGCTGCTGCTGACGTCCATTGTGTGTGTGTCCATCGTTCCCCGCCTCAGCCCCAAGCAGCCCCTGTCCTCTTGCTGGTAGGGTCAGGGAAAAAGCTGGAGATCCCTGCTGGGAAACGCTGACCACTGGGGTACAGTGACCATGTGGCAGTAACTCTGGCCTCAGAAGATACCCATGTACCCCCAAGCTCCCACACAGGCTGCAGTTACCACTGGCCTATTTGGCACGTGCAGGGGCAGAAGATGGCTCAGTTCATCTTTCCAGCTCAGTGCTTCATCACAGCTTGGCCCTTCATTTGCAGCGGAGGCGTTTCTTCTGCTTGGGGTACTGTTATTTATTGGTATTAGCCCCTCGCAGCTCGAAGGGAAGCCCCACTGCGTCAGGCTTTGTACAAAGCGAGACTCGTGGGTACAGCACAAACAGTCTGCACAGCAGGCGAGGAGGGGAGGGAACGCAAGGCAGGGACATGCTGGAGAAGAGACTTGGTCCAGGTTGTGGCTTTGGGAAGCACACCCCTGTGCAGGTGCCACATTTTGACCACTGCCTTCATGTGCATGTGCACGTGGACATCCAGAGAAAATGGTAGTGTCCTGGTAAAGAGGTGAGCCCTGACCTGAAGTCAGAGGAGAACTGGCTTGCAAAAGTCAATCACGTTCTGCAAAGCTAGTAAATATTTCACGAGGTTCACAAAGCCTCAAACTCCACAAGCCTGGCAAAGCCTGACCAGCCGCTCTCCTCAAGAGCTATAAAGAGTCTGGATTCAACACTTAGCTGGCAATTTGCTGAAGACACATGGGGCAGAAAAGAAACCAAATTTGCTCTGTTTAGATTGACATTGGCTCCCCACTGTTGACAGCAGTCCAGATTTGGGGTCTGGTCTTTCTCCCACTGAATTCAACAGGGAATTTTTCCATTGGCTTCAATGGGGGCAGCAATAAGCCATTGTATCTGTCAGTGCAGATTGCCGATGGAAGACACACTGGAATGGCTAAATGCTGTCTGTAATGAGAGATCATTTTTTCCCTCCTCCTCTCCCCCAAGTCCATTTTCAGACCATAACCACATTTTAATGAATAAAAAGTTGTTGTTTCAAATCCTTGCAGAACTGCAGTCCCTGCCAAGCCTGTTTTTCTTCTGGAAAGACAGATGGATGTGCTCACATTATGGTAGTTGTTTTTTGCGTGCCATATATTTTCAGTGATGTTCATGAAACTAGAATTAGTGACACTAATAATGACAAATCAGAGGGCTAATATTGTTTAACCCTGTTAAAGAGTGTTATTACATTTACATGTTCCCACAGAGTAAATGCTGTTTGGCTCAGACATATGTCTTGCTATCTGTTTATTTTTATGAATCAGAAATGAATCAGCAGTCAGTCTAAGAGTGTCCCGTAGATTCACTTGTCTCATTTACCATTTTAGAAGGGGGGAAAAAAACCCACCAGGGTTTATAGGATCATTTTGTGTTCAGTAGAGGCACAGTAGTATTTAATTCCAATCAGTAAGACAGAATATTGCAGGTCTGCACGGACTTCTCCCAAAATGCTGAGCTATTGAGGAGGCTAGACTGTGCTCTTGCTGATGTAATGCTCATTCCTATTCAGATGGTGAAGACAAAACTAAACCTTCAAATTAGATCTTATGTGTGCGGCTGTCTGGTTTTCACTGTTCATGAGCAGAAACACAACTGCCTTTTTCTCAAGCCAACAGGTCTTTTAGAATGCAAAGAGCAAATGCACAGTGTAGTCTGCAGCACTTATGTCCTATTTGTGGACAAGACCTACAGTACTTTAGAGCTGGGAAATGATTCCTTCTCTGCACTGCACTCAGCAGATAAATAAAATAAAACCACAGCCACTAATATGATGCTTCCATCCATATCTTTCTTCAATACCCAGGGACTTTTGAGAAAAGGGTTAGGATCCTTGGACAAGACTTTGAGAAGAATCCCTTACTCTTTGAATTGTTAGTTCCCTTCCTTATGCCTAGCCCTTGCATCTTATTTGTAAGCAGCTGACAACAGGCTTGATAATCTCTGCCTTAAAAAAATAAAATCAATACACTGCTTCAGAAATTCGACCAAAAAAAAGTTATGTAAGAGGTAAGAAAAACATCACACTTTCTCAGAGCATTAGACATTCCAAGAATTACAGAAGGTAATTTAAATTCAACTCAGCCGCTACTGTTGCAATATTGAGGTTTTAAAGTCAGTTTATTTATATTTTAACTTTGCAGTTTCCCATAAGGCATGGTCAAAGTCTTTAACAGAATCACTGACATTAGGAATTCTCGTCCTCCTTTTCCCTTGCTCCTTATCAAGTGTACTTTGTTTCCTGCAATGGTTTATTGGGACCATCTGCATCTCCTCCTGTTTTCTCTCAGGCATGGAGATAAGATTTCACCTTTGGATGTCTGGTTGAAGTCCAGCTGGCAGTCTGGATGTATTTGGTGGCTGTGGCTCCGTGCCTGTTGCATGCACGCGCTAGTCTCACATGGTGGCGACAGAAAAACCCACGTGAGAACCACTCTCCATGTTCAGGACCAGCTTCATTTTCCTCTTCAAGGCCAGGGCCAAGAGCTTCAAACCTGGCTGCCTGAAATATAAACTCCCCCAGGTCCTTATCTGAGTGATTCAATAAATGGCTGGGTTTTACAGAGACTGTGAAGCCCTCACTGATGTTGAGGAAGGGAATGGCAAGGCCTGCTAGGATAACTAGTGCACTGTTTGCCGAACCAACACCCAAACTGCTTTCCAGACTTTTTCAAGCTGCTTTTGGGCTGAATTATGTCCTTGCAGCTGCCTCCATCTCTGGTCACTGCTCTCCTCATTTCTGATCCCGCTGCCCAACCTGAGCAGTGCAATGGCTCTCTGCATCCTCTCAGGACTTAACAGTGCTCACGCCTACTGCAGTCATCCCTTTGTTAGCAGCAAAAGCAAACAGGGCACTTCCACCCAAAGTTGCCCAAGAATGGGAAATTGCCATAGTAAGAAATACCATTTATCCCATGCAGCTCGGAGCGCTTTTGGATGTCTGGCCATCTTACCGCTCCTCCCCTGTTACTGGTTTCTGCCTTATTCAGTACTTGAACGTGAAGCAAAAAGCCTTGATTTCAGCCTTTGGAAGTGGTAATAGTCTCTGCTGAGGCCAGCCCAGCTGGGTAATCTGGTTTATTTGCAGCTGAGGCCTGGTAAAACACGGTGCAGCAAATGGTTAGAAAGTGAAATCAGCCCTCCACCAGACGGGGCGGAGGATGACGTCTCCCGGAGCAGGGGGAAGGATGGGAGAGCTCTCCTTCACATTTTATCTAGAAACCCTGCAGAAATGTTGCAGTCTTTGAAGATAATAGGAACAAAGACAGTTCCTTTCTTCTTCCTTGCCTCCTCCTTTCCTCCCTTCATTTTGGAGACACATTATCCACACAAATGGTCAAGTATCTAGTTAAATGAAACATTTTTCAAAAGCTCAATGTGAAGGTTTGCAATGCAGACAAACAATCTCAAGCCTCACCGCACATTTTCCCAAGAAACCAAAGGAACACCTTGTGTACTGAATCTTTTGTTTCTTTTTTTATTCTGTGAATATTTTTATTCTTTTTTTTTAGTATCTCATGAAGTAGAAGAAACTGCTAATCTTTGCTCTGCCTATTTGATGTTTTAGAAAAGCCAAAGAAACAAATCTGTAAAAACGCTGTTTGTTAGAATTTTTTTTTTTCTTCTTAAACACAGGCTGCAAGTCTCAGAAGAAGTCAAGGACTTGAGATTCTCTTTGGTTTTAGTGCCTGGCTGCTTCTACTGTGTTAAAGTGTCAGCTCCAGATAAATAAGGGAATGAAAACAGAGAAGGTCTATTTAAGAGAAAATGTCTGTCCTTCAAAGTCTGGAGAGATAGAAGTGGATTTATAGTCCCCTGGGCAACATCCAGGGTATGTTTTGGAGCCTTGAGGCAAATTACGGATGCTGGAGCCACAGTCCTCAGTGGTTTTATGTGTCCTTAATATTGCACTGAGATCTGAGCTGCTTCACATCCAGAAAAGTGAAAAGCGGATTAAACCCAGAAAGGGAGGGGGCAAGAGGAGGTCCTTGCACTGCGGGCCACTGCGGCAGTGTCGGCACAAACCTCGCGTGAAGGGTCTGTATATGGCCAAGGTGGCAGAGGTAGCCACTGGCCAGGACCAAGAGGCTTTGGGCTGGAGGCTGCAAGTTAAGAGGAAGTTCGGAGCTGTGAAATTCAGACTTTGATCTGAAGAAACTGCTCGCAGCGTGAGCACGCTGGGCTCTGCAGGTCAGGATGCTGGCTTGGACCATCTCTACTACAGAGATAAAGGTTAACAGTTTCCCGACCAGGTTTGAGGGAGCTATCCCCGAGGTGAGCTTGCTGAGATCTTCCAAAGCACCTCTGTGTAAGTATCACAGGTTATATAATCATTTCAATTAGTACAGTGCAGTCTTGCTTATTTGGACTCATGTGATTACCTGAGAACCAAGGCTGAATTAATTTAAAAGGAAAAAAAAAAAAGTAGGTGTTTGTCTTATAGCTGTGGAGAAAAGTTCAAGGGAAATGTGGACTTCTCCACTGATTTTCCACAGAAGTATTTCTGATGTGTTATTTTCCCTCATCAACTTTTTATTTTAACAACATATGGTAAAACAGCTCTGCCTCAGTGTGGATGCACAGGTCTTACTGAGCAATGCTGGCTCCCTGGACTGGAAACAGCTCGGGTTATTTTAAAACAACAGCATTCATAATTGCACTATATGTGGAATCAAGACTAATACAGAAGAGTTACCATAACAACAACACCTCGACATGGTGCTTGCACAAATACCTAACAATACCTTGTTGGGTGAAAAACATTCATCCTTTGAGGAATAGACCACTGAAAATGGCGATGCCTGAGTCATAGTTTTGTAGCAGGAAATCTGTCCATGAGAAAAGGCTTTAGCAAATGAATTATTAGAATTTTATTGCTATTGTACCTAACCAGTGGCTATGTTAGCTACTGTAGAGACCGTCACCCACTTGCTAGCTGATGAGTCCCACAACTCAGCACGTGCAGGAGTGGTTCATTGTAGAGTTTATGGCAGCAGAATAGAGCTCTGTGGTGCTAGGCACTGCACAAGCACAGGAGCAGGAAAAGAAAAAAACCTTCCATCTTCCAGAGCTAAAGCTAAAGATGACCCCAACACACAGCAGGAAGGAAGCAAAACACACAAAGTCATAGTGGCAAATGACAATTATCTTCATGAACATGTGCTTTTTCAAGGAAAAAGTGTATCTATCAAAAATATTCCAACTGGAAAGAGATGTAATAGGAGCAAAGATAAGAGTGGAACAGGGCAGGGAGAAGAGGGCAGCAGGGGTGTATGGAAAACGATGAGGGAGGACAAAGAGGGGTGACTCTACCGGATCAGCTAAGAGAGACCTGTTCTTCCATCGTCACAGCCAGCAGTTGCAACTGCCTTCAGAAGCCCCTTACTGATTTCCATGTTCCATTGTTGTCACAGTTCTCGGACAGAATGCCACATTTCAAAAGACCATTTGGCCTATTGAGAGGTTTTGGGGGTAGGGGTTCTTTATTTTTTAACTGAGACTTCCTTGTTAGTGTTCAACATTTTGCTATTTTAATCGCACAAGTTTTTTTGTTTAGAAGCCAGGTAGCTAAACACCATGCAGTTCCCTTCCCCTTCAAAGTAATTCTTCCACCTAGATCGGCTATAATGAGGCAGTCTGCTCATCATACACAGCTACACAGAATATTCACTTCCACTAAAGAATGATCTGACAGGTCAAACTCCCCACTCCAATCACTGCATCTTCATTATTCTTCTTTGTCTTACAAACAAAGTATCAGGCCTTAAGTTTCCTCTAAGTTTCCATAAAGTTTGCTCTAACACAGATCCCTGCTTTTTATTTATTCCCAGAAGAACAGTGCTTGATTTTGCTTACAGTCCTTCACTGCTATTATAAAAAAGAGCTCAAGTCGTTTCTGCTCTGCTTGCTTTGATAGTGATATTCAGCAACGAGATTCTTTGTGTGAAAGCAAGCCAGAAAAAGTAGCTTCTCCTAGCATTATAATTTGTTATAGTCAGGTGTTGAAGTTTTCAGCTGAGCTGCTTGTGATAAACACTGCATATGCTCCAGCCTGCATAGGTTCCCACTAGCTTTTCTTTGTCCAGGTTAGGAACATATTAGTTTTAGGTTCCCACTGCAGCTAATGGAGAGAAAAAGGCTTTTTAAGAGCTGTGATACATCCCACTTAAGATCTGTATCATTCTGAGGTGTCTCTCTTCCCCACTGAGTGCAAAGGGATCACAGGGCAGGTGCTTTGCTAGCTAACACGGGTACTTTTTAGGTTGGATGGTGCCTGCCTTAGGCTGCCTCAATGGGTAAGAAAATAAGTGAATGGGAAAGAAAAGCAAGGCACAATAGCAGGAGGTAGGCAAGGGGGCTTAGGGAGATCAGGCACTGGCTGGAAATCACACAAGGCACTGGGATGGGAAGAGAATCCAGATCTCTTGATGAAACCCGTTTTTGCATATTTTGTACCACAGGGCTCTCCTCTCTGTCAAACAAAAAGAATGTGATTGTGTATTTCCTTTTTCTCTTCCCTTCCAGTAGCTGCATGTTAATTAAGCACTTAAATTTTTCCAGAGTAACTGTAAGACCAGAAACCTCTAAGTCAGAAGGAAAGAACTAAACAGTTCAGCCAATGTGAAGCAGCCAGAAAAACAAGCATGTGGGAAAAAAAAACATTGTGCAAATAATATTGCTGAGGGAAATACAAAAATCGCATGAGAAGGGCAGATAGGCACATTGTGCAAAGGATAAGGAAGGAGAGTTAGGAACAAGGGAGGGCTGCTAATTTTTCTTTGTAAGCACAGTTGGTGAACAATTATCATTCCCATTCCTGCCCCCGCTCCCCAAGGTTTTTGACCCCAGGAGCACAGCCGCGCAAACACTTTGTTTCACGCTCTGCACAACCGTGAGGGTCCCACGACCTTCGGCAGCCAGGCAGTAGGGACAGGAGGGAAGATGGGAATCAGGAGTGGGAACCTTGCCAAATGGATCCGCCACAGACAAAGAAATGAGCTGTCCTGCCCACAGCTGACCTACCTCAAGAGTTTCTTACCTCTGTCTTCCTTTCGCTCTGGAGCTGGAAATTTCTGCCTAATTCATTGTGCCAAATGCCAGATTAGCTCTTTGTGTGGCTACAGAGGCAGAAACCTCTAAAAATTGCAATCAAGGGCTAAACTGATTATTTTATATGACCTGATCTGATTTTGAAAATAGCCCTTCCCTGAGCAGACAGTCAGATTAGATCACCCCCAGATGTCCCTTCCAACCTAGTCTTCTGATTTTGTCACAGGTTACCAGTAAAAGCTGCAAAGATTCAGGAAAACAACTCTTCTGTCCTGTAGACTACAAAAATGACATTTCCAACAGTTTTTTCTTTTCATTATCAGAAAAAGACCTAGACCTAGATCGCAGGGGCTCAACACCCCTGAAATCCTGGAGCAAAGAAAGGGTCTCCACAGACAGGTCGCCAAGCTACTCGGTGACAGGTAAGCCTTTCATTCTCTGCTTTTGCTGTGGTATGGCATACCAGCCTTTTCTCTCCCGTTTATTTGCCTCTTAAGAAAAAAGCCAAAGCCAAGTGAAAGATGAGCTGCAAATGCTGTAGACCTTGCTTCTGCTGGTCTCCCACAGCTGCCAAGGAGGGATGATTGCAACATTAGACCAGTAGAGTTTCTTCATTTGTTTTGAAACTGTCTCAGCTGGGACACACACCACAGGTTTCGCTGTCATTTCCTGGCTGTGTTTATAACTGCTGTATATAGGACCTACAGGTGCTCAGCATCTCCAGAAATATAGCTGAAATGCAGTATACACATGACAGTTTGCACACTTCAGATTGTCTTCCCCCAGAATCTGGCCACACAGGGAACTGGAAGCAAAGTGAAGAGTAGGAGGCATGGGGCTGGTGTTCAAAGCTGCGGCCATAGTGCACAGCACAGCTCTGGGTTACAGGCTGAAGCCAGCAGCCCCCTGCATCCACACAGAGGCACGGGCTTGGATCCTAGTGGCACAACAGCCACTTTTCTGTGGTGGTGGTTCCTGGCTCTTCCAGTGCTGATCTACACTGCCGCAAGTGCCAACCTCATGAGAGTACGTGCATCTCAGCCTGCACCGCCCAGCACGGGGTACACGTACTGGTAACAAACTCCCAGCTCTGCACAGTGCTCATGGGACACAGGTCAAGCAGCCTGACTTCTGGAGTTGTGCTTAGATCATTAGACCAGTGTATTTTGGAGGCATTAAGACTTTATTATACCCCCTTACAAGCTTAACAGCACCTGGCACTACGCCTCTGTAACAATTTTAATCAGTGTGGTTAGAGGGGGCTCTTATTCCAGCTGCTATGTTTCAAACCAAACCAAGATGGCAATCCACAAACCCGGTCACAGTGGGGTTAGATCAAGCTGCCCCCTTTAACACTGGCTAGTCAATTAAGTCTTTAATAACACCTGGAAAAGGATCTCTGCGTCACAGAAGAACAAACTTTGCTCAGAAGAATTTATCAACAGGACCCCAGGAGACCAGTCACTGTGAAGCTTTACTTGATTCCAGAAATGTTTTGGAAGCAATTACTTCATCTTGTTCTTTATTCACGGGATTCACTTAACTGATGACATTATAGCTCAGTCCATTAAGTAAATGGGTTATATATTTTCTCCAAGTTTTGAGGCAGTAATGTTGCAGTCTATGTCGCTATCATTGTCGGCAGTCAATGGGGACAGGGACAGTTCTTCATTTGTTTAGTGAGGTTTACGTCTGCTGAGATCTTAAATATGATATATCTAGCTCTGGGTCTTTTACAACATTTGAGCAGGATTTTAAAAAAAAAAAAGAAGAAAGCAAGTGTTATTTTCACAAAAATTCCTGGCAGCTGTACCGTTTATTATGAGAGGAAAACAGAGCAAGAAAAATTGGCATGTCATTTCTTAAATGAATTTATATCCTCATTTCCTTTAGAAAATGAATCCATGCTCCATCTAGCCATTTTCCATCAGTCTGCAGGGGCAAAGTTTGCAGAGCACAATTGAAATACACAGTTATAGCATAGGCCAGCATGCCATACATTACTTTCATAATAAGATCCTCCCCCACCCTTGCAGCCGGTAGCGCTTATAAAGGTTTTATTTTCCATCGGTTAGCCATGCAGTAGGTCTTAAAAGTCAGCAGCAGCTCAGAAAATAATCAGGGACACACGATCAAAATTCAGGTCACCAGGGCCAAAATGACGCTGAAGGCTGCAGGAGCTGTTGCTGTGCTCCAAGCCCATCTGCTGAGAACTGACTCTTGAGCTGCATTCATCCCATGTCCCTGTGCCACAGGGGTAGCGTGCCAGGTGTTTCTTTTGTTGTTTCTTTATAATGTCTAGTATCCCAAGGAGGAGAGGCAGCAGGCTGGGGAGGAGATTTGCCAAAAGATAAGTGAATTCAGGAGCCAGTAAAAAGCACTGCTTTTGGGAACTGTCACAGAATGCTGTCAGTCAAAAGAAGTTTCGCACAAAATCTCCAAAACAACCTCTTCCTCCTCCACATTCATCCGCCTCCTCTGAGGGGTGGTGGTTAATATACTAAATACAACATAACCACTTGGAACGCACTTTTCATTTTGAGTCACCACCTTGCTATTTTTGCAGCCGCAAATACAGACTGGTGGAGTTGATGTCATTAATCTGGTACATACAGGAACAACCTGGGGAGCCGGAGCTGGAGTCCTAAGGAAACAGAGGCTCCCGGGAAGTGTCTTCTGGGGAAGTCAGGATGCAGGCAGTGCAATACATCAGTGCCAAGGAAAGGAAGGAAAAAGAGGATAATAGTACTGTAACGTCATTTCTGGTTGACTCCAGTTTGTGTTTTAAACTATTATCAAATTAGGAAAAAGGAAAGGGGGGGGGGGGAGAGAAAAAAGGGGAAACATTTGCCCCCAACGTAAAAGGTTTTGTTTTGGATACAGCCTTTTTATTCATCTGAAATCTTAAAAAACACCCAGGAAAGAAATTTCAACCCCCAAAGTTATTTCAAAATGAAAAATCAAAGGCTCCTGTTCCAGCAAAGAGCTCGCTGGGACTGGGTGGCAGACAGGGTGGGAACGCCAGACATCAGTCCCTGGAAGCCTGACAAACACAAGGGAGGGCCTGAATGCAACAAAGCTGGGACATGAAACCCACAGAATCTCGTGATGATTTGGGTCAACATATGGCTCAACGCACTGTCTTTGGCCAGCCTCAGTGTGTTTCAGTCTCCAGGGCAGCGTATGTGATTTTCTCACATCAGAAGTGGAGAGCATTGGTGGCACTATGGAAGGAAAAGCTACTCTCATCATACCTCATACATGTTCCTGTGTAAATGGGGTGCTAAAGTGCTGTTTACTTACGCAACATCTGATCGACCGCTCTCCTGGATCTACTTAAAGCTCAGAGGAAGTGTCCTGGTTGATGTTTCAGCTGTTGCATGAGAAAGCAGCACAACTGGTGCTAGCCAGGGTCCCTCAGTCACAACAGAGTGTCAGTGCGAGTGTGGGACATTTTCCCTGACAGGGTGTTGGATCTGCACGTCCGCTGAGTGCAGGCTGATGTCAATGGGACTATTATGATTTCACCCAGCCTTGCTGCTTCAGCTGCAGTTTCCCTCATTCCCTGAACAGCAGGGAAGGTCTAGACTGGAGCTACAAAGATTTCCACATATGCGCACACACAGACAAACACTTTTTTTTTTTCCCTGTCCCGCCAGTTTCACCGACCATGAGAGCAATCCACAAAGCATACGAAGGCTTTCTTTTCTCTGACCTGCTTGGCTGGCTTTTCTTAGCCTGTCTGAATGGCTCTACTAGGCTAGCCATGAACACAGAGAAAACACGTTTGAGCCTCTGTTGTAGAAGAGTCAAACTTTGGAAGAGAAGAAATGCAATTATTGAAGGACCAGTGAAAAACAAATACATCCATGCTAGGGGAGAGGGTAACTCTGTGGGATGGGGAGGGACAGTTCAAGGCTGGGACTAGATATGCAAAAAGAGAAATTTCCCCAAACACCAGTTTTTTCTTTATACAGGAGACTAGCATCTTTATTTGGATCTGAGCTCCACTCCTGTCCCTCTCATGAGACTAGGGACAGACAAACACACTGGGTCCGAAGCCTCCAAATGTGGGGCACTGCCAAGGTGCACAACTCCACACAGAGGTCCTTCATGGCACGCAGCTTGCCTGAGCACTCTGCTGCTGCCCTACTGAGCAAAGGATTGCCCCAGGATGGGAAGGAGCTGTAGTCAGTGGTAATTTATTCAGCCAGAAGAGAATCCAGCATCTGACTTTGCTACGCGCTGGACTGGGATCTGTCCATTTTGCACCAGAGGAGCAGTCAAAAACGATTCAAGCATTACAAGTCCTCCACAGTACTCACTGTAGGCAGATGTTCTCCAGCTGTCTACTTTGTACCTGCACAGGTGAATCCAGGCATTTGAGAGCTCTCAGTTGTGCGCTCAGCTCTCTCCTTGCGCAGGGTCAGGACAAGCCCCAAGTCTGCACAGCAGCTGCTTTCCCCAGGGAGGGAACCATGGGAAGCCAAGCCACAAGAGAGAGGTGGGCCAGGTGGGAGGAGAACTGCTGCATTCAGGTCCCTGAACAAACCATCTCTCAGTCTGGTGAGCTTTCCCTTGCCTCTGCGCAGAGTGCCCTCATACACAGAGGTAAACAGAGAAAGACCAAGGATGCAATAACCTGAGCAGGGATTTGCCCTGGCACTAATAGTCAGGATGCTCAGGCTAAACCGCTAGCTGCCATACCGCAGAGACTGGTGCTGAGGTTGCTCTGGCTTTGGAGAGCTTGCAGCCTCCCACAGCACGCAGGCAAGAGGCCACGGAGCTGCTCTACAAGAAGTAACAACAATCACAGGAATATGAACTCTAATGGGGCCTGTAGCAGCCATGGCACCGAACGCTCTGTGTACAAGCTGCGTACCGAAGAGCTGCTTGGCAGCCCAGGTTAATGCTGCGACATCTCCTGCGTGACTCTGCTCTATGAACCTGCTCAACAAACCCAAAAGACAAACACAAAAAAAGCAAGGTCAGAGAAAGCAAGAGAAAAATGCTGCAATGATTCATGTACCTGTAACCAATCTGAGAAAAGCAGCCATGACCAGAGGCATTTTCAACAGACAATACCATGTCAGCAGACTTGGCTGCTTTTAAGTTAATTTCCTTGAGAAGGGCTGATTTTAATGTAGGCAACAATATAAACAATTTGATAATAATCTGACTTTTATCAACCTCAGGGTTTAAAAAGAAAATTAAATGGGGGAAAGGGACAAACACCCACATGCAAAGGAGCAAGGACCTTCAGGAGGAACACAAACAACAGCTGGTTTTGCTTTTATTTGATTTTCAATTTTTCTTAAGAAAAAGTAGAAAGGCATGTAAAAGTGAATTATATTAATGAAATATTGATTCAAAATACTAATACACTGTAAGAAGAATAAACCATTCAATCTCCTGCTGCCCCCATTTTTAATGAAGTACTTTTCTCTGTTTTTAGACTCTGTAACACAAAAGGAGAAATCAAAGTTTTCTTCTCTCTGCCCTTACTTGGTGTGCACTTCCAGTCCAGTGCAGTTGTTCCAGTTATTCTTAAAAAAATCCAAACAAATCAAAAACTCTTCAGGAAATGAAAGTTAAAAGAATACTTGTTTCATTTCATGTTCCCCCCTTCTCTGTTTAACATATTTGCATCAGGTGTTACAGCTGGCATCAGCTGCTATTGTATTGGTGAATATTTCCTTTTCTATTTGAGTTTGCACAATCCCTATCTCACAATGGTGCAAGCCAACAATTTCCGTGCTGGAAAACACAGAAATAAACACAGGAACAACTGTTCTGCATTACTGCATAGTGACCAGAGAAAATGATTTTTTCCCCCCTCTTCTTTCCTAATGACTCACACCTTCCAAAATCACATAATCTAAAGTCCATGTAACCTGCTTTTCCTCTTGAAGTCACTTCTCGCTTTTTCGCTCTCCAACTAACCAACTTGGTAAGAAAAAATTTGCATTTCAGTCCTTTTTATTCTCTCTCTGATAAAAGTGATCTGATCTCCATGAGAAGCAATGGGGAAACCTCCAAAAGTTCAATTCATTTATTTGAAGCTTAGCTGAACCTTTAAACATCCCACCCTTCTGCCTGATCCCTCAACAAGTTCACATTTCCCCTCTACCCTCCATGGGCTTGTCTACAAGGAAATACCTTCCCAGAACAGCTATACCCAAATAATTAATCCACTATAGATAGGCCAGTAAAATATCCTGCCTGGATATAATTCTGGAATAAAATTTATCTTATTCTGGAAGCATGTCTCTGTGCAGCCATGGCTTTTATTGCAGAACCCATGCAGGGATTTATCCCGGTGCAGCTTGCACAGAGCAGTTACTGTGACACAGCTATCCAAGGAAATTTCCCCGCACAGCCATGCTAGGAAGGACTGTCTGCCCAGTAAGGACTTAAGAGAGAATGAACTGCAAAAATATATTGGGATTAGAACTGGGGCCATTCTCTTCTTCCCTGAGCTGTTTTGCTCATCACTGTCATTAACCTTGCTTAACATCAGCCCAGGACAGTGAAGTCTTTGGAGCACGGAGCAAATGCTTGAAACATAGGACAAATCTGGTTCCACTGAGGTCAAAGACCACCACCTTTGCTTGCATTACGTGTACAGATCTGTAAGCTTTTCAGACATATAGCTACTCCCACATGTGCTTTTCCAGAGATCTCTCTCTCTAAGGGAAGGTTTCAGTGGTCTGAGGTTTTATTTCCAGTGCCTGGCCATCCCTCTGGCCCCCTCCTGATAAAAGGCCAGCAACGCACATGGACTGGCAGGCCTCAGTGAGACACCTTAGAAGCTCTTCTAGAGACAGGTGATTTTCCAAACTTTTTTGTTTTTTCTAAACCATCACCTAGTCCCCAAAATCCAGAGGAACCCAGATCCCACTGTGGGATCTTTGCAGGACCCTCCGGGTGATGTTTTGTGTGATCACAGCACAGTCAGGAGAGGGCAGCTGGGGAGAAGCAGGGAAGGACCCAGGCTACTGTGTTGACGGTGTCAGCACCAGCTCCGTCACCTCTGCCTTTTGGCAAGTTGTTCTCACCTGCGTGCTTTGGTTTCCCATTTTCCTAGTGGGAATGTAATACTGCTTTGGGGATTAATTAATTGATGAATATAGAGCCTGGAAAGTGTAAAGTACTACACAGGAGTTAAGTGTTATAATTAGGAGCAATTCTGATCTTGATTACAATGAGGTAAAGCTGGAAGTCCTACACCACAGAAACATTTAAACCGATAAAAAAAAAAATCAGAATCAGGGTCTTATGATTTTAAATGTAAACTTGGGAAGATTCCCTGCTGAGTTACATCTGCAACTGTAGTAAGATCATGGAACATGACAACTTGTCATTTCAGTAAGAGATATAGGGAAAATGCCCTTTAAAAAAAATTAAACAGGAAGGAAATTTTTAAAGTGTTTTCTTTGGCTCTGAAACATATGCCCGGGGAGAAACTGTTCTCAGCAATGCAGCGGATCTTGAAATATTTACTGGGTCTGGCATTTAACATAATCTTTCTTGTATAAACGATATAGAAAAAACACATATTATCTTAGACTGCAATCTAGTGTGAGGATGAGATGATATTTTAATAGGGCTGCATTCATCAACTGTAACAAGAGAGGAAACGTGCTCCAATCCAACCTGCCCTGTGGGCAATGTAAATAAGAGTAAGTGACTTAGACCATCAGATAAGTACAGCAATGGAAGGCAGATGGACAGACAGACTGCTAGGGCAGAAGGCAGTTTGGGGAGGGTGATCTAACCGGGACAGGTATGGCACCCACTGCTCCTCTTACTGGGATCCCATCCTCTCTCTCCACTCTCATAAGTCCACCCAACAAGGGTCCTCCCAGAAACCTGAATTTCTTCCTTGGCTTGCAGTGGGATTTGCATGTCTAGCCAGTGACACTACTATTTTCAGAAGTAATTAAATTATTAATTATGCTTTTTAATAGCCAGTAGCTACTGCTTTGCAGTTTTGTTTCTGTCCCTGCTGGATGCACCATGGAGCAGCACCATGATCCTCCAACAGTTCTTCCAGCAAGATCTGAGAGTTTGACCACACAGCTAGCAAGGGGGTCAGGATGTGTGCAGATGAGCTTACAGCCACATGTCATAGTTGCAGACTGAAATCAGAACTGGGCAGTACATTTCAGAGCCACAAGAACATCCCTTCAAGATTTTCCAACACGAGTTTGGAGATAGAACAGTGAACATGGAAAGGCCCTGGTCCTCAACCATTATCAACTCTGCAGACAGCTTTATTCCCAGGAACAATATACCAACTTTCCCTCAAACCGGGCTTTCAGGCTGAGCACTGGTAATTGTACAAAAAAAGGGAAAGTCATCATACACAGGTAGCCACCGTAAAACTGAAATACAAACTCTCCGAAGAGGACTTGTGCTGGAGCACACGTTGTATTGAAAATCATCAGGGAAAGTCAGTGAATTATTTGTGGCCTTGGGCAAGTTGCTTCATCTCTTACTAGTTCAGACAGGCAGAGTCACACACTAAAGCCACAACAACCTCCCCATTCCTCCTCTCTGTGCAAGGCGACAGGGGTGTGGAAGAATGACTGACTGTACATTTTTCTAAACAGATTCAAAGGAAGAAGAGGTCTAAATAACACATAAAGAAATTAAAAGGCAGCTCATTGTCTGCCTTGTCTTCAGACAGGGGTATCTGAGTGAGATCCAGCTGGATCCCTCAAGCTTTTGACATTTAAAGGACCCCTGACCTTCCCAAAGCAGTCCCAAGACTCCCTTGCACCCATCTGCAGAGAAAACAAAAGTCCCTAAACACCGACTGCTCATTAATTTGCATTTCTTTTCACGAAGTTTGTTTGCTAGCTTGTCTGTGTGGGAAGACAAAGCAGGTTTTTATTTTCTAGTCACTGCTTGATCCACCTGTTGTAGGGACCATTGGCAGACGATGGAGCACAAGTTGAACATCACTGAACTGTAATGTCCACAAGCGCGGTGTCAGGACATGTGTCTGTTCCCAGTTCCTTTAATGTCACTCCCTCGCAGACATCCTTTACTCAGCGTGTTTCGGATGTACAGCACAGCAAACACTGAACATCTACAGTATAGAGGTGATACTGTAGTACAGAGGTGATACTGTACTGAAACCCTCAACAACTTAAATCTCCATTAGGCATTAAAAATATGCCATGACAGTAGCTGCCACTGGTGTGACTAGCTGTGCTGCGGGCAGGGCTAACACAAACGCTTCACAGCACAGGAGGCACATTCTCAGCCATCAATGAAGCCAGCTCATGTGCACAATAAAGACAAACAAGGAGCCTGCACAAGGAAGACCTGCTTCCATGGCAAGGTGTATGACCATGGCCCTGCACCTTCTGGCACAGTTCACAAGGGCTGGGAGGGCCCAAAGGCATCTTTCCCTTTTCCCTACCCTGGGATGGTCAGCAGCCAGATCGGTGCTGAACATGATTTAGCTTTAGCTTGAACACCAGTCACCCTAATGAGGCTGTCCTGCCCACCTAGCACTGCCAGAGGGCAAACCGCTCTGCCCACGTGCCCTGCCACTCTTGACCTGTCCCCAGACACTGCCGTCCGTCAGCAGCTGGGCCTCAGCCCTTGCAGACGTCCCGCCAGGCCAGCCACATCCCAGCGCTTCCCTGCTGATCTGCATTGCCAACCATGTACAAAATAGCAGCACCGAGAGGCAACGATTTGGCTTCTAATTATCACTATGACTTCCGTAATTCAGGTAACCATTTTCAAATTGCTGCTAATTGCTATTAATTTTTGTACACAGCAGCCCAACTGGATATATAGCCAGGGTGGCAGAGGGCAACACCTGGTTTTCAGGTTATCTTGCTTTTTAAAGCAGGGTCTGAACCTCCAAGGTTTTGACTTCTTCAGATCCCCTTGGTATGAAGTTATGAGAAAACATTTGTAGTCGGGTGATTTCCTTTTGCCCTAGACAGCTGTCAAAACCAGCAGAATGGCCCAAGGCAAAATGTGATGTGGGTGTAAGGAGTGTCTTAAGCCAGTAAGTTAAAGCGACGGGTTAGAAAGCCTGAGGAAAAAATGAGCCAGTAATTGCTGAAAATCTTCCTATTCTGCTAAGTTTATTTAGTCAAATTCAGCGGCCCCTCTCCAGGCCTTCAGCCTTCTCACGTCTTAGAAAAGAACCTTATTAATAATTTTGCTTCTATTGTTTTATTATCCTAAGGATCAGCAGTACAGATCAACACTCTGCTCTTGCAGATCAAATCCCAGCCCTCTCACAGACTGCAGCACCCCAGTGGCTCCTGCTGCAGGAGGAGCAGGCGCAGCTTTGCAGACAGCAGAGGCCAAAGAGGGTTTAGGTCTCAGCGCTCACCAGCCGGCATAGTGCTTACCCCGCGTTGTGGAATGCACAACGGCACCGTCCCTCCATGCCAGCCAGATCAGGGCTGCCTTTCTCTCTGACTACGAGTTGGCAGTCAGGAGACTTTTAGGAAGTTTAAGCATCTCAAAAGCACTGTCCCAAATTACATTTTAGGAACTGGGAGATCGGCTGCTGCTTAACATCCTCCGAGTAGATTTGAGAAATGCAACCAGATTCTTAAGAGCCCCCCCAACAACACCAGGTGAATCAAACTGAAAATATCTGTTGCCCATATGTTTGGAGTAAAAAGGGATTAAAAATCTCTTTATTACACTCTGCTAGTTCTGCTAGAAGATTCATTTAATGAGTAGTCTTTATTGAGAATGGATGAAAACTCTCCACCAAACATTAAAGGAGAAGGGGGTGGAAAAATGGATTAGCAAATGCACATCTCACCTCCAAAAAATACTACCAACTTAAAGAAAATCTATTTAAATAGTCACTATTTTCAGTGGTGTTTGGGGGACACACATGCGACTCTTGTCTGCCAAACTGAAAAGTTTGGGAGGGACAGGAAGGGAGGGAAGGGGCATTCATATTTGATTCAACATTTTTGCAAGCAGTAGTCGCAATGGATGTGTCCGTGGCTCTGGACACTAGCAGCATCCATTGCTGGGCAAAAATATGAACCCACATAGTCTGCAAATTGTTGCCTTTGGATTGACAGTTGCTGTTGTTCAGAGCTGCACGGAGGCCTGGGGGCTCGGGCAGCGCCTGCCCGCACAGGATGGGGTTTCTGGCTGCACCCCTGCACTGAGTTGCCCGGCACACAGCACGGGGTCTGCTTTTACCCTCTGTGCTACAACCTGTATCACTCACGGCCCGCAGCTTCCCTGGAAGTTTGGGCCCTTGTCACAGCGCGCTTCATCTTGCTAAGCAAACATTTGCAACACAAATATAATTACCTTTCTTCTCTCTGGTAGCCTTTGTGCTCCAAATAATTTTACTGGAGTGTTCATTCTCATTCAATTAAAACCTTAAATTATGTTTATAATAATAGCAGGGTTTTGTGTTTGTTTTTTTTTTTTTTTAAATAAAGACTCTTAAAATTCAGCTTTTGCTTCTCCTGCTAAATGACTGTGCACAGAGCTGTCTCCCTTTGGAGATCTCAGTCTGAGTCTTTCATGAGGCATTCACTGAATAGAGACTGGTTATCAGGTAATATTTTATACAAAGACTGAATCTTTATTTAATAGTCAGAGTGTTCTATTGATTCACGCAGCCAGTAATGGTGACTAAGAGAGCTATGATTCATTGGCACCTGTTGGTATCCAGGGTCTGAGGTTTCTTTTCACTCTTTACAACCTCTTCCTTCTCCTTCCCCTAAACACACAGATAGATAGATAGATAGATAGATATATTTTAAATACAAAAGAAAGAAGGCTATTTTTTGGCAGTAGCTCTACAATTGTAGTAAAATTCGTATCTTACTATGTGTCATACCTGCAGCTACTTCAGACCCAACTGCAAGGTCCTAAAACCTCTCAAATTTACCTACCGTGCTATTTATCTTTATTTTTTTCATCAGATAGGAAATATGAAGTGAAGTTGAGCATATGGGCTATAAGAAAACAAGTGTATGATTCATGACAGCTACAATGCTCAAAAATTAGTTATTCCTTGACCATTTTATATATGTACATACACAGTACCCTGCCTAGAAGAGATCCATTTTTCCCTGATTTAAAAAAAAAAAGGTAAATTAAAAAATCAGTCATGTTCATATGTAGCTGGTAATAGTACCTTTGAATCAGCCAGCAAACAAAGTATTAGCAAGGCAAGAGTCTCCAAAACTATGAAACAAACCCAAACAAATCCACCAAAAACCCCATACACTTTAAGGGTGGCTCAATAGTTCTAAGTTATAAACACAAGCAGGTCACATAGGCTGCAGTACTGAAGCTTTGGAGGTACCCCTGTCCCTACAAAGTTACTTCAGAGTTTCCTAGCAAAGAGCCAGACCCTTCAGCAGTGCAGTCTGTAGGTACCAGCCGACTCCAGACTCAAGTATTAATTTTTGTATGGAGAGATGGTTGCATCTCCAGGAATGCACGGCCCAGGACCTGGAATGGGGCTACCCAGGCCGTTTTTGGTGAATGAACCTTTGCCAAATCCTCTTGGTTGTGCTCTCAGAGATGCAGACGCTAAAGGTCTCAAGCTTTGCTCTTAGCGGTCTGAAATCATTACCTTTAATGGTGGGTCTCTCACTCCTTGATGACTCTCTAAGAGGTGCATATCGCAGGCGGTGAAACCCTAGACCTTCTTCCCACTGAGAAGCCTCCCTGGCTCCTCAAACCAGCTTTGGACTCCTTCTTCTCCGAATCACCCTCCTGCCCAACGGGATTATAAGCATCAGGCATGAAGTCTTGGCCTTGTTAAACCAAGCCTGACTTTTATCACTGGTGTCACTGGGGCCAGGATTTCATTATAGGCCCTATTTCCCCATGCCTGACTAATGGCAGACAGACCTTCACCTGGGTTAAAGCTGGGTTATTGCAGGATTTAATTCATTAGTGGGTCGTGATTTGACACTTGCAGACACACCACGGATTGCTTCTGTGGAACTGTGAGCCTAATAAAACCTGAATATTTGAAATTCAAACTCTAAGGCCACTCAGACCAAAACCACTATTTCTTTCTTTTCTTTTTTTTTTCTTTATCCTTTGCTTCACAATCCATCTTTAAAATCTTTTTTCCCCTGGAGCCTGTCAAAGCTGCCTCCCCAGGGCTCTCCCCTATTGTGATGTCCTCATGCAGTCCCTTTGTAATACCCAAGCTATGCAGTCGATGCTCAGACTGAATTAGAAAGCAGGCCGGCGTCTGATCTGCAAACATACCTCCAGCCTTATTTTCTTTCCCTTAATGTATTCCAGTCTATGCCTGGGTAGTTAAAATCTTCAATTCCTACCACTCTCTCCTTTTTACATGCCTGTTTTATTTGCACAGTCATTTCACAGTCCAGTTGTTCTTTCTGGTCAGGTGGCCTATAAAATATTTCTATTACTAGTTTACTCTCTGAAACATCTCCAACTGCAGCCCATAATGACATAGCAGCCCCATTCCAGCCTCTCTCAGATCCCCACTTTCAAAGGCTAATAAATCCTTTTCCTTCTCAAATAGCTCTCTCTTCTATCATTCCCTTCTCTTCCTCCCCAAACAATCTAAACAATCTCTACTCTTTAATGTTAATACCTCTGTTATCTTCTAAGGAAACTGCAGCTCCATCTATACCTATTTCCCAATGGGCAATGCCTATACGTACAGCTGAACCAGCACCAAGTCACAATAAGCGTCCTCCTTCTCCTGTTCCCTCTACAAATACAACCTCTTCCTGACCGCATCTGGGACTCGTGGCTTTGCCTTTCCTGATCAGGGTAAGCAGGGCTGGTTCTTATTTCTGTCCATCACCCTGCAAGTCTCCACTTCACCAACTGCTTCCAATTTGTCTGGAAGGGAGGATCTGATTAGAGTCAAGGATTTCTACTTTTTAATGCCTTTCTTCCACTGTATCCCATAAATATACTTAATTAGTTTTCCCACTCCCATTGTACGAACCATCCTTTCATCTGTGTTGTGCTGCAGGCTGGTACGATGAACCTTGTGCTTGGGAGTGAAACTGCCCTTGAGGTTTTCACTGCGTACCTTGACCTCCAATGCCTTAAATTCCTCCAACTGCATTTTCTTAGCATATGTTTCTGCTGCAGTGGGAGAGTCACTAGTAACTCATGAGGTTCTTCTGCCCAGCCAGTTCTCTGCAGCTGTTTCAGATACTTGCAGTCCTATGCGGGCAGACACAGCTTTGAGCAGAGCCGTGGGCTCTCCCTTGCCATACCCTAACCACCTCGCAGATCACTCGCACGTGCCCCATGGACAGGTGTGACCAAATGCCTTCTCACCTCCTATACTGTATCTGTGCAAGGATGCTGCAACACAGACTCAGCGTGAGCTGTGAAATGCTCTCCAGGGTTTAGCCTGCCAGGAGCTCCACACAGGGTGTCCTGAGCAAGATTTTCTAAAGTAGCCAAATGAAGAGTTGATGAAAACCTCAAAGTCCAGAGCTTCCCAAATGATGCTCAGCACACCCCTGGAAGCTGGGACACCCACGTTATTTTGTCATCAGTGATATGAGAAACTGTAAGAAACAACAAATCCCCTCATGCTGGGGAAAAAGTCAGAGGAGTTAGGAGTGGCTTAGGATTTGCTCCCATGCGCCAAGGGTTACTAGTGTACCATGTGCCAAGGGTTACTAGTGTGTTTTTAAGGACCAGGCCAAAGTTTGAGGAAAGTTACTCTACACTAAACTTAACCATGCAAAAAAGGAAATTTGGCCCCAAAATGATTTGGTTCTACGGTGACTGTAAAATGGGAGTTAAATGTATTTGTATTAGTGATCTGGAGAAGAGCTAGGGAGGGATGCAGAGGGATAGAGCCAGCACAGTTGACAGCACCCAGCAATCCACCCTGCTCACTGCTCCAACTTCTTATTTGCCAAAAAGAAAGAGAAATGCAATTTCCTTCTTTTCCTCTTCTGTAGCCCTGTGACTGGATTCTCCACATAGCCCCATGGGGCTCCCTGGAATCCAGAGAATCAGCTGGATTCTGCACCATAGGAAAGCTCTGTTAATACTACAGTTACTACTGATACAGACACCCACAACCACCGCTATCATGCTACATACTTCCAGCCAAGCAGCCAAATGGTTTTGAGACAGGCCGTGGTCCAAAAGCCAGTAACATACAGCTCTGGGAAATCTCTGAGAAGACCAAATGCAGCGAGTCTTCACCATTCTCCTCTGTCTCGTCGGCTCTTCCAGTTTCCCAGCTATAACTGGTGCTGGTTTTGCAAACTGGGCCACACCTGAACCTGTCAGGCTGCCTACGACTGCAGCACAGACCCAAAGCCCAGTAGCTGCACATCTGGCCATGTGATGATAGAACTGCAGATAGTGGTGGAATCTTCATCTCCTTCTCTTCTGGCCCGAATGAACTTGTGATGTTTCTAGCAAGCACACAACCTAGGTGACACCTCTAGAGCACAGCCCTCCAGGAGATCTCTGTGACATCCTGAGCAGAAGGACTTGCCTCAAGCAACTGTACTCCAGTGCTGTAACTGGAGAGAGGACTGGAATTACCAGCCTCTTAGCCCACTTGTGTGAAGCTGGGAAGATCCAGAGCACACCTCTTCTTATAAATTTTGGAAGAGCTCCCCTTGTGGTTTCCCCATCTCTGGTGTTGACACATTTTGTTGGGCCTTAAAATGCAGTAGTTGGACTTGGTCTTAACTGGGTCAGATGGATCCCATTTTTACCATAAGTCCATTAGCATAACATTTTAGTCCCTCTCACTCCTTTTCCAACTTTCAGTTGACGTTCCTAAAAATCTGGGAGTCTGCTTTTCTTTGTAAGCCCCCCCCAAAATAAAAAAAGCCTTTGAAGAAGTTTCAGGAGTTGTCCTGAATAAGGATTGTTTCATGCCTCCCATAGGTGCACATCTTGCATTAGGGGTCAAATATAAGACTCAGAGCCAAGAGCTGTTCAGGGTTTGATGCTGCCACTGATTTTATATGTGACTAAACCCAATTAATTTTACCTCTTTATCTATAACTTTTCTCATCTGGAAAACTGGCTACTAAAGATAATCCAAACATACGTTTTCCGATATCAAATTTGCTGACATTCATGCAGTACTCTCAGATAGAAGGGTTAGTGTATTAGTACACATCACCCAATAAAATAAAATTATTAATATGTATTTTTTCTCTTCCAAACAGAAAGTTCTACCATCATTTACAAGAACACACGCAATACATCAGGACAGGTCATGAAACTCCAGTGCCCTATAGCATTCCCACAACTACATGCGACCCGAGTATGTGAACTTGGGCTATCAGGCGGACACCCCATCTACTTTCCCCGCTCATTGCACAGACTCTCTCCATCGCAGAGCACTAAACCACATCTCAGCTGCCGCAAGAAGTCACCCTAGGACACTGCCAGGAGGAGGTGTGGTAGTGCAGGGCTCAGCACTCTGTGCCCTGCAATTTGCCCTTCTCTTCTGCAAATGGTACAGTTTGCTAAAAAGCACATCAGAGTAATGCTGGGCAGCTCTAATTTTGTGCAGGGACCCCAGCATTTATGGTATACAGCACAGACACAGCTTTACTTGGTAAATGACACGGTTAAACAAGGTAAATCAACAATGAGGGAGAGGATGAGAAAATTATATTGACTGTAATGTTTACAAGCACTCGTCACCTCCCAACTCACTGATGAATTGGTAATTTTTTTGCTGGAAGAAAAGATCCCTCTTGCTTTAAAGACATCTATTTGATGATGCACAAGGGAGACAATTAAACATTTAATTCAGTTTGACCTGCTCTGTCATTACAGCTCTTTGTTTCCCCATCTCTTTCTTTTACTCTGACCTTTAGGATGTGGTACTTCATGGGTTGGTTTTACTATTTTTTTTTGACCAGGTCACATCAAACAGATCCTGTTTCCCAAAGATAACATGAATGTGGAATATTAATGCAGACTTCCCCTATTGTGTCCCTTTGCCTCCCTTCCCCCTTCCCCCAATTTCCCCCGCACCCCACATGCCTCCCCCTGCCTGCAAGCTCATTTGCACAAAAGCACACCGAGTCCCCACTCAGCAGCCCACCTTGAACAAAACACTCCAGGACTCTTGAAACAGCAGAAGTGCTAATCAAGCAGGGCCCTGTGCTGTGTGCTTCTGCAGTGGTTGCCTGGCATAGAAATGGGCTGTCTGGCCGCAGCTATGAGGTAACGTCTGGCTTTTTTGCCAAGCTGCAGAACTAGTCAGACACTCCCTGGAACAACATTTCTTCAGGAAAAAAAAAAAAAAAAAAGAAAAGTTAGGCAAGAAATGATCTTCCAGAAACTTCCTTGCATCTTTCTGTGTGGGTTTTTTTTTTCCTGTGGTGGTGTGGTGGTTTTTTTTTTGGAAAAGTTATATAACCAAATTACTTAGAATGCAGTGGGTTTTATCAGCTGATTTTGGGCAGTAATCTTATGAAACTGATTTCTCACACTTACTAGGCAAACTGGATATTTGGAAAGGGGAAAGAACACACACACACAAAATATATACACACACAGATGTACCCCACTCTTCTTCCTGCAACACTGTCTAGATCTATCAGCTATTTCTGGATGCAAACTGAAATAGAGCAATACAAATTCAAGCAAGGCAGAGCTAACCTGCATCTGCAGCATCTTTTTTGCAGTGCCACCGATTAATCTGATTAACCAGTTAGAGGAATTTTTTGTTACACTGCAGCAGCAGCAGCTAATCTCTTTCCCTTAGAAATTCCTTATTTACCAAGGTTGCATAGTAGTCTTGATTCAGCATATTTTGCTTTTTATAGTATCACTGACAACTTGATTTTTTTTCCTGAAGGACAGAAAATATATAGTTCATTTTTCTGCAGTGAAGGCTGAGAAATAATCTGAACTGAAGAGGCATGGCTGTTCCTTCGGAGTGTCAAGCTGTGGCTAACAAAACCTCTTGTATTAAATACATGTATGTATGTATGTATGTATCAGTCAAAAATTTAGACTTGTCCCTAGGTGACACCCTTCAAAGAGTTAATTCCTGAGAAGCAGCAGCTTTGAAAAGGTGCAAGAAGGAATGTCTTGTCCTCAGGGTAGGACCAGCCAATGAAGCCGGGTGCCGGTGATGTAATGCTGCAAACTGGTGCATCATTGGTTCCAGAGATATTAGCCTTGATACGATTTTGGAGTTTGGTGAGAGGAGTTTTTGCAGAAGAGCCTGTAAATTTCCCTGCACCAAGGGCATTTCACTTCAGTTTTCTAGTGCTCTTCAGCCAGGGCATGTCTAGCTGGTAGAAGTTTAATGATAATACTACTGTCTTGTGTCTTCTTGGTACTGCTTAGCTATTCTGTATCGTGCTATCTGGGAGGCATTTCTCTGAAGTCAGACTGTGCTGGAATTACTTCTCCAGCCTGCCCATGAAATTGAAATGAATTTTTAATAAAAAGCAGTTGTTTTTTCTCTGACTCACCTCTGAACTCTTAATTGTTTCAGGCACCAGCTTCCATTCCCCCAGCTTCTATTACCTTCCTAGGTTTTCATCTGCCCAGTCTCACTTCTTTAGCTGATTACTTCATGAGGAGATGGCTGATGATGTCTTAAACGAACCTCTCCAGTCTGGGCTTGCTCTGGAGGAATCTGCTTAAACCACCGTAATGTCAGTCAGCTCAGGAGCATGTTGCCTTTTGCTCGCCAAGGTCTCACGCTGCAGGACTTGCAGGAACGCAGCTGCAGCTGCAGTCCCTGAAGCTGCCTGGCCACTCCACTGCACTGAGTTGTTTGTTTGAACTTTAGCCATAATTCAGCCACAGAATCCTCTGAGATTCTCATGCCTTTCTCTCATCCCCCCCTAAATGAAACAAAAGTCTCGCAAAACCTACAGGGACAATTAAAGCCTTTGTCAAACCAGAGAAGAGGAAACAGGAACTGCAGAAGATGTTCACAGGCTGTCTTCCGCAGGTTCCCTGGAGATGCAGGCATTGGCAATGCTGAGGTCAAGGCAGCAGCACAGGAAGCCCAATCCAGCCCACAAATCTCTGGAAGCTCTGAGCAGTGCAGTTTCCCGTACTTCCCCTGGGCACCCTGAGGAGCCCTGCCAGTTGCCAGAGGCCAAAGACCACACAAGTGCTGTGGAGAGTAGAGGTGTTCCAAGATACAAATGACTTCGCACTTCTGAGGTTTGCTTCTTTTCCAAACAAGAACAAGAACCTGAAATCCTGAAATTTGCTGAAAACTATGGGTAAATATAATTTTTGCTTAGGCTTTTAATTTTATTTCAATGAAACCAAAAGTATGTTTTGTTGCAGACTTTTGAAAAGTTACTATAAAGAAAATTAAAAGTGAACTAATTCATTCCAGAAATGGAACTTTTCCTATCGCCTCCCATTTTTGTGTGAAATCAAATAAAAATTTCAGTGAAACTGGGTCAGGTTAGTGGCATATTTGAACAGCTATACACACCTTCCCTAGGCTAAACGACCTCCACTTCTTCTGGTAAGGAGAGTACAAAGATGGATGAAGCAAACTTTGCATGTCCTCTCCTTCTGCTGTACAGTCTAAGTTACTTCTACACATGGATTATCCCTGGCATACTACTGTCGTCTTTGTCTATGTAACACAGTCTTAACCTTTCTGAGAATGAGATCTAAAACTAACCTAGAGAGTCTGTTCCACTACCTAACTCTCCTAATAAGCAGAAAGTTTTTCCTAATATCCAATCTCAATCTTTGCTGCAAATTAAGCTGCTTTTTTGTTAAGCTGATGTCCTACCTCCAGTGGAGAAGGGAAATACCTAATCATCCCCCTCTTTAAATCAACCTTCTCCATAGTACTAGGCTATTATTATGCCCTTCCTTAATCTTTTTTCCCCAGACAAAATCAATCCAGTTCTTTCAATCTTTTCTTCTCACTCACAGTATCTAAATTTCAGATAGTTCCTGTTGTCCCTTCCCTGGGATTTTGTCTCTATTTTTTTTAAAGTTTCTAAAACTGGACCTAGTGTGTTGTGCTCCTGAGCAATGTACCGCTGCATACTCTCACGCTGCTCATCAGCACAGGCAAGGAGAGCAGGGATTTCTCTGAACATGGTCCGGTAAAAGCTAGGGAGGGGAATGTCATCCATTGTGACATTTTGTTGAAAAAGTGTCCGTGTTTGAGACGCTTTCCGCAAAGAAAAAACAGTCACATGTTATACCTTCTCAGCTTCCCAGAGGAGTAACAATGCACGGCGTACCCTGAAGGAAATATTTCTCTTAACTTTGCCCAGTGTTTGCAACGCTCAGCACTTAGCTGTGCTTGCCGTGTGCTACCAGCTACCTATTCATTTGTACTGACTTTCCAGTATGGTGAGGGCAGAATATCTCTTAAATGTTGATCAGATTATTGTCATTACATAAAGAAGGGAGGGATTTAGTGGCAACCCATTGAAACATACAGGAAATGAAGACCACAATTGAGCACTATTCCAGTGCAGTGCATGCTGTGGTTGTGTGAAGTGTTACCAGCTAATTTCATTCTTCTCAATACATGGGATGCAGTCCATTCTTGGTCACCTTGGTCATCCTTCTCAGTTGAAACCTGTGTTTGTCATCTCTATTGAGCTGGTAGAAATTTGTTGCCACCAGAGAACAATGCCTTCTGATTTCTTTCTTTGCTCTATTGAGCAAAATGAGGTGTTGTTTGCTACCTTGATGGAAACAGTGCATCATTTCACTACTACCTAAGCAGCGGTATTAAGATGAAGCTACTGTGCAGTCATACAAGATTGGATCTAAAAAGCCCCACTGTGTAATTTGTTTTAACACCGTGTTTACTGATTTTGACAATGAAGCTTGCAGTATTAGAATGTAAAGACAACGAAATCCATATTCTGTGATTCTACAGTTATCTTTCCAAGCAACAGCAAGAATATCTTTTCTCTTCCAGACCTTTCTAGCTCTTAAATAGACATTTTGTGTTGGCTTTGGAAAATGACTGTTGCAACAAATAATGTGCTGTGCTGAAGCCCCTGCCCTCCCTGCACACACTGCATATAGAGAATTCTGGTGTGGCTGTGAGGGTGTTTGCTGTGTGGTTTGTAGAAATGCATCTCACTTGTGACTTCAGCTAGCAGAGCTTCTCAACATTGCTGTGATAACGACGACAGCTGTGTTTGGAGCGGGGGTCATGCCGCTTTGCTACAGAGAGTCTTTCCATTTACTTCAGGCAGTTTGAGAAAGAGCCTTTGGTGTAGCAAATATCTTCTGCAGCACAGGCTTTCATATAAGCCAGCCAGCAAACCACAGGGAATATACATGAACATAGGAAATAAAAGTGAATTGGGAATTTGAAAATATGACTATTTCCAAACACCCTGCTGATGTGACAGGTAAGTCCAGTGGACAACTCAAAATGCACTACCAAGTATTTGCTTTTCTACACTGTATTTGGAAAGCCACGCAAACTAACCATGCAAAAATGTCAGCCTGCTCACAACCGCTCTCCAGCCTTGTCCCTAAAGTGCCTTATGTAGGTGCTTAAAAAATATCTGCAGATGACTTGCTGCAGGGTGACATGCAAACCCTTTCTGTGGCAGTCCCTGCAGCCAGCGTGTACAGCCTCCCAGCCAGCCCCATCCGATAAACCGTTCCTGCTTCTCCAGGTGCAGGCAGGCCCACAGGCCCACAGTGAGCTACTCGGCCAAGTCAAATTAATCACCCACGCCAGTGACTCCTGTAGGAGGACACCCCAATTTAGGATGTTTAGGTGTTTTACTGCCGCCGTGTTTCTTTACAAATTGCTCACATTCGAGAGCAGAAAAATTTCACTCCACAGGACATAAAGTGTCAGTTTAAGTGTTAATTATATTTTCATATCAGAACATAAACTCCAGTTTGTAAGAACATGGGTGTCCTTAAAATACGTCGTAATAAAAAATTGAAACCAGCTAGTGTTCTTGAATCAATTTTCACATTTATAACTTTAAAGAATAGTTCCCTTTTTCTATCTCTTTTTGTCAACTCTGTATGGCTTTGTGCTTGCCTTGTCATTTCATCAAAAATATGTCAATCTGTAATTTGCAGTGTTTCTTTCAATTAAAAACAAAATGCCCTGAAATAACAACAACTACAACAACAACAAAACCAGAAGCAAAGTCTCAACAATGTATTAAACTACGTGGGCATGGTAATTTGAAAGAATATGTATAATTTATTTTATCAACTACAGAGAAAACTGCAAATATTCAAACCATAATTGTGAAGATAATATCCTTCTATTGCTATTAATGGCTGCTGTCTGTGGCATGTACATTACTTCTAATTTTCACAGCTCATTCACATCATAAATGAAACACAAAGAATCCTGTGGAAGATACTGTGGCTATCATATTTATCATGATATCTGAGGGCTTTCTTTGGAATCACAGAAGTTGGACCTTACATATATATGATTTGCTTTATTTATTGGATTGCAAAATTTTAAGTCTTTCCAAGGTCATTATGCTAATGGGAAGCACAAGGCTAAAAGATGCTGACTACAGACTTTGCAGAACCTTTCCGATACCTTCTAAGCACTCATTTCTAATTCCTAAAACTACTGACTTCTTATTTTTAAGCTTCTCCAAACTCCTGCAAATCCCAGGAGCCTGTAGCAGTCTTCCAAACCTCTAGCAGTACATTTACTTTCTTCTGAGTTAACTACTAGACCTAATTAAACAACACTGTCTCTTCTGAGTGCATGATATTCTTACAGTCTGAATACAAATTAAAATTCCAGTTCTGTTAACATTCAGGTCAGTTAATCAGAATAAACCTCTTTAAAAACTAGAAGACTAAAGTGATTTCAAAGTCAATCATACTCTTAACTCATTTTTAAGGATGTCATTTCTAATATTCTCATTATTATTAAATAATCATAATTAAAAAAAGAGCTCACAGTTCTCAGACCAGCTTAATTCAATGGAAGAAAACCAGGGAATTTTACATGAAGGGTTGCTAAAGAGCTTCAGTTTCCAAAGGGCAGGCATGCAGTTCTGCGTGTTGAAAACTGCACAGACAGTTGCCAAAACAGCATGTGCAAATTAGACATCGTTCACATAATGAACTTGTTAGAAGACTAATTCAAGATTTGCATGTGGAAATCCGAATGTGGAGCTATGTTACTCCTTGTGAATGCAGATGTATCTATTAGCCTGTGTATTTTAGCAGATGTTATTTTGAAAACAAGATCCCAAGTCCTCACAGTGCAGAAATTAATAACTAGAGATTGCAATTTCATGGAGTGCTTTTCTCTTACATAGGACATGATACTAGACAATCAGAAATGTTGAGTTTTCATCTCACCCTCATAACAGATTTTCTGTGTGAGCTCAGGGAAATTATATTACTTTTACCTACCTTTGTTTACCTATCAGTGGAATGGCTTTAATATTCCTTATCTGCCATCACACGCGCACTGTCACACTCAATTAGTGTTTGTAATACCCTTTAAGCTCTGCAAATGATCACGTTTTGGAACAGAATTAAAACTTGAATTGTTTAACCTAACCATTTTCTTACTGCAAATGCTAATCACTTGGCAATAATTTTGTAGTGTCAAAGAGGGGGAAAAGGAATGAGAAGGAAACAGCCACATCCAGGTATACTAGCAAACTCTGAGGTAGGCTCGGCCTCCATAATTGGAGTTGGCACTTTGGTGAGTAAGTAGGCATTAGATGAGGGTGTGTAGAAGAATTCAGAAAGCAGAAGCTGCACTTTCGTCCACCAAGCAAGAAAACACTGCATTTGGTTCGGTGTGGTTGGGTTTGTACTCCTCCCACTAATCCCTTAAAATGGTGAGTTTCAAAATGTGCATGCTATGGGTGCTTGGTTTTGGGCTTGGCTGCAACGATGACAAATGCAAGGCTTTGCTTAGCATTCAGTTTGCATATTGCTAAAATACATATACCTTGCTGCCCAAGTTTTAGGCCCTGTAATCACTCTTTTGAAAGTGCAATGCTATTTTCAGCTTTATCTTCATTTTATTCTCATTGAAAATAATTGCTGTGATTTAGAGACTGTCTAATGCCCTGTCGTTATCTCCAAATCTCTAGTAGTATGCTGGCATCCAGTAGTGAACCTAAAAGCTGCATACATTTTCAAGTTGCAGCACGTTAATCTCATTCAGTATGTAGAATGATCTCTCTAATTGAAAAGAGGAATGCAGCCAGGTTTTATACGTACTTTTTCTATGTTTGCATTTGAAGTCCAGTAAATGCTAGGAAAGTAAAAAACCCCACCACAAAGCCAAAATAAAATTGATGCAAGCATTGGTTTTGAATTCAATAACCACATATGATTGGGCCTGCCCCAATGTGCTCTCTCCATAAAAACTGAAGGTGAACATTATTCAGATCACCTTGTAGGGAAATAAATTTGCATTCAGGAAGATTGGAGTATAAGGCTAGTGAAATCTTGACTTTGTCTAACACATTAGCAAACCTTTTGTTGACTTCATTGAGAATAAGATACCAATTCTGGACAGTTTGTGCCTTAACCTGTTACACTGACACGGGAGATGTAAGGCAAGATGCTAAGACTGACTCAACTCCGATTGAAAATTAACACAGATCTTAATTTCTGACTGGGCAGTCAACAAGAAAAGCAACAGGAAAATGTATTTTACAATACAATCCATAGGACATACTTTGTGTCCATCACTATTTTATTTATTCCTTGTACCTGTTAAGAAGGCCCTTCCTATGCTTTCTGTTCTTTCCCCCTCACAGAAGCTGTCTCCTGAAGCGTATGTCAAAAAAGTACAGCCTAACGCTTCCTAAGAGAAGTATCACAGTCTCTTGCACAAGTAATCTGGCACAATGCAGCTATCAGTAGTAACTCTATAGTATGTCAAGCCTGTTTTGTGGAATACTCTGAGATGTCTGTATATGTCCCATTGACTTCTGGTTCTCAAATCCAGCCAGGGAGGAAACCTTCCCAAGAAATGTCATATAACCAGTAAAAGAAAAATGCTATAATATGGATTCAGAATGGTTGCTACACATCACACATTCATGTGGTTTCACTTATTCTGCTCCTACTCTTGCTTTCAGCTGGTTGGCAATACCCTAGGGTGTGGTTTGCGTGTGAGATTAGACAGGTTGAGAGGCAGGCTTTTATCATTGTTCCTGCAGTGCATGTGATTTTTTTTATGTGTTCCTACTTGTAATTTTATCACTTGGTTATTATTTCACAGTGGTTTTTATTGCACTTTTTACTACAGGAGTCTTGTGGGTATTGGCGTTAGCAATTGGAGAGCAAGCTTCTGTCGCTGTAGCCTGCTTGTGAAAAACAGGTACTTAGGTGGCCAGTGGAAGTTGGTATTTTCCATCTGTGAAGTCTGTACATTGTGATGAAACCTCAAAAGATGCCTGGCGATGATTACTCAAACAGCCATCTGCGTTACTGTTTCACGCATGTCCTGAAGAAGTTTCTAACATAGTGCAGCCCAGGCAGAAGGCAAGTCCTTGAAAGAGCTTGGAGGCAGGTTGGTTCTATTATCCGAATTGGGCACTCATTCCTAATTATTTGTAACCTCTATCTGCAGTGTATTGCACAGCATGATGAGTATTCTCAAACGGGAAACTTCTCGGACATCAAACTTCTGCTGTTTTCTCTCACAAGGAATCCCTAAGCAGAGTCCCTTTGGGCACGCAAGAACTGCTGCTCTTCTGCTGGGCCTCAGGGCAAGTCAGCATGGTGGATGTGCTCCCTCCTGACCTCCAGCCAGCCTCAAGAATAACATTTGCAGACTCCTTGTATAGCTTCCGATAATGAGGGCTCCCTCATTACAAAGTCTAATTATCAGAGTGTGATTGTAGAGGACACAACCTTAACATACAGGCTTTCATGACCCTTTTCTTTACCCGGTTTATCTAGATGCTTCACCAAGTTGGAACTGGCAGCATGCAGCTAACATCCTCACTGAGCATTTTCCTTCAGTCCCACACTAGCAGTCAGTTGAAATCAGTTTGATGAACCAGTGGGTCAGCAGGAGAGAAACATGGCATATTAGTCTTTAAGCTTCTTAGATAAAATGTCCCAGTGAACTCTGGCAAAAAGAAGAATCAGAGTGGGACCCTGCAGTTAGGGGAGGGGAATTAATGGACATTTGCTGGTTTTATTTTAAGGAAATCAATGGACTTGCTGGAGACTTGGTGATGGAACACACAGCTGGTGGAATGGACAGCCAAAAATCACTATTCTCCTTTTAAGCAAATCAATGTGTTAATTGGGATTCTGGTGGGATTCTGAAGCTGCTAATGGAGGTGGGGGCCAGTGGAGGATCATTAGTCTTTATTGTAAGCAGTACAGTTAGTTAATTGGGGTGTGATTGTATTGTTGAAAGAGAGAACAGGCAAAGAATGAAAAGTGTTTTTTAAAAGCTGTCACTTTAAACTTTTCCTAACAAAATGAGTTTATTAAAAAAGCTAAGGGAAGATAAAATTTGTTACTCCTTCAGGTCTTTGAACTTGGGGAGATCTTCATTTTGATGAGACCATTCTCTTTTATAAGGCAGGTTTTTCCAGCTTTCCAACCAAGCTTAGAGAGAAATGAAGTCATCTTTGGAAAGTTACTATTTATCAGAGCCTTATGAAGTTGGTGGCAACATTTCATCAGGTCAGATGAGATCAGGTCTTCTCCAGACAGCCATACGAATATAGACACAGCTCCATGCTTTATTTCTGCTTGGAATTTTTTATGACTGCCTGGGTGAAGATGCACATTTTCACATAGATATTAGGGCTGTGCCTCAGAGCTGATTTTCTGCCTAATTCATAGTTATCCCGTTATCCCACATTACACAAACCTCCAGGATAGATTGTGCAGTCAAATCTAGATTTTTCAGAAAAGTGGGACAGTATACGTGGACCTTCTTTGCACATGCAAGGGGGGTGCTTGCATACAATATGGACCAAAAGAGCTAGACTCAAATATTTATTACACTTTCATATTAATTATAATTTCATGTCAACTTCTCTGGAATTTTACTTTGCAAACAGACATACAGTGCTGCATGAATTTATTTGCCTAACTTCTGAAAATCCAACCCACAGCTTTAGGACAGAGCAAATTTCTGCTTGTAATTTCACTCCTAGCTTATCTGACTGTGAGAAGCTCCAAGCCTGTCCGTGTTCTGACAGTAAGTCAGTTAACTGAACAGCATAAAGACTGAGCAGGTTTGTTTCAGCCCTCAGTCTGCCCTCAAGTTACCAGCAGCTAGGAGTGGTGAAGAGCTGGTTTATTCTCACTGGAAGAGAGAGAGAAATTTTCCCTTTGAGAGCAGGTGGGGACCAGGTGGAGGAACGGCTGTTTCTGTGGATGCACTAAAGGGTTTCTCATGAGGGGGAAGGAGTTATTTGCAAAATTGTACTGAAAAATTGTGGAAAAAACATTTTAGGGTAGATTAAAAAGAAAATTTCTTCCCCTACCCCATTTTAACCAAATGAAATGAATCATTTAGGATGAGTAAAATATGTCACTTAGTTTGAAGTTAAAAGGTATCATTTCACTTGTAAGCATTTAAAAAATAAAACCAGGTACATTTCTGAAAGGTGTACTGTTTCATGTAAAAATGTTGAAAGGGAACATTTTGACATGCTTAAATTTTAAGAATGAAACAACTTGTTAAGTTGAACATGAATTCACAAAATGTTTCTGTTGACCCAAATCTGTTTTCTTCAGAGCACGATGTTTTATCAAAATATATCTCCCAGTGCTAGCAATAAATCCCAGAACTGTTCTGTTCACCACACAGAATTAGGGCCAAGTTTTTCTTAAGCCACCTCTCTGATCTCTGCTCAGATGGCCTTTCTTTCGGTTGCAGGTCAGAGGTACATTACTGTGCAGTCAACATTGGACTTCTTATGGATTCACAAGTTTCAGACCAGCTCTTCTTTTCCCACTCGAGCATGTAGTATCCACATTCACCATAATGTGATTCCCTAATCGTCTTGTTGAACGTTGAAAGGAAAGCCGGCAGACTTTCTGGTGTTGCTAAAAGCCCTCAGGCCAGGCTGGCAGATAACAGCCCGCGTATTTATTTGTCTAAATAAGCATATAGCATGATGGATAAGCTGTCAAGGAAAAATCAAATCAGTGGGGACATAGCTTCAAGGGAATTACTCACTCTCTCTGCCAGTTCTGCTGCACTTCTCTTAAAAAATATAAAAATTAACATAGTTGGTGGTGAGTGTCAGCAATTACATTTCAAGAATAACAGTGATATTTTCTATAGAACATTTCAGCTGGAAGGGTCCTGCATTATAGCGTACAATAATCACAAATATCATTTTAGGGAAGTATTTAGCTCAGAAGTGAAAGCAGAGTGTGTATGTGAAACTGCAAATGACTCCATGTAGGTGATTGACAGGAGGTAAAAACAATTTAATTGTTCCAGATTTTCAACTCTTTATATATATTTATTTGTGTGTGTTTGAGAAGAAAGTATGGGGGTCCTGAGAACCTGAAAGCTTTTAGCAAACTCATAAAACCAGACACTGTAGGAAATGAACTTGATCCAAAAAAGAAAAGCTACTTTTAGAAATATAGCTCCATGTCTGGCCACAAAGTAATTAAGGTTCTTAAAGCTTTCCTGTCCAGATGAGTGGCTGGCACAAAAATAATAATAACTATACAGTAATAACAGCAGTGACTTGTGACTGAAGGGAATAGGTAGCAGTAAACAACTTCCAGTAGAGGGGTCAAAGCAAAGGAGCAGTGGGAGTGTGTGGTATGGTAAGGGATAGTAAGTGTGTGTGCCTCTTCAGTGGGTGGGTGTTGGAGGGGATGTAAAGGAGGAGAACAGAGACTTCTCGACAAAACAATGCAAACCGTCTTCTCTTAGAGTTCAATTCATAAAAAGAATATAACTGAGTCATATTCTTTCCACTATTCAGTGTGTGTGTGACATAAGATGCAAATTCCACTTGTGATTCATAGGGTAAAATGTCAGTTTTTCAAAAGCCTAGATGACCCTAACTGCTGGTTCAGTTCAGAATTCAGCCATTGCAGGGAAACTGGCTTTTCTCTTCTATCTTGTCTTTCAATATCCAAAGACAGAACCTGGGGACCTGGCACAGACAAGGGTCACCCACCTCCTGCAGTTTGTTTAGCACTTTCCGTTCTTTCTAGCATGAATGGAAGAAACTTGTCATATTACAGAACCGGATCTGCAAAACTCATCCAGTTCAACTGGAGTTTTCCATGAACACGAATGGGCATTGGACCAAGCCACAGAGGACAAAAAAGGGTTCAAATATGAGCAAAACTCAACAAACTGCAGAACATCTTTTCCCAAACATCTGCCAAATTTTTGATACCACCTTTTAGTGAGTGTGTGCGCCATGATTAATTTACAGTAGAAAATTCAGAGAAACTGCAAGTTCAGGTAAGGTGGCATCTCCTAAAGGTCCAAAATGTGAGACTTAATGTCCCTCAGTATAAATTATTTCTGGACTGACACTCACCTCAAACTGACTTGCAGTACAGTTACACTGCTTCCTTTTTGCGTTGGAGTAAGTGAAAACACATAAGCGATGCCTACTGTCCTTGGATGGAACATTTTGTTTGGCATTTTCATCAGTGTGTCCAGCTGAGCAATCCCCCACACCACCATGCAATTTGATGATTTCGTACTTCCATGGGCTACCTTTGTTTGAGATGTCATAGTCCCAGATGAAAACCATGCCAGATCTCTAACTTTGCTTTTTTTTTTTTTTTTTAATTACACTGGGAGGAAGAAAGCAAAGCAAATTTCTCAGTGAAATAAATTTCAGGTTATTTCTAACTGTGAAGCTGATCAGAAAATACTCCTTTTTTTCGAGAAAATGTCAATGAAAATAGAAATAATTCTTTTAATAGTCATATTTTCCACTCAAATATTAGTCTTTAAACACATGCATACATTTATATATTTGTTGATTTGAACACGTATTCTGTCTTCCCTTCTTTTCTATAAGCCAAACTTGGCATGATATTCCGCAACAGCCCTACCCTGCTGGCATGGGGAAGTAGTTTATCAAAATACGCAGTAAACAGCTACAAATTATGTTAAAAGGAAATGATAAAGTCACACAAACCCCACTGCTTTGGCAGTTACGCCCTCCAAAGATACTTTTTAGGAAAGCTGTTAATAAGGCCATTATACATTCATGCAGCGTAGAAGCTGATTCAGAATGGAGAGATTCAAAAAACCCACACTGCAGACAAGCATTCACAGTCCCAGCTTAGGGCACATGTTTTGCTGCATGTTTGAACATCTCTCTGAACGTTCAGAGGCCACAGAGGTAGGCTTGGAGTCTCCTAAGTCATCAAGCCCATCTGCTGCTGCTGTAGATGAATACAAAAGGGTACATTCAAGAATCACGGAGGGCAGTGTTGTGAGGCTGTTCTCCTTAGAAAGCTCAAGTTCATCTGACTGGAATCATCAAGCAAACCTTCAAGGGTCAGTTTACTTCAGCCATTGCAAAGGAAACTGTTTCAGGTTCAGTTCATGGACTGCATTTGTAAAGGGCACCCTGCAGAGCTCACACAGCCTGGAGAAGCTGATCCACCGCGTTACTTCTCTCTCCTTTTGTTTTTGATTTTACAGCCCTTGCTTGGTTATGATTCACCCTCACAGGAGGAAATGAAAGTGCAGTAACTGTTGACTTTTCAGCCAGGGAGACATACAGTTTATGGAGCAAAAACTCCAACAGGAACAGAAGTGGCTGAACTATAAACTGATTTTGGATGGAATAAACAAAGGAACAAAATTATCAGCAGCTAACTGCAACAGCAACTTTGAGGTCCAGTTTGCTGTTTGGCCATCACAGGGTTACAAGGCAAATGAGTGTTTATATGAGACTGAGGACATGGACTGCAATAAGAGTACATCTAGGAAAACACCCTGACAGTAAAAACTATTTGCATTTGTATTTCACTTCAGCATGTGTCTGGGCATAATGAAGAAACCTCATCTCAAAAAGTGAAAAAGGAACTAAAACTTACAAAAGGAAGGCGTGCTGCAGTCTGTGAAAGAGCATGGTAGAATTATGGTGGAATACCAAAAGGGAATATGGCAAACTTTGAATGAGTGTGGGGCTTTTACCAGTGCCCTGAAATATTTGCATGTCTGAACAGGCTTTTTTTGTTCTGTCAACTTCAAATGGTGAATACAGAATCAAACATTTCTTACTGTGTATTTCTATTTTCCCAAACTTTCACCAAGTTCTGATAGAACTGTTAACTCACTACATCCTCTCAGGTGTAAAGGCCAACACAGCACTATTACTGTTTTGAGATGCCAAGGAACAAGAGGGCTGGAAGGCCAGCTTTCTTCACATGAGGGTTACCAATTCAAAATAAGCCCAACAGAGATGAGAGATGCTTTCTCCATGATGGCTGTTTGGCATCAAGTCTACCTACCCCAAATACAGTGAGTAAGCTGTCTATGTGCACTTGCCAGACAGCAAGCTACGGGGAACCTGAGCAGACAAAACAGCACAAGATGAATCAAAAAAAATCACCTGCTGAATTGGGATCAGCAGCCCCTGCAGCTCTAAAACTTACTGCCTCTGAGGGTTGAGATAAGGAAGAACAACTTCTTGGGTGCCATCAATAGATATTTTATTTTTTAAAAAGCATTGTAATGTAGCTATCACTGAAAACTACGCCACAGACCTACTGGAAAAATCCTGTACATGTTTAAATGCACCTAAAGCAAGGACTGATGAGTCCACATCTAATCTTGTCCAGTTTTGACAGTGGCATCCAACAGATAGCAGCCTTGTGGGGCTGAATGAATTAGGGAATGTTGCCTGCCCACACTCCTGAATTGCCCAAGGCATCACAGCAGAGTAATGGAAGGCACTTGCTCTTATGCTTTATAAGCACAACCTTGCGCTTTATTGCGTGTAACCCAGTAACGGCTACAGGCTCCAAATACATCCCATCTCTAGAGCCCACTGTTGTTATAAAGATGTTGCCTATCTTGAATCTCCAGTGTAGGCATGCACTAATAGGAGTATCTGCTTTTATAGCTGTTAGGTCTGTGTATAAACCAACTCATTCATCTCTCCCATGGAATTTAGGGGATGTTACAGTTCCTAATGTGTCCTGCTGGCACCACAGTGAAGTATGAAAGCATTGTTTGCCTTGGGTTAGAGAAAGAGAACTGAAACACAAGAGGATAAAGTATCTGGCTGAGAGTCACATGGGAAGTCCCTGGCAGACCAAGGAACTTAACCCACTTCTTCCATCTCCTTCTCTGCTGTCTGACTTCTGGCCTGCTTCGTCATGCAGAGGGAGACTGTCCCAAAACCACCCTGCAGATCCCTGGCAGATCTGGGGGTGAGCTCAGGGTGCCAGCATTCAGTTGGGTGCCCCTGTAAGTAAACAGGGCTGAACCTCCCAGTTTCTGCCAAGGCAACAGGAAAACACTGCCTGACTTAGGTTTGCTGCTTGCTAATTACAAATTAGAGAAGGGAAATATACTCCTTTGCCCTTAGCATCTGATTTAGAGAGAGGAAGGTCATTAAAATCATGACTGCAGTAGATCAGCAGTGAGCACAGCAAGAGCTATCCGACATGAAAGTAAGCCAACAGCGGCCTACCCACGTGGCTCCCATGTTAATGCTGAGCTGTGGAGTCCTCCGCAGTTTCAGACAATGCCAGAGGCACATTTCGGCCTGGATAGCGAGGGGGAAAAGAAGGATGAGATTTGTAATACAGTTAGGAAAAGGATTCTGAGAGATGCCTCTAGCAGGAGACCTGTAAGTGATACAGCAGAAGGTTAGCAATTTAGGTGGGTTGCAAATATACTAGGACCCTTAATTCTTCTGAGCATCCCTCCCATTCCCTGAAGTTTCCTCTCCTTAAAAATCACTTCATTCCCTGCCTCAGTGGGAGATACCACTTGGTTGCTGTCCACAACTCAGGAGCTGCAGGAGCAGCTTTGAAGTCCTGTGAATAATAGCCTTATACCATCATCTTGAAGATATGGGTAGTTTTCTTTTTTGAACCTACTCATCCAGAATAAAAAGGACAGTGGGAAAATCTTGTAGCTGTAGATCTACAAGTAAATCAGTTTGTATTTTGGAAAGTACTCTCAGTAAAATTACTACATTGATTGTAGCTGTTTCAGAAAACCTATGCAAATTCTATGAAAAAATATAGAATTAGTCATGAAAAAAAAAATTAAACTCTTTCAAGTCTAACTTGGCCTAAAATTTAGGCTTTGTAATAGTAAGCTTTAACAAAACTTATGTTTCCATGTCATTTTGTTGTAAATTCCAATGGGGAGGAGGAAGAAAATCTTGAACAAAGATTCTCTGTAGTCCTTGCTTTGTGAGAAAAGATGTGAAGCCTGAGAATCTTGCAGTGAGAGTGACTTAAAGCCAGCCTGGGTGAACACTGTCAGGAATTTCTGTTCATCTGAACATATGCTGCTTCCATGCTCTCTTCAGTAGCCTTGCTAGCAAACAGCTTAAAAGGCACTAATCACTGCCAACCCAGTAGAGCACAAAAGCCTAGAGCAAAAATTTCTCAGAGCTGGGTTCAAAGAGTTAATTTCTGTAGTCTGGGCAGACTTGCCTGAACTCTGGTCATCTGAGGGCCTGGTTCTTGGGTGCACTCCAGGTGGCCAAGAGCCAGGGTTCAAGCAGAACTTTGCTGAAGTCAATTGAGTCTGTACGAGTTCCACCTCGTCTGGGTGCCTATTTCAGGGACATGAGCTCTTTTCCAGTAAGAGAATGGCCAGCAAAGAATTGCTCACAGTGCTGTTCAACAAATAACTGGGTATAGTTAACAGATGGGAGAAAAGTGAGACCTGTCCTCCAAAAAATCAGCTGAAAATCCGGAGAGGTTCATCTTCAGCAACAACATCCCTTTCCCTTTGTGGGATCTACGACAGAATTTTGACAGCTTAGAAGGGATTTCCAGGCCCTCTATGGAAAGCAGGCATAGCCCATGTGCTGACCTGTAAACCAGGAGAGAGGGCTGGAAGGATTTTTTTCCAGTGAGGGTGGATTTCTTTTCCTCAGATTTTTCAGGTATCAGAAATATTTATGCATAGATGTGAATTTATGGTGAAAAAGAACAATTCTAAGTATTTCTGCTGAACACACAGCAACATGTGTGCGTAAGAATCATGCTGTGAGCCCTAATGCGAATGCCTGTGCCATCTTTCACTATAGCTACCTTAGCTGGGCTACCTTTCCTATGCTCTGTGTTGGAGCAATAAGAAGCGGTGAGTTACATATGGTGTGAGGAAGCTATACATCTTGGAAGATAAAGTCAGGCTGATTGATTGAAATGGGAACATGAAACATAGGAACTACAGCTTCCACCATGCAGTGCATGTAGCATGCCTCGGTTTGGGAGATCTACTTCTTCAAAGAAAGATCAACGTTTTCCATAGTCCTTGCAGTCCTTGCAAAATATTTCAGTTAATCCCAAACCCATTTTTCTGTCCAAAAAAAAGAAAATAAAGATTTTTCGTTAAGTCCCAGACAGGACATTATTCCTACAGTCTAAGATCACAGAAGGTTCATTAGGAAATCAATGCTGTTATGGAAGATACAATGCAATACAACATTATTTTATAGTGAATGGGAATTTTGCTTTTGTGGAACTTGTGGTTATCTCCTACTGAATCAAACTGAGAATCTCATGGCAACAATTTGGGTAAGGCAGCTGGATGATTTTTTCACATAAAAAACATCCCTGCAGTTGAGTGCCCTAAAAGGCAACATCTTTACAAGTGTCCCCAAGAAATAAATGGCCAAGGTATTCATTTGTAGTTTTACTTAACTTGAAGTACCATTTTAAAAGTATTTTCTAACATTTGTTTGGCAGCAACAGCAAAGGGTTCTGATAAGCGCCAGTGTCTCCCTTGCACTGGGCACAGTACCACCGCAGTGAAGGCACAGCATGGGCCCCAGGTTGGCATTTAGTTTAGTCTGGGGTTGGACCATCCAAAACTTGCTTGAACCTCTTAAGAGAACATTTCAAGGACACTTTTAGGCAGATTTTTTAATCACAAGGGGAAAAAACCCAAAGTATTTGAATTATTTATCCCTGACAGTGTATTTTTAGAGAGAAGAGGTTAAAATAAACTTTATCTGTAGGAAGCCTTAGCCTGATTGAAAACCTCTCCATATATTTGTAGTCCTGTTTAATAAGCCATCCAGACAGAGGGAGCATTCTTCTGTAAAGCCCGTTTGGCACAGAAGCCTGCAGCAAGAGCTGAGCAGGCAAATCCCACGGCAGGGGAGAGACAGCACTTTTTGACCCAAACAATGTCTAGACAGCCTGAAAACAGATAAATTAACAGGCAAGCAGCAGCGGCATCACACAGCAGCAAAGCGGTGGATATTTGTCACCTCAGTGATGGGTTAAATGAAGATTCAAGGCCCTGGTATAGTCTTTATGAAACACAATGTACTCCAGCTGTCTCCCTCCCTCCTCCTGAGCTATTTACTGTGTTAACAGCTCCATGCAGAAAGTTCACATTCACTGACATAGTACACATTTCCCATCTTTTACAGACTGCCCTAATGAGGCAGCAGGATCAGAACAAATTAGTGACAGAATTCCCCCATCCCCTTGCTCACGATGTAGGAACAAACATCCTTTCCTCCTTGCATACCCTGCAGAATCTGAACTCAGAGCAGAATGCAGCGATTCACAGCAAATGTGAGGGGGGTTGTTCAGCCTAATGGTGTAACTGTATTTTTTAATGCAATTCCTGTTTGAGGATGCTGTGTTCGCTTTACAGTCTGGCTCTCCTGTTGGAGAAAACACATGTTTTGCTATATATAGTGGGGCTTGAAAAATAACTTCTGTTACTAAAACAAGCGCAAATAGTTTCAGATGACACTTTTGGTAGAGAAGATATGTGATTTCATTCACTGTGTTTACTGAAAATTAGGCACACACAAATTACCTTAATGAGATGCAAACCTTGTCATTTGCATTTACTGCACCACTAACAAAATTCTGGTAGCTGCAATGATAGTATATTTAACATACAGAAAATAAATAATTTGTTACATCAATGCTGTCAAAATGAAACAAGCCAAACTGTGATTAAAGCAGTTATCATTAAACCAGAGGCTGACTTCCAGAGCTGTTGTGAAAACAGCAAAAGAGCAATTTTCCTAAGTGCGTTTCAAGTGATTGGGTAAAAATTGAACTTATGGTAGACTATGTTACGGAATACTACTTAAAAGTGTTTGGATGATGATACTTCATAACACAGACGCCTTCACGCAGTACAATTTTAATCCGTTTTTGTTGCTGAGCTTGAAAGCATATTAAAGATTGAGAGACTTTCTGTCTGTGAGACTCACCCCACCATTCTTAAATATGACAGCAAGGAACTTTTGTCTGTGTGAGAATCCTTGTGTAGGTAGAGGGATGGAAGGGAGAGAGGCAGAACTTTTATATCATGCAAGATGCATGTCTTGGCTCCTGCCAAGCAATATTCTGTGCATCTTCAGTATGGCAGAAGTTGTAAACATGTTGTATAATCACATAACTGGGCTGTGACCCATTTGTTAGCAGCACAGGAAAAATACATCAAAGTCACAGATAGTCTCTTCAGACAGGCCTCGACAGATACCCATCTGGTAATAACCTCAGACTGTGAAGTATGGATGATTTATAAAGGTGTTAAGGAACTCTTCTTTTTATATATATAAAAATCCCTCTTTAAACTCTGTACTGATTAACTATGAAGCACCAGGAAAATAAAAGGAAAAATAATGCATTGTTTTAGAAACAGCAAAGAGTTGAGTGATGTGTAAGAAGAGATTTTAGCGTTATTAGAGCCACACATAGTGCTGAGTAGCCCTGAAGATCTGCTGTTCATTAAGCATATGTGAGCCCGAAGCATAGCAGCCCCAAATGGCAACTAACCTTAACTGCCAGTCACTCTCTTGAATGTAAATGCAGCGGTCATCACAAGTGCCAAGACAGGCAGTGACAGGCCACACTAACAAGTCTAGATATTCTATTCCTGTGGTAAAGTCCACCTATGCAGACCTTGCGCTTTGATTTTATGGCGTTGAAGAGCTGCTATTCATTACTCGACTGGGGCTCTGTTTGCCACCAAAGGATGTCAGGACTGTATTCACTCGTGCCCCTTGAGCTAGGCAGAGTCTGAAGCAAGTGCATCACTTTCAAAATGTGTTACTCATTACAGCATGTGTTATTAACAGCAAAGAAGCCCCATTTTATGGTGTAGTATCCCATTTTTGTGCAAGGCACATACACACACAGAAAGGTAGTCCCTTTCCTAAAAAGTCTGCAATCTCAGTATCTTCTTAATAACTTGGACAAGCATGATTACTGAAAGCTGAGTGCATGCAGATATCCTTTCTTGCCATGAGTCCAAACCCATGGCATGGGTTTTCTTCATGGCACTGTATTCTGTTTATATTCATCGCTTTGCTTGGGGCCCTTTCCTTTCCCAAAGCTCTTTCAGATTTGGGAAGGATGCGTCACTGTCGGTAGATACCTTCTGTGGTCTAGACTTGTAAGTTCTTACTCTATTGTTATGCTGCTCCACTGGAAGGTTTATAAGTCCCACTACTTGTCAAAGTTATGGGGATGCTGAATCATTTTTATTAGGCATCAAAGTCCCCCCCACCTTTCATTTCTTTAACTGAAAGTTTCATTAGATTGCAAAATGGCATCTCTGTGCTCAGACAGGGCTGTGGGCAAATCAGGTTCTTTCTTTTGTTAAATCTGATTGATTTATTTCAGATATAAAATGAGCAGTAAATGTTCAAGTTCTAAAAAGTTATTTAACCACTGTCTGAGTGGAATGAAAATAGCTTTCTAAAATAGTGCAAATACTTATCATAAGCATATTAAAGAGACTCTCTTCATTTTCAGACATTACCAAATGCCCATAAATTCTTAGATATTCGAGCAGTCAGGTACCTGAGGAAGCTTAGGGTAACAATTAATTATGAGACATGCTGCTCAACCAGCTCTTTGTAACCACGAGTTCTGTAGCAATTTAGGAAGAAGGTAGGTACCATTCTGCTTATTTAGTGGCAGGGAAACAAGAGGCAGACAAGGGAGGACTGGTGTGAGATGGGATATTATCTCAAGTCTCCCTCCAGCCAACCCAGTAGGCACACATTGGACATCACTGTACCTCCAGAGGACTCAGGAAGGACTATGTAGAACTGCAGCCTGCTAGCAGACCCTTATTCAGGCAATTTGTCAGTGATACCACTCATACAAGATTGTGTTCTTCATGTATTTAGCCACTTGGCAATTAGTGCCTCATATAAGCTTGCTAAGCTTAATGGGAAGAGATGGGCACTTTGCAAGAGAATCTCATTGCACTCAGAGGCATTTATCTGTCCTCTGCAGGGTGCTGTCTCTCTTGGGACAAGCTCTGGAAGTTCAGGTCAGTGTCTGCACCTCACCTGGACAAAAGATGAGATAGATCCTGGAGCAGGGAGACCTTCAAAAAGGCAGGAAGATGGGTGTGCACTTTGGGCTCATCAGCGACCTGGAGGGAAGAGTGGAAAACAGTCATGGAGATGTAAGTCACAGCTTGAAAATCAGTAGACTCTGTCAAACTGAGAGTTAGAAAAGCAAACATGAAGTTGCAGGTGAGCAAAGGCTAGTTCCTCTTTCATGCTAATTTTGCTGATGGCTTGTTCAACTTCAGAGTTGCTGTGCTCATAACCAGTTACTTTTCTAATTTCCTTTGACTGCATAACAGGAGAAGAAAAGCAAAACAAAAAGGAGAGAAGTGTGTCAGAGATGAGAAAGGATCAAAGAAAAGGAAAATTCAGTTGAGAGAAGGTGGCAGAGGACATCTAGGGATTATGCTCTGTAAAAAAAGCTAAGAGCGGAGACTTTCATAGCAACTGGAAGGAAGAAAAAAAAAAAGCACAACAAACCCCCCTGTGTCCTATGGTGAAACTTCAGTGAAATGCTATTAAGGATAAATCTTTTATTGTATTGTCCTGCAGGCAGTCTGGTAAAAACTGTATTCTCAGCATTAAAATACTCTCCCATTATAAAACAAGGAAAAAATGTCTGCTTTCAGGACTGGCTCCATGTAATGGCTGCTGAGATACCCACAAGGGGATATTTAGGAGCAGCAGCAAGGAGAAGTAGGTCCAGATATTTCCTGCTGAAATAAAGTCTTTTGACTGAGCAGACACATCAGATGTGTTTGCCACCAGCTTCCCATGGCCTGGCAAAAGACTGCAGTCCACATAAAGGATTTAGCCCAAGGAGAGCATTTAGTGAGGCTAAATGTTCCCTTTGCTCCATGATTTGTCAGGATCTATTTTAATAGGGTCTTTGGCTGAGAGATAGGGAAAAACATGGGCCAAATTAGCCTTTGTGGAGTTACAGCATGGATAGATTTGACCCCCAAGCTGTGGAAGAGAGAGAAAGGTTTTTGAAAAGGAAAGGGAAAAGAAAAGCTTTCTAAAATGTTGGTCCAGGATAGCAAGTTTCTCTTTCAAAGAGATGGTGATGTCATGGGCTTCTGATTTAGCACATCTTCCCCAGCAATGATTACCTAGAATAGCCAGAAGCCACTGAGCCACCCTCTCCTAGAATGCAACATAAGCAGGACATGGACATGTGGCTGAAGACGCAAACAGCACATTTAGCCAAAGGCAGAACCACAAAATCTTGCTTTTTTTTTTTTTCTTTCTTACTTAGTCCTTAGTGGCTTATTAAATTTGTAATGTAGCTTTGTCCTCAGAATTTACATACATGTGTTCTAACCTCAGCAAAGCTCTCACCACCCAGCTAACTTGTAATTTTAAAAGAGATTTTGAGGAGAGATTTTAAGACAGTTCAGAGGTGCCATTATGTGTGTAATGTCCATGTGTGGTCAAACAGTCAACTATCAACTTGATAATGATACTGTTTGCATGCAAATCATGGTGATCAAGTGCACATGTGTGCACGTGCACACACATGCATCTGTTGTGTAAATGTCAGCCCCTGTTGCATCTGAAATGACAGGCTAGCTCATTCCAGTATATCTGGCCATGGAAATGAAAGCTCATTTGGAAAAGCCCCCAAAAATGCAGTAATACATTAAAGATGCTCTCTACAACTACCTGAAAGGAGGTTATAGCGAGGTGGGGGTCAGTCTCTTTTCCCAGGTAACAAGTGATAGGACGAGAGGAAATGGCCTCAACTTGCACCAGGAGAGGTTTAGATTGGATATTAGGAAAAATTTCTTCACTGAAAGAGCTGTCAAGCATTGGAACAGGCTGCCCAGGGAAGTGGTTGAGTCACCATCCCTGGAAGTATTTAAAAGACATGTAGGTACAGCACTTAGGGATACGGTTTAGTGGGACATGGCAGTGTTAGGTTTACAGTTGGACTCGATCTTAAAGGTCTTTTCCAACCTAAATGATTCTATGATTTGATGCTCTCATGTTGGGGAGATTTCTGCTTCAGATTCAACCATTTTTCTCAAAACAAAAAAAACAGCTAAATGTTGTCTCTTTGCCACTATACCCCGATTTTTGTTCCTTTGCCAAGTAACCACTCTCACCTTCTGAGCTTTTCCTGTGTCACCATTCTTTAATTCTTCTGAAACAGTAGTTCCCTCAAAATTCCTCTCAGTCAGTACATCTATTACCAGCCCCATTTGTTAATAATAGCTACCAAATCTCTCATCCATATCACCTTGCTTCCACATTCCCTAAATGGCACCCCTGGTTCTGGGAATGGCCCTGTTTCAGGCACTCAGATGATATTTTGGAGGATACCCTTAGGAAGAAACTCTCATACCAGCTATCCTAGTACTTCCCTTTCTAATGTTTGAATAAACAGAGTCATAAAATCACAGAATAACATAGGTTGGAGGGGATCTCTGGAGGTCATTTGCTCCAGTCAGGTTCAAGGCTAGCTCAGGGCTTAATTCAGCTGAGTTTTGACAATCCCGAAGGATGGAGATTTCACTGCCTCTCTGAGAAGCCTGTTTTGGTGCTGCACCACTCTCACGGTGAACTCTTCTGAGGGTGTGTGCCATCCCCATCATCCAGGTTGTTGGTGAAAATACTAAACAGCACAGGCCCACTTCAGACAACTATACCAGAGAACCTCTTTTGCTGGCTTGTCAAGTTATAGTTTTAACCCTCACTGTTCCTACTGAAAAGCACTTCTTATATTCTTGTGGTCAGACACTTTTAGTCACTTCATTGTAATTTCAAGCCTTTAAGTATTCATGATGAAGATATATTTGTTTGTACCAGTTTATGCCTGTGTCCTATAATAATTCTTATTTTTCTTGGGGAATATGAATTCAAGGCCTCCTCCTGTCAGGAAGTGGCACCTTCAGAATTCAAACAGCCCCTCTTAATCACTCATTCCAGGTGTTTTAAATACATGCTTCTAATTGCAGGTTTTGCACTTTCAGTCTTTGAACATGTGAGTTTACCTGAATTGGGTTTTATCCATTCCCTCATGGTTCCAAACCCTTCCATTATTTAGGTCAGTGTATCCTCAATCCTTCCTTCCACTTAGATAAAAGATGACATTGCTCAGTATGTATTTAAAAAAAATTTTTTTAACACCTCATACCTGAGATACTATTGCTGTTGCTATACTGAGTAAAGAATCACTTTGTCTTTCCAAGGGAATAAAGACCACATTTAAGATCTTGTGCTCATTAGTTTCTAAAAATGCAAAACTGCTTTCTGTTTGTGTGCATTATTATTTCATTAGCAGATCATGCTTGGATCATGAGTGCAATCTCACTGCAGCTGGAAGTGTTCAGTCTCAACTTTACATACAGTACTATAAACCTACACATTTCTTTACATGGGACACTCTCCTAAAACCTCTCTTGATGATTATGAAATGTTCTTCTGATTGAAGCTTTCCATGTAGGTGATTTGTTTTCTTTTTTTGGCTTTTCTCTCACCTTGGACAATAAAAATCACTGTCATTTTTATAGCCTGTTTCATTTTTAGGGATGGAGCAGGGATTGCAAGGCAGGATGCTGGGTAAACTAGAATTCATAGTTTATCCCAAAAAATAGGTTCCCTGCTGGAGCTGGATTTAAACGTATTTTTCTTTATTCAGTATGATTAATTCTGATGCCAGGGGATTCTTGGTACTTTTCCTAAGGATAAATCCATGAGAATTGCAGACACTTAAGATGATTGTTCAAAGTGTAGAGCACTGGGAAAGAGGCCTAAAAGTAAAATATAATCAAAATCCTGCTGTACTTGTAGCCTGCAGAGATTTAGGGGTCCTGGATGATTCAGAATCAGAGCTTCAATAAAAAAAACTTGTCTTCTAACCCCAAAATGAACCGGGACTGAGTAACACATAGCGGCAGGCACAGACTGGCAGTAATATGCTATAATTATATACAATTTCCTGCACAGAGAGGGATATTTCCAGGTAATTTCTGACTGGCCTTTAAAAAATGTATTTTGGCCATTAAAAAACCCCTCAGATTTGATTTTAATGAACTTTAAAACTATGTGACGCAGTAAAGGCAAAGTCACACTCACTGCAGTCTGTCAGGTGGGGTAGAGGAGAATGTGTGGCTTCAGAGCAATGTTACTGCTTCCAACCTGAACCTGGAAGCAGGGGAAGTGGGTTTGTCACTTCAGGAAAAAAAATGTAGCTTCTGCTCATATGGTCTTCAAGGAGTCCTCTCCTCACGCCCTCTGATAAGTAGCACCTACAGAGTATCAGAGTTGTGATAGTCCACAAGAATAAAAATGCTGCTTATGCAGAACCAGCTGCTGGTCTCCATTCTTTGACTGAACAGCTGTCTGCACAGCAGACGGAAAATTCCCTGGTAAGGAAGAACCTGTTAAAAGCTTGCAAAGGGGAAGCCATAGCAAGGAATAATGCTGGCTATGTCTATGTTAGCATTTTAGGTTGGGGCAGGAATGTGCTTTTAAAGCAAATAAAAAAGGGGGAAGGAACTGAAACCAAGAGAATTCTTCAAATCCAGCAATAGCTCCGTTCAGTGGATGTGCACAGCCAGGGCCTGAGAGGCTGCTCCTATGGAGTGAGATAAGGACAAGGCAGATCTGCAACATCTACCAAAGAAAGGCACTTTCCTAATGTGAAACCTCATCTCAAAGTCCTGTCAAGCTTTTTGTGAGCTACCCTAAATAGAGAAAAGCACATACTGGCACCAGGTTATTCATGCCAGGCTGCTTCTACTTGGTATCTAACCAGTGTGGCATTGGTTGAAAGTTGCTCCCAAGGCAGTGCAATGCACTGAAAGTTATTTGCGAGTTTGCATGTCTGGGGCTCCTGGACTGAGTTGGACTCATGAATGCAGTCCCCACACATTGTCACACAGCCCAGAGAGTTTGTTAAAAGAAAGGGTAGTTTGTCACAGTGTCAGAAGCTCTGATTCTTTCTTATAGAACCTCAATCAACTTTAACAGTTGAGCGGAAGCTGCTCATCCCTAGGACCTTTAAAACACTGGACAGTTTTCTGCAATGAAACTTTCCCCTCTCAGCATAGCGTTACAATTACTAGCATTAGAGTTCTCTTTTCAAGATACTCTGGAATATCCAGTTTAAGCCAAAGAAGACTTTTATTAGGTGCTTGAGCAAGGAAATAACATCGTTCAAACATTTTCTGAACATTTGCAGAATGACCTGAGTGCACCTCTTAATTGAAGGCTATTTTAGTCCCTTGTAAGCAGCATTTACATTTTTGTATGAGGCTTTAATACCAGCCTAGACTTGTTAGCACGTAAATATAGAGAAGTAAAACTCTGTAGGTGCATTTTCCAAGTCCTGAGAGAATTTTAGACAAATGCACTGGTGCATTTCTGAATTTTCTGACAGTGTTTTATGAACTGTACAAGACTCAAACCCATGCCTGAGAAGGGATTTCACATGGCTCAAAATAGAGCAGAACCAGACTAAATGCACAAGACTGGACAATCTGAGTTAGCATCTAGAGCATCCTACCCAGCCCACCTGTGGGCAGGTGAGGTTACACTCTCCTGGCCATGCTCTCTGTGGAGCCTGCTTGCACTGTCTCCTCTCAGCTGCAGCGACGTTGTTGTGATTTCCAAGCTTTTCTTTCTCTCTCCTCTGCCTCTGCTGAGCTTTCAGGAGCTGATACCTGTGATTCACCATGTGTCAGACACCTTGGGAAAAAGAGAGAAAGGGGACAGCTAGTTATGGTAGGAAAAAAATATTGCTTTGCCTTTGATTTTCAATTTTAATTCCCATAAATACTTTGCAAGTTTAATTCCATTTGGAAGTGGTAAAACACTTTTGCAGTATCGCACCTAAGCTCAGAGTCTATAATCTGAAGCAGGGGGCTGGTGGCAACCAGAAGAAAGGATGCCAGAGACTGTCTGAGTGTCAGAATGGGGACAAGATCAGGTGGCATTGGCGGGCTCATAGTTCTGCCTAAGCATCTGCAGCTTCTGGATGGATGTTACAGAGAGGACAAAGGGAGCAGAGAGAGAATCATAGTTTAATGCGAAATTCTGTTGCTCCTGTGGGATATGTAACCTCAAAGACCTTACTTGTTCCCTCCAGTCAGTTACTATGCTGTGTTTTCTGTTCCCTTCCCTGCTGGGCAATCTTTGCAGACAACCTTTTTCCAGAAGACATAATTGGTCATCAGCAGAACTGTGGAATATTTAGAGTATGCATATTTTTTATCCCTTTCACTGTGGCCATACATGGGAGAATTTTTTCTCAGATGATTTTTAGGAAGCAGAGACCAGCTTTGCCATTGTGAGAAAAATACAAGCTTGTTTCTGGGAACTCCAGGTAACTTAGATGATTGCTTCATGTTTTCATATAAGTTAGGGTTGAACCATAATTGTAAAATGCACAGGATTTTGCTGGCTAAATTTTAGGCGGAGTTATTACAATCAGTTATAAAGTACCCTGAAGCTGAATTTTTATTCCATTCCCTTCCCCTGTGAACGTTATGAAAAAATCCTGTCCTGCTTTCTTGGTATATTTTGAGATGGCAACTTTTCCTTGGTTTCTCTCATGTTTATTGCAGAAGAATTGTCTAGAGCACAAGCAATATCTGAGGTTTCAGTGTGGCTTGATAAAACTGCAGATTGCTCAGCTGAATTCTTTATCAGTGCATGGTTCACAGATATTAGAGATTATGTGCAGCACCAAGCACTAAGGGACCATTTATTCCAAGCTAGAGAGATGATCCAGTTAGTGAAGTTATCAAGAATTTCACTAGTCTTATGGGTGGGAGAAGTTAAGTCCCAGGGTGTTGGAAGTACGACTGAGAAATGATGGTATGGCAAATTTCATGTCTGAAAGAACTTAAGGCACAGAAAACAAATTGGCAACTTTCCTCTTACTCGGCCTGTTCTCAGAAGAACTTTTAGATGCTTTCAAAGACACATTTGGTCCCTTTGTGCTAAAGTAGTGCCAGAGCACACTTAGAGTCTTGGATTTACCCATAGCAACTGCAGAATTCTCTGTCAGGAAAAGAATCTTTTCAGTTCCGTCAGAATTAATTCATTGAAAAAAAATCTGAGTTTAAGTGGAAAACACAGGCTCAGGTAGGTGAAATATCCTCTGAAAGTTAAGCAAGGGTATTTTTTTTCTCTGCTTACAGCTAAGGTGGATTAACAGAGACATATGGAGAAGATCAAATATACCTTGAAATAATGGATGTATAAATCTGCAGAATAAATCTCTCTTGAGTACTGGATGAGAGAGGGGGAGAGAGAGAATATAAAAATGTGGAGATCATTTGCTGAGGGGATATAATACTGAAAAGCCAGAGGGGTTCTAGGATCTTCAATATTTTATAAGAGGAAGCTTAAAGTTATTTTAATAAACCATTGAGGCCAGTTTTTAAAAAATGTAAATGTACAAGTGTGCACACAATCTGCATATGCAAATCACCACAATTGGGCAAGCAAATCAGATAATTACATGCAAATATGCCTACTCACTCCATGCCTGTGTCTACAGTGGTAGTAACTCTCCATGCAAATTAGGTACACATTTTGTACACATAAAGGTGCAGCTTAAGTAGCATATGGCATGAAAATATGGCATATAATGTAACAAAAGAGGGAGAACAAAATAGCAAGGGATACAGAGTTAGCTGTAAATAATAATATGGAGCATACACAAACACATATGAATCTATAAACACAGGATTATAAAAAAGAAAATACAAGGGTCTTTTGAGCGCTTAAGGAACTGAAGTGACACACAGTGTGTGGAGTAGGCATATGTCTAAGCTAATACAGCTTCCCACGAGACCAAGTGCCCATTCACAAGCCTGGATTTTCAAAGCCACACGAACTTCTCACTCATTTGACCCAACGACCCTCTCCTTGAGGAGAAGACGGAGTTCAGTCTCTTAGACTTACACAGGCTGAAGACGCTGCCGCAATTGTCAGCAGTGGTGCCAAATGAACATCAAAGGTGATGGTTTTTTGTGACGCACAGACATGTTTTCGAGGAAAAAGGCTTTATAACTGGTTTGTCTTGCAAAAGTATTGATTTTGCTTTAACTACCTTCCTTTCTGCTTTGGAGCTAACCAATGTAACTTCATTGTCTTTCTCCATTAGGCTTATTTGCATTCAAACTGCACTATAGCAAGCTGGCTGGCAGATAGGATGGATGGATGGATGGATGGATGGATGGATGGATGGATGAATGGATAGGAGCAAAGGATTCTAATCTCAACTGTATCCTTAAACTTAAAATCTGTGTTATATTTTTAAAGCACTTAGACCTTTAACTTAGTTGTTAGCAGATTAATGAGATGCACAGACTGACATTTTATTTGAAAGGCACAGAAACATAAAGTGCTCAGCATGAAGAGCAGACTGAGTTGCGATGACAGCAAGCCCCCTCAATCACTCCAGGCTTCAGCATGCTCACAGATACAAAACAATGAGCACAAGTTGGAGAACAGAATAAAAATGTTGATTAAATTTTGATTCAGTCCCTTTTATGTGTGTGATTCCACTCTCATGCCACACTCGAACAGCCGTAACAGCAAAGATCACTGGCCACTTGGTGCCTTCAGTATTGGGCTCACTGTACTCATGGCTTTGAAGAGCTGTTTGGAGGCTCACAACCCCAAAAGATCTTAACGATTGAGAGACAAGCTGGAATCACAAGAGTCAGACTGGCCCATGGGCATCTGAAACACGTGGTTGCATAGGGGACTTACACAGAAGGTGGACAGGTATCCAAAATCTCCTGTCTCCAGCTTTTTCAGTGTTTTTGTCATCTGGCTTTCCTTTGCATCTCAGAAACCTACGTGAGGTTTTGCCCTTACCCACACAGCTCTGCAAGTTCACTGAACAGCCCCACCATGAGGATTTTTCTGGCCATAGTGTTTCTTCCATGAGCCCAGCTGCCTGAGGAAGGCTCTAGAGGATGGCACTTCTGTGGGAAACACGGGTGCTGAAAACAAGGGAATGGTTTGGTGAACCAGTTAGGCATCTTGCTGTCTCCTACACTAAAAAAATTTTTTTCTTCCAAAATGTGAGCCACTTGCCATTCTTTTATTTTTCAGATGCCCTAATCCTCTAAAAACCAGAGACAGAAACTGTGGAGATGTTTCTGTCATGTGCATAGTTTCATTCTGTCCATCTTGTGATACATTGAAATGAGCAGCCCCTTCTACTTATGACTAACGTCCTAATTGTCTACTGTTTTATTTCAGAACAACAGAGTTTTAAAGTTTTTAAGTCAGCTTTGGCCCAGGTTCAGAGCACATATTTTCTGTTAGAATTCTGCATAGCCTTACAAGCCAGAGCAACAGAAAGTTGGAGCTACTTCTCACAAACCAAGTATGGGTGCCCATGCACACATTAAGAGAGTATTCACTTTTCAGTACGTATCGAGGCTAAACTGATTTCACTTTTAAGAAAGGAGGAAACTTGGTGCTTAATGGATTTTTACTAAACTTCAAGGTAATTTGGAAGTACATTCTGACATGCAGCATTAAATACACTACTGCAGCTACACTCAGAGTAATGGGCAAATGTGTGCAAGCTCACAGACCAGGGTTTTACCTCACTTCAGATTGCAGCCTGAGCCTTTGGGGGCTTATCCCAGCACCCAGTGGAGTTAATGAGAGACTACCCATTAGATTTAGGAAGATTTGCGTGAATCTGTACTATAAATTTACTCTTAGGAGCAGCTATGTTGGTAAAAATAGGTATTTCCAAGCTAGAACAAATTTATTTTACCCTGGGG
>JAVKLA010000010.1:26293182-26419760 GCA_034782735.1 Sagittarius serpentarius
AAGTAGCAACCCTGTGCCCAAACTTTCATTCTGATCAGATTTTGTGCCTATTTGTGAAATCACAAACTTATGCAAAGGCATGCTGGATGGCTTCATGGATGATACCCACGGGTGACTTTTTGAAATACGTCTTAAGAAACACGTTGGCCATCTTTGTCACAGACTTGTATGTAGGAGCTTTGTCTCAGATGACAAACTATACTTCTTTCTGTCAAAAGTAACAGTCAGGAATTCAACTCATCTGAGCAACTATAGATAATAAGAATTCCCCTTTAATAAAAATTAAAATAAAATCAGCTAAACCAAGGACTATATCCAGCTTGTCCATTTCTCTCTGTCCACGTACTTTCCCACTCCTGCAAGTATGTTATATTATTTTTCCTCGTCTTCTCTTTATAGACATACACTCTTTAGAGCAGCTACTGTCTTTTTACATATTCATAATCTCTAAAATAAGGGCATCCTGGTGTTTGTAGGCATAATCTTAAAGGAAATAATAATAAAACTCTGTGCTGAAGGCACACATAGGCAAAGAGCCAGGACAGCGATACCCACCTCAGCCTGCTTAGCTCACTGAAGTTAGGCAGCTAGCCCAGGAGCCAATACAGCTATCACAAGTGACAACAGAGGACAAGTTTTGGCTAGGAAGTACTTTTGGTTTTTTACGGGCTTTTCCACTCAGCTGGCTTTGATACCATTTACCCTCAGGTACTTTGGAAATAAGCTAGAACAATCTCAGAGTTGTCAGCAGCTGGTCTTGAGAACTCCTAAGGGACAGTGAAGGGCCAGAGTTCTGGCAGAAGACCAGCAAAGCACCCACTGGAAAGCAGGAGATGAACTGGGAAATTACTGTCTGGCAAATAAATTTCAGCTTCTGGAAGGATATGGAAACAAAAGAATGAAACCATTTGTAAACCCGCAGAAGATAACAAGAAAATGAATAAGCACAAACATGCAGTTACTGGGAACAGATGATGTCAAACCAAGCTCAGTTCTTTCCATGACAGGATAACAGGCTCAGGGATAAAGGAGGAACAACAGTTGTCATGGCTTGTTTTAAGCAAGTCTTTTAAATCTGACTCACAAGACATTCTTATAGGCAAGCTAAGAAATTTGTCTTGAAGCAACTCAGCAGTGGATGCAAGAGGCTGAAAAACTATGCAACAGAGTATTTAACAAGAAATCATTGTCAAATTGGAAGAATATATTGAGTGGATACCCTGAAGGCCTGTTCTAGGTGTAGTTGCATTCAGTATTTCTGTTAATGTCTTGGAGTGTGAAATATGAAAATTTGTGGAAGACACAGGGATAGTAGGTACCTGTACATGACAAATTAGAAAACCAGAATGCTTTTCAGTAAAGTGCAAGGTATTGCTACAACTTTAATAGCAACAACCAGAATCAGAAATGGTGGGACATAGCTGCAGTGATTACAGCACCGACAGTCTGGGGTGGCAGAGAAGGCAACTGTTATCAGAGTGGACAGATAAGCAGTAAAGCCACCATGGCATACAAAGCAACTACGGAAGGCTTCCACTGAAGTACTCTTTCTATGCTTTAGAACAACTTAAAACTTGGAGCAGTCAGGGAGATGCCAGAAGAAAGCAATCACAGTTAGTATCCTTCAGGTCAGGGTCCCTAGATCTCAAATAGAAGCTTGACAGAACTGGAGGAATTCCATTTAAGAGGAAAAAAACATGAATTAAAATTTACAAAAGGCTGCAGAAAACACAGGGGAAAAAATACACTGGCAGGAGGACAAGGAATCCTGGACTTAAAGAACAACAAGGAGAAACTTTCTAACTGTAAAAGCAGGGAAACACTGGATAAATTATCTGGAGTGGTTGTTGTGTTTCTGGTTTTGGAAATACTTAAGAAAGGTTGGACAAAGATCTGTCACAAGTGACGTAAGTAAACCTGATCTTGCCATAGGGCAGAGGGTTGGACTGGGTAACTTCTTGAGACCCTGTTCTTTTGCTGCTTGTGCATGTGGGTAAAAATCTTTGGTCCTAATAGCAAAAGGTGGGAAGTTAGAAGCTAGAAGTTAAAAGATGAGTTTTTGAATAGGGTAGCCACAGGAATTCTGAAAAACATTGCCAGCTAAACCCTCCCATAGTCTTTGTAACCTTAGGAGATAATAATAATAATTAATAATAATAGAAGATTGCAGCTAAGGCCAAGGACCAAGGTGCAGTTGATGATCTCTGTGCATTACTTGCACAGCATTATTGCCTAGGGCCAGTAGAGGTTGGGGTCTACTAACCTTGATTATGCACCAGTGTCTTTTAATTTTGACCTAGGCATATGACAGACATCTGCAATGAAATATAGATGTGCACAGGCTCCAGAAGTAGCTAGTGTGCTCTGTGTCACCCAGTTATCATGGGCTTAATGAAATCTAGGTTAAATTCCCTAAGAGATCAGAGAACAATGCCTTTTCATCACAGATCTTGAGCTTGCTAGCACAGAGTGAAAGACAAAGTCTTGCATGCTTTACAACCCATTCCAAGTCCCTGTGGGATTAGTTAATTATTCTTTGCAATAATTAAGGCACAAACAATTGATATAAGAATCTCCATTTGTTTATAGTGTGAGGATTCCCTTCCCCCAAGGCTGGAGAAAGTTCTGAATACATTTATACTCCAAAGCTGCTGTTCTCCAAAGGGAGATTGTTCTGCTTGGCTGAGAATGAAAGCCATCTCATCACTGTGGCAGGTATGGCTATATTAAGGCAGCAGTTGGGGGCCCTCAGGAGTTACTTGATTACATGTTGGAACAGCTTCATTCTTCAAGAACTGGCGTCAAGCCAGTTAGTCCTATAGGAAGACTGATGTTTTAACTAGACACATCCATCTACATTGCAGCTTTATAAATACACTGTCTTCTAGGTATGGACTGCATGTGCATTTCTATTTCTGATTTTCTAGAAAGGTCAAGGGACACCTGTGATTTTTGTTCAAGGCAGATGTTGCAGGAACCTGAAAAGCATGTCAGTGAAATTCAGACTGTCTTTCATGTACTAATTACCTACAGCATTCACTGAGGGACAAGTAAGACCATAGATTTAAGGAGTTAGAAGCAAAATAGTTGCAGTTTGTAAGCATCCTAATACGGTCCTACTCAGAAAATCTAGCCAGAAAAAAAGCAGCCTCTCAGGATCCTGCAGATGCTTAGAAATGAGAGCAAAAATGTACAGTGGCCAAAGTAATAAAACCAGCTACCTCACATAAAGACCACAACCCTGAAGTCATGACCCTGGACATGTTCCGTTTAACACAGTGGAGAGGGAAGGTCACACAACTGGCTCTGATTGCAGCTGGTAGTTACAAACACACCTCCCTCCTTCACAGCCCTGTGCCAAGGCCTCTGTCATGGTGCAGACACCACCAGCTGACCTGGCAGCTCCCCACACAGGGAGCCACAGGGCAACAGAGGCAGGCGATTGATGCTGCCTCCTGAGGATGCCTACTAGTGCCACCATGCTGGAAGGGGCTCCTAGTGATGGCTCGCTCTCCCTAGTGCTCTTAGATCTGTTGACCTTTCCCTTTCACCTTCCCACCCTTCCTATGACCTGATACAAGATTTGCACGCTGGGAAGGAAGGAACCCGAGAGGCTTTTTTCTCATAGTTGACTTGACTCACAGGGTGTGTTCCAGCATGGAAGCCAAAGGCCACTCCAGATTTACTAGGAATGGGAGGTGCAGATTCTTAGCAGAACTTTGGCAAGAAAGATGCCTTTGTCAGTCTGCCTTGCAGCCAGAAAATGGGAGGGAACAGCCCTGAGATTCTAGATTCTTCCTAACACAAATATTCGTCGTAAATGAGAGCCTTTGTAGGTTCAAACAGTATGCAATCAGTTACGTTAGAAAAAAAGAATAATTAACGATCACCAGTTTTAAGATCTACAGTAAATATAAAGAAGATAATTCTAAAATATTCTGTTACAAAAAGTAGTCCTCTTAATACCAAGCTTATAGACGCTGGTTGCAGATTGCCACTGGGCTTTGGTTTTGTAAGTATTACTATAAGCTAAAGACTTTGCTTCTTCAGAGATGCACAAAGATGGTGGCGGGGACAAAGTTCTTGTTCCTGCAGTACACCAAAGCTGATCTGTAGGAGCCAGGAGGAGGTTTGGACATAACATATTTGCAGCATCAGCACGTAAAACAGGAGTCAGCCAGGGTAGCATGCTCTGCCAGGCTCTGCAGGACAAGATTGCTATTCTTCCCTCTAGGAGTACTCTCAACACTCAAAAACCCTAAGAGTGCAAATAATCTTGACTTTCACAGCAGGCTGCATTGAAGTATTGAACCCAAGACTGCCACAGTACAGCATCTGGGCCATTGCACCAATGCGGATCAGCCACTTGAATAATGAATGCTGAAAGAGAAAGGTCTTGCATGCATAGGCACCTAAGGAGGGTTAAATAGTACATAATTTCAGATCTCTCCACCTGAACTTGTTGGCTGGACTTCCTTTATAGTCAATAGACAATCACACTTGCAGAGTGTGATTCATCCAACCTTTTTTTGCAGCCAGCTGCAAGTTGAGGTGAATATCACCTTTGAAGTGTCTATTTCTCTTCACTGAGTACAAAAGAAGTTGAAAAGACAGTTTCACACAGGGATGCCTACATTGTGGACATCTCTGAGTAAGTGAGATGAATCCCAGACTGTCTAAGAGCAAGGGGAAAATTGCAAAACTGAAAAACTTCTGTAAAGCATTTAGCAGCATCCTATGAATTTATTCTTCTAGTTTTGCCCAAATACAAAGTCCTCAAGCATCCTGCAATGAGGTCTCATTTTTAAATTATTTGAATTTTCTCCCTCTATGTGCAGCACTCTGTTAGAGGAATTGTAGAACCACAGTGCTTATTCTCTGGATGTGTCATATGTTAGTTTGCAGCAAAAAGTTAAAAAATTACTCCCTGAGTGGAGTTCTCCATCATCTCTTTGGTAATTAATTTCCTCGTTAAATGTTGACCATGAGTTTACAATAAAAAGTAATTTAGAGAGGACACAAGTTGCAAAGGTTGGATGAGCTTTTGAGCACTCTGTAATTGAAGGCCTTGCTACATACCAAAGGGTAGTTTGAGTGTCTTTCCAAAAGTGAAAGCAACAATACTTTCACTGAAATGACAGCTGTCAAGAACAACAGCCTCGTCAACCTCAGTCCATGCCAGCACTGTCTACAAAAAAGACTCAAAGAAAAAAAAAAAATTCAAAAAAAAAAAAAGCTATCAGAATACTACCAAGACATTTCCTACCTGTCACGTTTCAAATGGTCACATCCTCTAATTAGTCACTAGTTACACTGTCAGGTATTTGTTCCTACAACAGTGTGAAGAAATGAGGATTAGCTCCTAATTTCTCCAAAAAGAAATGGTTAACATTGATTCTCCTCCTCCTTTTCTGTAATGACACAAGCTACTCACCCAGAGAAGTCCCTGTTTCTAGTAGCATGAAGCAGCACCTTTCTAGAAAGCACGATACTAACCTTTCTGCATACTTTTGGTAAAGATGCTCACCTTTGTAGGGAAATGTGCCTGAATTGAAGACAGTTTTCACACACATTCCTCATTGTCTTCATCTCGTTTTAAAGCAGCACCCTCCTATTTACTCACCGATATATCTCAACATGGGAAACTCCTAGGTTCAAAGCTTACCTTCTGTTATTTATTTGCTGATACAAGTATTTCTTCCAGTGTTTACCCAGTTTATGAGAGCCCCTATAATTTTGCCAGTATTACCTTTTTCAAAGGTGTTTTGTCTGTTCAAATACACTAAATGTAAAATGAAAAACAAAACCTGCATGCAGCTTAAAAATAAGAATGTAGAAAGCAGTAAGGCAGGAACAGCACTGCCAGAGTCAGGGGTACTGGTAGGGCATCTTTTCTGTTCATTCTGTGAGAGATCCAAGTTAGCAGGGTCTTAATTCTGACAAAGGCAATGGACATGCCCTGCAAGCAGTGAAAGTAAAAAACTCCAGTAGGAAAAACAGGCTCTGTGTAAGCTGGTTTTAAATTGCAGTACGGTACAATACCTTTGATCCGAGTGCTTAATTTAAAGAGCAGAAAACTGATACAATATTCCTCCAAATATGTAAATGACTGCTGCAAATGGAAAAGGAATAATCCGTTCTCTGATGGGACGGACAGGAAAGACTGGGCTATTACTTTAACAGGTTAGGTATGAGGGAGAACTTTCTGCTAGTAAGATGGGGAGGTCTATCATCTAGCTCAGGAGGCTGGATTCTCAGCATGTAACTGGCCCTATTGCTAAAGACTGAGGCAAAGGCAGTATTAAGCACCTCAGCCTTTTCCTCATCCTTTGTTACCATGTTTCCTCCTGCATCTAATAAAGGAAGGAGGCTTTCCCTGGTCCTTCTTTTGCTGCTAATGTATCTATAGAAGGATTTCTTGTTATCCTTTACAGCAGAAGCCAGATTAATTTCTAGCTGGGCTTTGGACTTTCTAATTTTCTCCCTGCATAGCCTCACAATAACTCTGTAGTCATCATGTGTGGCCTGCTCCTTCCTCCAAAGGCCAGACTCTCCTTTTTTCCCTGAGCTGCAGCCCCAGAATCCCTGAGCTTTGCTTCCTGCAGCAGGTTGGCTGTGCAGTCTCACTGAGGGCATCCTGCAGTACACGAATAGCAATAGGCAAGGCAAGGGAGTCTAACAATTTTTGCCTCCCTCTGTTCACATGTGCTGGGCTACGCTGCTGGCATCCATCTATCAAAGTGCGCTCTAATGAAGTTTCAAACTTGGACACAGACAGAAGGATATTTTCCTAGGGTTGTTGGTCTCGATTCTTAGCTCTTTTAAGTCAATGCAATTTAACTTATTTTCATAACAGGAGTTTCTTCAGCCTTTGAGCACTCTCCAACTTAACAGCACTCCACATTCAATTGCAGGTCTCACAATATTTCATGGTTTTGCTTTTTTAAAGCCCCAGCTGCTAGATTCATGCATTGCAAAGCAATCTCGTCTTTCGTTTTTAAAAATTATATTTCTAGTTCTCATAGTTGTGGAAACAAGCCTGAAAAGATGAAGTGCCAGTACCCTTACATCTCCAAAGAGAGAAGGCAAATAAAAGGAATTCAAAGTACATTGGTTTAAGCCAATCTCATGATTTCTTTTTCCCCAAGGCCCGGCTCATGATTCTTGAGAACTGGCATTTGGAAATGCTGGAAACATAAAACTTTTAATAAGGAACAGGGGGAGTTACTAAGAACATGAAGAAAGATATAAGTTATGTTCACTACAGTAAAAATGTGAGCATTAAAGAACTGAAGAGGGAGACTTGTTAAAGGCTAGCAAAATTCTATTACTTTCTCACTCAGCAAGTCAGCTACACAGTCCCTGGTGACTTAACTGTGCATCTTTTTGTTACAGTATATTACCTTTAATTGCACTATCAGTGTGATGGTTTGAACATGACAAAGTCATTTTGTTTACTGGAGAAAGTGAAGGGCCTTTTGGGGCTATAGAGAGCTTGATACCTGTTAACAAAAACAAACAGATCAAACAAATATAGATGGAGGACAAACACAGATTTTGCAGTCAGTGTCCATGGCCTCGTTTATTTTGCTCCTATCCAGCATCCTTGCGGGATACGTTGGTATAAGAAAGCATTTTTTCCTGACTTTAGGAAGAGTATATTTTTATGATAAAGAAACAATTATGGAAGTAATTTGGTTTTTAAACCCACTCTAAAGATAGGCTTTTCTTACAGAAGTCTTTCTTTTTTTAATGAGCTTGAATAGCAAAAACATATCATCAGGCTTCTATTGATGCACTTAAAGATGTCCAAATAAGTAGCATATTTTCAGGTTAAGTAAATAACCACATACCAAATCTGTATCATATTTAAACCCCAAGAATAATATTGTCTATCCATGTTGATGTATATGTTATAATATATATGACTTGAGATTGCTAGACAAAATGCTACATATATAACAGAATGACTATATTTACTGAAATTCAGTAAGACATGTTTTCCATTCTTTAGAAACTGAAAATCCACAGTATATCTTAGATTCTCCCACTAGGACAAAAATATTTTTTTATTGTCTTTTGCCCATACATCAGCTGGAGTGGGCTAACTTCACATGCATGCTCTTATCTCAATGCAAACTGTACACTTTAGGTAGCATATGCTGAATAGATAAAATGAGAAAACAAGCACTTGCAAATATTTTTCCTTAAAACATCCCAGGAAAGTTTTGATTTAAGATAATCTTGCATTTGAGTAAAGGCAGCATAATTAAAGAGATTTATTAATTTTCATGAAAGAATCATAGTATTTAGTGATCAATTTCAATATTACTGTAGGTATGAAATTCAGCTTTCCTAAAAGTGCAGAGGTTCTTCATTCATGATAATATAGACACAGAGATCATAGATCAAGTGATCTTGAAAAAAAAAATATTACAAATTGTTGTAAGAGGGACTAGAACAGAACCTTCTCAATAATTTTCGTATAGGAAATCAAGAATATTTCTATTCATTGCTTTACCCATTGGTATTTATCGGTTCAAAGATTTAAAAAATATATTTTAAGAAACAGCTTTGCTCATAGAAACATAGCTAGTATATGGGCAAGAGATTACTTATGTTAAAACAATCATCTAGTTTATGAATAGTTCTCTAGGTTTGGTTCTGCTTAGAGTAGCTGAGGGAGAACTCCAAATGCAAGCGACATGGAATCAGGTCCTACTGATTTCAGAGATGTTCCAGGTTGATGAGGACAAATGAGTGTGAAAGAAAGTTGTTCCAGAAAAGTGAGAGAAGAAAGGCAATGGACTTGAAGGCAGACATGGTAGAGGCACACTGATGGACTCGCTGGGGATCCTCAGCTTGCCATGTTCATCATGAGTTCAGTGCAGCTGTCTCGATAGAGTTAGCAGAGTGTGGGCATATGGGGGCCACACTTAAGCCTTCAGTTATAATGTTGAGCAGTTATAGTCGAATGAAGACGGGTAAATGGAATTGCTCACATTAGAAATTCATAAATATAAGAAATTTACCCTGATTCTGTAAATAATTGAGTTTGTCACTGTAGTGTTGGCATCAACACAGCATAGAAGTTAGAAGACTTGTCCAGGTTCCAGTCTCACCCAGGTTCAAGAATGCTTTTTCCCAGATTCAGTGGGGACCAGTGTGTCCTGCCGGTTTCTAGTCTTGGCTCTTTTTCAGACCATCTTGGTGAAACTGGAAACCAAAAAGCACCTTATTGCAGGCGTCCCAGAATGAAGCACTCAACCTCTATGGGATTTCCATGTGCAATCGCAAAAACAGCCAAAGAAATGAGGTGATGCAGGCATTGACTTTCAGCCAGGAGCAGAGAAGGCCTGGCTTGCTTGCCTGTGTCAGACTAAGGCACAGACACTCATGCACAATCAAACCCAAGAATGAAAAAAATGCAACACAAGCTACTACTGAGGCAATTGCTTGGGTCAGAACACAGCTATTTGAAGAATCGGAAACTGAAACCAAGACTCTTTTACCCAAGATCTTTCTATGCAGCGGCAGGTATTCATATTCCTAAAATTGCCTGCCTAGCATTTTCAAATAGACTGTGAAAAGGAAAGAGACATGTAGAATAAAGCAGCTGGAAATAGAAGACACTGCTCATATTGCTTTTGTGATCACATTGTGTGTTGTATGCACAGCTGCCCCAGCAGTTTCCCTTTCAGATGTGCTGCTGCATTTATGCTGAAAGACAACAAAATGCAAAAGATCTAAATGAACATGCTTAAGAGGCTTTTAAAGAAAATGCTGTGACAACTTGGCCTGCACAGAGCAGCACTGTGTTTGACTGCCTGAATTAGACTTAATCTGGCTCCCCCAGTGGTAGTAATAATATGCTGTAAAAAGGAGTCAAAAAATCTTAAACTGAATCTGTATGTTTACTATGAAAGTAGCTGTGTTGACTGTACAGTACAAAATTTTAGTATTTTCAGCAGGCAAGTAATACACCTTGTCTAGACACTGGAGAAATTTTCAGACACAAAATTATTTTAAATGCTAAAACAAATAATGCAGACTTCACCTCCCATCCCTACCAGATTGTGGAATGTCATTTACTTTAAATTTGCAGCCAGACATCACATAGCCAGAGAAATTGCCTGTAAGAAAAATAGGCTGACACTTATCACTGCATTCCAGTGGGACCAGGGGGTGATGTCAGCTTTTTCTGTTTTTCCCAGACAATTGAGCTTCCTACAAATCAATAAAAACAAGGTTTATTGGTATGTTTGCTTTATCACACTTGAGCCACTTTCATTGTCCTAGTGACAAAGTCTTCACAAATTGAATCATTAAACACAGTAATTGTGTTTCAAATACATTTTAGAGAGGAGGAAGGGAAGAAAGGGCGTAAAAGATTATTTGCTACAGTATTTATGGTTGCAGAATTTAGATTTGTAACAGTTTCCCGTATCTATATTTTATTTTTCAATATGGAAAAAGGAGCAGGGGGAGGGGGCAGAGGAGGGACCCCAGTAAGTGGAACAAACAGTTGCACTTAAATTCAGACCAGCTAAGCTTTTAATATTTTGCTGAGGGAATGTTATATAAGGAATGTCTCAACAGTTCCTCACACAAAATGTCAAATTTATTTTAAAATTATTTTTTAAAAATAGATGGGCTTAGAAAAAAAATTGCACCCTGGAGTCAGGATCTAAGGACTGTTACCATCCTGGTGGTTAAAATAATTCCTTCCTCGGTGTTGCTCAGTCCCTTACGCAAGCTTGTAAACTCATTTCGCCCCAGCACTTTTTAAATCTTTGTCGCTCTTTGCATATGTGGTTGCAATTTACATGCCACCCACATTTAAAGAAGTATTGACATTTTCAAGTCAGCTATTTTAGCCCCTGGATTTAAAATGGTATCAATCACACTTTATTTCTTCACTGAGGAGCTCAGGCCTGTATTTGTCGCACACCCACCTCTCTCACTGCAACCCAACAGGCATTTAAAAGCCATCCATTTGCATATTTATCAGCCCTTCAGCTCTCTTTCAGTCAAGGATTATTTAACCCTGGTAGGGATGGGGCTGGGTGCCCCAAACGATGGAGATTTTGGCCTCCCTGTTCTCACAATTGCTATGCAAACTGAGCTCATGGCTGTTCAGCGGATGGCATAGCAAAACACAGGCACATTTCACAAAACTGTCCAGCATTATTCAGCAAAATTGGGTGTGACTAGCATTCTGGGTGCTGAAGAGGCCTTTGACGAAGCTGGCATGTAAATGACATTGTTCTGTGCTGAATGGCAGTGACCTGTGCCGGGCAGGGTTAGGTCAGCAGCAGGCCGAGGCGAGAGAGCTCATAAAAGTTCCACATGCTCCAAGCCTGACTTGGAAGTAAATCGGGGATTGCTCTAGACAATGGCATTTGCTCTTTTGTCTTAGACAGCACCCCTTGGGATTGGGGAGGGGAAGAAGGGAACAGGAGAGGCTCTGTTGTTGGAAAAGCCAGGCTTAGCTGCATCCACACAAACATGAGTTTGTCTAAAGAGGCACTGCGCAGGTTAGCACCGTGAACACCATCCTTTCACTTTTATTACGTTCCCTGTGTGAATCAGAGAACAATTCTCCCTCCCCTCTTTTTATCTTGTTGCATTTTTCTTACTCAATTACCCTGAAATGGAACATGAGTATGCTTCTAGCTGCAGTTTCCTTCCAGCACAGTGGTATCAGACCTTTCCACACGTTATACAAATTGTATTTTATCATTGAAAATTAAATCTAGAAGGCAATGATATCCAAATACAGAATACTATAAGGATGTACAAGTGCTTCCTCTACTACACTGGCTCTTAAGATGAACAGAGGAGCACCAGTCAGGAGCCGCTGCTCTTCCAGCACTTCTAAGTCATTCAGGGCCCTTCACCACATTACACTGATACTGCTGTGGAGCTGTCAGCAAGGCAGTGCATTAGGGAAACAGAGCAAACCACGCTTAGTGCCCAGCACCCACACCGCAGCAGGAGATCTCCAGGTAGAGTGTTTGCAGTCCCTATCTTATCTTGTCTAGCAGCAGAACTACAGCTATGTCCTGATGGGATGCAGAAGCCTGTTTGGCCTGGATTAATTCAGGCTTCCCTTACACCATATGTATCAGCTCCAGGAACTACAGGTGTAATTTTTGTTCTTTATATAACAAAGAAATGAAATTTGAGTCACTTGCACCCATCCCAGCTCCCAGTGACAGATTGCATCTCAGCTAAGCATTTTGTTAAATTATACCTAAACTAGGTAATACACATCTGAGGAAGGCATAGCTATACTCTGCTGCTCTCGACTGCTTTTTGGCAGCCACTGCAAACAGGGAACACATTTGGCACGACTGCACCTACAGCTGCAGCTTCTGTAATGGTCACCATCAGCCCACGCCCACCATAGTCTGGACTGAAGGAACCATTTCATGGTGTCCTTGAGAGAATACTTCAGGTTTGTTTTTCCTGAAAGACCATTGCTTCTTCTCTCAGTTGATTCAACCCGATTCTTCCCTCCTGCATATCTTTTTTTTATTCAACCACTGAACTGTTACATACCACTGTCCACTCTTGTTCCCTTGCACATGAACATAGGATGTTGGAGCTGTTTGCCTTAATGCATAGCTAGGAACAAAAATCTGGTGCTCTTCAATGACACCATTTCTTCTTATAAAGGTATTGTCTCACACAGAAGCATTCTTGTATGTGCTCTGCCAGAGATTTGTTTATTTAAAAACATTAAATGGTTAGTGATCCACTTTGATCCTGCCAATTAAGTGTGGACAGGATCGATAGACTTGCTTGGTGACCCTCCTCCCTTTCCCTTTCCAAGGTAGTTGTGGAGGCAGGAAAAAGTTCCCAGTGTGTGCAGAGAGTCTGCAGGGGCTCCCTGGCACCCTTTCAAGAGCCACATGTGTAAAGGAGAGTGTCCACCAGCCTGCCCTGCTTTCATCCAAAGCTGCTGATGCAGCCAGCAGCTGCAGAACCACCTCTCTTTCTGCAGCTGGAGGAACAGCAACAGAGTGGTTCTGTTGTCACTCTGCTATTCAGAAAAAAATGCCACCCGTTGGCACTAACTATGATAAAAGCCTTCTTGAAACTTAGAGGGGAAGCATATGCATATATTGTTCATGTGTGTGACAAAAAATCACCTACATCTGGGTCATTTCCTTTCATCATATCAAGTAAAACAAATGCAGCAAGCAAACAATCCAGACGCATGGGCTCGCTGACAGTTAAACCTTGCATTTTAAAGTGATCATGGTGCAAATTAATTCAGTTGGCTGTATCACACACCATTTATCTTGGAGAAGGTCTGCTCCAAAATCAGAGTCTGGGTTTGGTAAGTCTGTCAGTGATGGCTCTATTTCCCAGTATATATTTACACTCACATCAAACTTGGTGAGTGGGTTTGCTGTTGAACTCACAAAGCACAAACATGACAATTCAGTTTGAAGTTCCCTTCTCCACACTAGGGTCACACAAGAACACTGAAGAGATGCATTTGCTGTAGGTTATAGCAATCTTGACAGTACTGAATGAATGATTGCTCCTAAAAAGTACATCTTGTCCTGACATTATCGCTTCATTGCATTCTAAAAGTGGCTAAACCAGAGACATCATTCCCCGTCTTTTCCCACCTCTGCTGCCATTCAGTATCTCTTCTGGTTCGACAGTCTGTATCTTCAGACTGTTTTGAAGGGGTTGTGGATTTACACCAGTGGGACATGGTGCACAGTGGTAACATTTAAAGCGTAACAACCGTACATTTTTCCAGAGAAGTGCTTAGCTTATTGATGACAGAAAAAGTATTTTACTCTCCTGGGCGTTTAACTACTCAATGTCCCTACTGAAATGAATAAAATTCCCATAATCTGTTCCACTGGAGCCTATTTCTATTATAAGTGAAAGCATGAAGTGTTGCTGCAGACTTCCATGGGAGCAGCATTTGCTTCATGAGGAACAATTGGTTAAACATTGTCTAATTTAGTAACTCCTGACTTAAACAAAACTTAGAGACATGCTCACTGAGAAAGACACAATGTAGTTAGGGACAGCCTGGCTGGATTAGAAGCAGTGGTAACAATAAAATGCTGTAAAACACAGATAAGAAAAATGATTAATTGACTTTATATGACTATTTGTGCTTAAAATTAGGGCAGACACTTGAGAACTTTGCTGAATCAGGGCCTTGATTATCAGGACCAGTAATGAATGCAGACATTTGGGAAGGTATGTTTCATTGCTGCCATCATATTTTATTTTTTGAGATTTAAAGAAAGATATCAAGAAGATATAAACCAAGTAATTAAATTCCTGTTTTGTGTAATGCAGAGCAAATATTTGCTTCAAGTTTTATGGGCATCTTGCAAATCAAACTCATAAAGGCAGATGAGCTTTTGTTTAAAAAAGCACTCTGATGGCTCAGCAGAAAAGAGTAAGAGAGTTTGGTTTTGGAAGAAAAAAAGAAAAACCCTGACTTGAACCAGAAATACATTTCATTAGGTGACACTAAAGATTAGAAACTAATTAAAATTAAAAAGAATGTGTTGAGGAGGATAGTGGTTGTCAGGTGCCTTCAATAACAGCAAACATCCTCTCACGTCTCAAGTTTTGTGGAAGTCAAGAACACAGACTTAGTTCAGATAAGATATTTGATTTGTGTTTGCTCAGGAAAGTGCTCTGATATCTTAGCTAAAAGGAATTTGTATTTAATTTGAATAAAAGTTGGACTAGATAACAGCCACGAGAATACTGGTGCTGGAATGGAACCAGCATTAGACAATGGAAACAAGCTGGTGAACAAGTTACTAGGGAATATTTGCTGAAGCACATTCTTTCTAGCGTGAACCTTGCAGAAAGTGAACTTCAAAATGCCAAAACCGCCTGTTTTGAACACAGTAAAAAATCAGTTTCCAAAGAGTACAATTGCATAATTTTCTTTCTTCTTTCTTTCTCTTTTTATTAACTTTCTTACTCCTTTAAAAACTACCTTGAGCTTGACCTAGTCAGAAGCAGAGGGAATACAAAATAGTTATTATAGTTTTCAATAGTATTTTCATTTTTAGGGGAAGGAGGAAGAAATACTTGGATCCTGAAAGACCTGTGTTTGAAGGTTTCATAATGTTATCCTCCTCTCTAGGCTGAGCTCCCTGTCTGTATTTTAACTCTCACAGTCAGGCCTTTCTTGCACAAAAAGGGAGGGCAGCCTGCAGTAGAGATGTGTGGTTTTCCAGGCATGTGGCAATCCAGCCAGAGAACTGGGCCCATAGAGGATTCTAGAAGCATAAATTAAGAGCTTACAATTCCCCATCAGGCACTGCAGGCATTCCTGGATTTAAATATTTCCATTTTTAAGAGAAAATATTTCATTCAGGTTGATGAGCTCCTATACTCCCATTAACTCCATATCATTTTATAAAATAAGGGACTTACTGCAAAAATTGTCTGAGATGGAATTTTTTTTTTTACCTGCCCTATTTTGGACTATGTCCACATTAGTTTTTTATCTCTCTCTTGACATTCCCAAAGCAGAGACCTAGGTTGGTATTGATAATGTCCATATTTAACATACAGTTAGGTGCACAAGAAAGATACCATGAGCAACAAATTCTTCCTTTTCTCAGACAAATTAACCCTGCAGTGGAGTACTTCCAATACATCACCCCTCTGTCTCTGCCTCTTAATTCAGTACTATAGATGACAAAGAAAAAAGGTGAAGTCTGTAAGAAAAGACAAACTGTTTTTATCAGAGCAGCTAATGAAATCAAAAACAAGCAAAAAAAAAAAACCAGAAGAGCTCTGATGTGCACAAGCCCTTCCAATAGCAGAAAAAGGAGATGCAAGTCAAAGTAACACAAATCCTCCACTGTCTAATCTGAAAGAAGAGGCAGATGATTGCTGCTCTTTTCTAACTACAAAAGCTCAAGTCTTATCCGTATTTACAGCAACTAACAGCAAACATACCAATATATTTTCTACTGTTTCATTATCAGGCAGGGTTTAAATGATGAACTATCTTAAGTAATGCACAGAGCAGAGCATGTATTTATAGCTTAAGCACCATCCTTTACCTTGCTGCATGAACTGCATTGACATCATTGTATTACAAACCTACTCTGCTGCAGATTTCCTCTAATATATCACATCACCGTCAAGTAACAAATCTGGTCCATTAAGCATTCTTCTACTAGCACATGAAATCCTCTGTTGTCCCCATGGAGTACGTAGGTAAGAGCCTCTGCCATAATATCTTTTAGCATATGGTCAATGGACAGAATTTGGGAGAGTTCCAAAGAAATTTGTACTTCCCTGGCTTTTGTCATCTGTAACACTGTAGTACTATGCCCTAGGGGTAAATAATCAGCCCCATTTTCCTAATGAGGAAATTCATCCAAGGTCACATAGTAAATCAGTGGCACTGCAAGAAATGAAATTCAGGTCATGGGCAGGAATGACCTACTAGTTTCTCTGCAGCTTAATTGCATTCCAGAAACTACATTTATTTGGTATGATAATACACCATCATCTGTTGTAACAAGACAGTACAAGAACAGCAACCAAAAAGAGGCAGAAATATGTCAAAGAAACATGTAAGCAATAGTAACTAATAGGAACTCTAATAAGGCTAAGGAATCAGGGAGTAGTTAAGAATATTTCTGGAAAAGAGTATTATGGCAAAATATCACTGATCAAAGCCTGTAGGCTCTAATCCTGCAAGTGCTTTCCTATATGTAGAATCACCTTAGAGGAGTCTCATCAAATCCAGTTTAGTCCCAAGGTTATATGTAGTCTTTCAAAACTCTTTCTAAACAAGTCTAACTAGACTAGTTAAGAATGTGAAGTTACCTGAGCAGTAAGTAGTCTCGAGTCAAGACAAGAACTGATCTTGTGTAAAACCAGCCATTCCTTTTTCTTATTTGTACTTCTTTTTTTTCTGCTTGTCATTAATACTAAAACTTGGCAAGGTAAAAGGTGATGGAGATTCATCTTTCTCTGATTTTTTTCCTTGTGCTTTTATTTCCCTTATCAATTTTTTTTAAATATGAGATTGTTGAACTTCTAAACCTTTTCTGTAATATAAGATCATCCAGTGCATCATTTATTTAAATGAAATGGTCCCACCTTCCCTCTATGCACATAATAGGTTTAGGCTTTCTATATCAAGCAAAAGAAATCAAACAGAATATGATAATTCATGCTGGAAGTCACCTCAGTAAGTCATACAGTCCAACCAGCCAAAGCAGGGTCCATTTTGAGGTCACACAACATCACTCAAGGTTTTATCCAGTCTGGTCTTGCACACCCATTTGGCCGTGTGGGATTATTATAACCTTTCTCTATCAAGTGTTTGCTTAACAAGATAACATTTCCCCATTACACCCTGATTAAATGTTTTCTAGTAGCTCCTTTTCCTCTGCATCTACAATAAATAAGAGAAAAAACTTCATAGAATAATATATAGAATAATAGACAAAACTTTACATTGGTGCCAAACTCTAAGATATGCACATACAGATCTCATTGATTTCAATGAAAGCCCCATCCAAACTTCCTCTTTACACAGGAGCTGTTAGCAACATGAAAACTCCAAAAGGGAGCAGCTTTTCCTCCCTTATATTCTCACATTGCATTAAACAGCAGAGGAAATTGAAATTCTAAAACCAGCAGGCATTTGTATTTTAGTGTACAATTGTCCTATCTGCATATTTCTCAACTGATTGCTGTGGCCTCTAATTGGATTCAGTGTTTTCAATACATACAATCAAGTTTAATGCAATCTGAAAACTAACCACATCTAATTAGGTTATCCTATTAGAGAAGAACCAAGGAAATTGCAAAAACTTACAGAAATGATGTACTAAAGCATGGAAGTATTGTGGTCAAGTCAGTCACCTGTCTGAGCGTCAAATAATGTAGAGAACAATAGTTCTACATAGTGACCCTTCTTCCCACTCCCTCACTTCCAATACACTACAGTGTTACAAACCCCACTCTTAATAGTCCCTTCTTTCATACAATTCTGAATATTCTTTTTCCTCCCTCTGTAATTTCAACACACTGGGTAATCTTCCTTTAAGATGTTTCCTTACAGCATTTCAAGCACGGCAGTGTAGAAGGCAGCATTAATATTCAAGGCAGTATAAACAAAGAAGGGACATTCTTTTCCAAGCAGATTAAGACATTAGAAGGAGGCACAGCCCAACAAGAAATTAGAGATAAAAGGACTCAACTTGCTAGTATACTGATCAGATATTTTATATGTGTCTCATCAAGCCTAGTTTACTTAATACCCACTCCAGTATTTTTCAGTAACTCACTTAGGCATCATTAATCTAGTATAAATTTAGTTCACTTTCTGACATAGCTCAAGTGATGATACAGCCATTTGTACGAAGGGAAAACACCCACCCAGCTACCTCCTTTAAAAAGCTTGCACCTTTTAAGTGCACTAGATTTGCTGATATTTATACTGACATTTCCCATCCGTTTCTGTGAATTTACTCCTGGATTTATAATACATTTTATTCTTAGTCTTAGCTACTTTGGCAATGAGCACTACAGAAAACAGAATTTGGATATCCATACATGAAAAGAAAATGCAAAATCACGGTATTATTTAAGACTAAATCTTAGCATCCTGGGGAACTTCTGATAGTGATCATGCACAGACAACTGACACTTTTGTTTGCAACTATTTATGGACCAAACAAGAGAATATCCACAATAATTTCAGATATTGAAAAACAGGTCCTGAAAGTTCTTTATCCTCCCAGATCAAGGCATATTCAGTATCAGAGATACTCTGACCAGTTTAAATGCATTTTGCTGCTTTCACAGAATCTAGTTACCTAGTAAAATGTAATTTAGTAGTCTGAACTGGAAGTTTGTCTGTGAGTCCCATTTATTTTCTGGAGTTGTTATTTTTGTGTACTAATGGGGAAACACCCCTCCCCAGTCCAAAAAAGAAACCAGCAACCCACATTTTTTGTGTCTAGCTACAAGTAGGCCATGCTTTTAAGCTTCCCACCATGTACTGGCTCCAGTGCCTGGAAAGATCTTTCAGCCTGCAGGTATAGCTACATTTAGCTCGTGACCCACTGTACTCAGTTTATTAATATACCTATTCTTCTCTTTCCTGCTGGCCTTATTGATTTCCCCTTATTGTGAAATACTGAGGTTATTTTTAAACCTGCCATACACCAAAAGGCTTGACTTTTCCCACTTGCACCTTGCCATGACAGACTTGCAAGTAAGAGATATGAATTAAAAAACAACCCAAAAAGATGTACTGGACTAAAAAACAAATAGGAAAAAAGCAAAGCTCTCGTTATACAACATTTTTTCTAAAGAAAAATTTTAGAGTCGGATGCACGTTAGGTTTATTTTCTAGCTCTTCCTCTCGCTTGCTTGTGACATTGCACTGTAAAAGGAATTTAGTATCACTGCAATCAGTTCTGCATAAAAGCAGCCCTTTTTTTTGGTGACGACTGATGGCATGTGCTTGCAACTGCATGGAACAGAGCGGACAAGAAGATGTATCGAATGGGCCTTGCCATCAAAAGTAAACAGAAACAGGATAAACCTTATTTACTGGGCCAAAGCTCCTGAAAAAAAGATAGACATGTACAGAATTTCTGCAGGCCCAGCTGTTACAGAGCAGAGCGATACGTACGCAGTCAGGTTCTCATGCAGGTTTTCCAGTACCAATCTTTCATTGTTTCAGCCTGCTGTCATTCTAAAGGTGCACACCGAGTAAAAAGCCACAGACAGTGGACTTTCTTCATGCTTTTACTGGTTTAATATGAAGAAATTTGAAGGAAAGAGCCTATTCCCCAAAGGAGATGTTTGAACATGGAGCAGAGGTTGCTTTGGAAATAAAGATGAGCACATATGTGCTGGTGCTTGGGATAGAAAAATGAGTGTAAGAGAGATTTATGGATGAGAAAGTTAGAAGGTGTTTTTGCTGTAGTTATCAAACAAAAAAATGCTAAGTTGTCTCTTCCTAAGTAAAATAGTCCACAGAGCTGCTATCAGAGTTGCCTAAGCGGCACTGTAATTACTATTGATACCAAGTTCACTGTTTCACACAGCACAAGCGATGTCTTATACCACCCAATATGCACTTCCTTAGAGAACAGCTTCTCTTCCATCCCACTGCAGAATTGCCACCACAAAAGAACTAGCTGAGCACTCTTACCAGGTTCAGCAGGAGACTGTTCAAGTGGATTTGGTCAGTCATAATTTATCACTCGTAACTCATTGTTGCCCTCCTACCTGCCTTACATAGACACTCCCAGGATTTACAGAGTCTTGGACCAGAAGGTAAGCAGATGTTACTACTTTTTCCATGTTTTTTCATACAGGCGTTCTTTTTTAGGATCACAGAAGAAATTGTTCTTTAAGAGGTCTCTGGAAGATGCTTTTATTTCCAGAAACTTTTGTTTTCCTGTCGCAGGAAAACACTGCCATTCAGCATTGAGTCCCAGAGAGAAATTCAGGGCAATGTGAGGCCAAGTTCAGGCAAAGTGTGAACAGCACACATCTCAAGATGGAAAGATGCCAATAGCAGGCTGGTCGGTGTTAGCAACAGGAAGCCAGCCAGTGGCTGGAGCGCAAGTGTGACCTCAGTGGCAAGTGGACATGGCAACAGTTTGTTAACACTCATCAGTTTGTATCTGCAAGGGGCTACCTCACAGGACCTTGTCCAGCAAAGAACATCAACTGGAAAAGTGCAAAAACACTATTCATGTCAAGTGAGATTGCTCATGCACAGACATTTATACAAGTGACTAAGCACTTCCCTGGATTCTGACCTGTGACCATTCTGAGGGTTTCTTGCATACTTAGCAAAATATATATATAGCCACATACTTGACTGTGAATGAGAAGAGAGCTACACTGCAGAAGGCTAGTGAACTGGCCACTGAATGTTTACACTTGCAGGATAGAAAACATTGGATACTTCAAATGGAAAATCATGGCAGGGAAATGTAGAAATCAGGGTGCCAAATGTCAACAATTCAGCTGATTTCAGTAGTCTAGTACTGGGTTTGTCACAAGCTGCACCCACAACCAGAATAGCTTGATGGAGAGTGAGGTATTAGTTTGTTCTGGAAAGAGAAGAGATGAGAGGCAAGTCACAGGAAGAAAAAGAGGCACCAGATGCTTGCATCTGGAGGTTCAGCTTACAGTAACTCTGGCCAACTGCAAAACTGTTCTGAACAGAATTAAATCCTAATCACTCCAAAACAAATACAAGAGACAAAGCCATGAAGGCCTAGTTCACATACCCAAACCAAAACTTTCTGGGCTTCTACTTGGAATCCATTAAATTCCAAGCTTCCCTGAAGGGTTAAACACTACCAGATATAATCGGATTTAACTGCTGTCCTTGTGCTGGTGTTAGAGGTTACTTTCAAAATCCCTCTTTCTCAGGAAAGGACACTTGTCAGGCTTTTAGGACCAATGTGCAGTTGGAAAACTGCTGCCAAAGTTGCAGAATCTCATCATTCTTGAAACAACAGGCATATTCCAGGGGACTTTTTCTTGGTAATATAAATCACTGCTACAGGAGGCCTCTAAGCTGAAATGCCATTGCTAGTTTTCTTGCCTGTTTTAAGCTTGAATTTCACAGAAATCTCTCTGTTCTGGTTGTATCCCACCTGCTGGTATATTTTTGTTCCTAATCATGGGGAGACTTGCAGCACATTAACCTTCCAGAGGAAAAGTATTTCATCTTTCAGTACTGCATCAGCAGCGAGATTTGTGACTTACACAATTTCTCTATCAAAAAGAACTAAAAACAGTGGTATGGATTTTAAAAGGTAGAAGAATTGCAATAGAACCACTATTGTTACCATCACAAGACATTTGTAGCAATAAATGTCACTTGAATGGGGAATGCTAATTGATTAATTGTGATTAAATAAAGTTGTTCCATTCCCTGGAATGCTCACTCTACTGCACAGATTTCTCATCCACCTGCATTAAAACTGTCCTCAAAAACCTATTCACAGCTCACAGCATGCTGCAGTCCTGACCAACAGTGGGATTTAGCCACAGACATCAAGATAACAGCCCTGATCTGTTCTCCAAGACACTCCGTGGTCCTACAGCAGAATCCTCCCTCCTCACCGGCTGTGTGCACAGAGCCCCTTGCAAAGCACAAAGCCTATATGAAATGGATGCAGGCTTAGTGCGGCTGCCCTAAGCAATGACTTCATCCCAGTGCCCTGCCGGAGCAAGTGAAGGTTACTGCAGCAGTCTTTAAAGCCCATTAAACTGCTGAGGCGATTCAGCATTTTTATTAAATGTAGCATTTATTTTACTTATTTTTTTTCTTCATTTTCAGAGTTACCAGTTGTTTTTTTCTTTTCAGTTGTCATTTTTATGTCTGCAATTCTTTACTGTGGTTAAAGAAAGAGACTGGAAGCTCGGATCCCTGGGTTCTCCCTGCTGTGCCTCTGTCTGTCTGTCTAGCTATTTATAGCCTTTCTCTCACCCAATTGCCAAAGTGTTGAGTTTTGCAACTACATTTTGGGGACACAATTCTGAAGTGTTTACTGCCAGACAAACTAAAGTGAATTAGAGAGACTTTTGCCTCATCAGGAGTATATATGAAAATAAATAAAGCCTAGAATTATTTTTATCAAGTTCTAAGGCACCTTTGCTTCATTCTAGTAAGCAGTAAATTTTCAGAGGAAAACACTTGCTATTTTCCTGCTCTGTAAGAACAGTCAGTAAACCCATGTCTACCAGTCCAGGGGACATAATCCGCAGGGTTTGCAACTGCAAATGGCAACTACATGGCTCTTTCCATACTGCTAAAGAAGGAGAAGGCTCACAATATAGGAGAAGTTGAGAACATTAGGCAGTAAAAAACTCTATAACTCTGTATTATCCACACCACACCTCCCATTGTAAATGCTATATCCATAATCAGAGAGTTTATTTTCCCTAGCTCCACTTTGGTATTATCCAAATCCAAAGAAATCTGACGTTTTAAATAACAGGGAGGACAAATTGTGCTTTCTGAGAAAGGGAATTGGTATTCCTGCTTGAACAGATGTTAAGAACATTTCTGAGTGTGCTAGACTCATTTACGAGTCTTTTTCACACATTTGAATCTTGGGGACATCAGCAGTTTGTTCAATATTTTCAGCCTCCATCCTAAATGCCACACTGGGAAAATGAGGAGGAAAAAATGGAAAGAGAAAAAAAGAAAAAAAAAGGAAAAAACACATACAGAGCTAATCTTCCAGTGTGACAAACAGTGTAAGGAAGAATCATGACAAAATAGTCAAGGCAAGAAAGGCATAGCCAGACAGTTGGTAAGATAGAAACAGGGTGGAAAAATAGTGCAAGACGATTTTAACATACAGCTGAAACTAGTCACCTTCTGGACTGCAATCCTGGGGTGAGTTTGCAAACATAAGGTTCTCCCTTCTGAGGGAGAATTGAACTGACACTGGCTCAGCATTAGTGAGACTGTCTCCGTGGTGTCTGCAGAGATGATGTAAAAAGCAGCCTAAGCAAGCAGCACATTGGAGCTCTGATTCTCCTTTCTCCTAGCATATTTTAGTCACCTTTAGATACAGCAGGAACAGAATGCATCCTTTTATACTAAGTTCATACAGTGCACAGAAGCATGGGGCACGGCTGTGTTTGGTACACTGGGTGATACAAAAAAAATAATTAATGCCAGTACACCGTTTTTGAATCAAAAGAATGATCAGTCTTGGCAGATGATGAAACTCAGCCACTTTAGTCTCTCCAAAGCACACCGATAGGCACATCCCTTGGAATGGGTTAGCAAAGCAATAAAAAGGTTTTCCTCTTGTTACATACACTGAAAGGGAGGAAGAGAGGTCTCTATGGAGACTATGGTTTTGCAAGACTTTCTTTCTTTCCTGTTCTGCTTTTCTTCTTTCCTTTATTGATGCAAGTAGTTAGACTTGTAAAAGGTTTAATATTAGCAGTTATTATGGAATTCTTCATCAGATTACTATAGATCCCAGAAGACCAGCTGCACTTTGTTATTTCAATTTGTATTTTCAACTGAGTAGACCACAAGCCATCAGCACTATCAGAGCCATGAGTCTCTTTATGCTTGCTTTGAAGGGTACTGTGGTTCAGCAGAAAGAACATTTCTCTGGGAAAACCTTATTACTATTCCTAGGCAGCTATTGACATATCATACAATTTTGACAAAGTCACTTCCCTCATCCTTGCTTTGTTTTCCTTCTATTTGGTGTGACTTGTTTCTAGACTTGTTTCTCTGGGGCAAGTATTTCTCCACACGTCCTCTAGAAATGATAGTTCAACGTTGCTTCTGTACTGAGTTAATGAACAATGATTTTTGTCAAGCATCCTTCTTTTTATCAGAATGTACAAGAGAAAAGTATAAAGTCTTCTAGTTTATACTAGAAGACTAATAAAAGTTTCCTGCCGTTGCTAATTTCAGAAAGCTGAAGCTGGTGCACACAAGTAAAGGAACACTATCAGATAATTTACTCTCCCTCCCACATTGACAAAATAACACCAGTTTTATTTGTGTGTGATTTTCTGCTTTCAGCTGGAAGCATTTCACCAAATTTAAAACCACACACCAAAAAACTTCAACAAATATATTTGTTTGGGTAAGAGGTTTCTTGTCCCTGGGGATTTTCCATCATACTTAGAAGGCCAGCCCCAAGTGGTATATTATCAGTGACAAGGCAGACACAGTGGTTGTGGATAATGGGGCCAATTTTGCTCGCAGGCAACCCCAGTGACTTCACTGTCTGGTCTATCTGATGATAGGGTATAAAGCTGGTAGAATGACTCACCAAAAAAAAAAGAAATGGGGGGGGGGGAACCAAAGGCAGCCAAGACAGAAGGCTGTCTCCTAAGGATAATTTTAATAGTGAGACAGCAAGAGAGCTTCAAAATGCAGCAAGGAGCCAGAAAACTCTGCAGCGTGGGGTTCAGCAAAGATTCTATGATCCAGTGTAGAGCCTAGGGGTTTTTTGGGTTTGTTTTTTTATTTTTTGTGGAGGGGGTTGCATGGTGGGGTTTTTTTGGCTTTCCTTTTAATAAAGGCAGTCTCTTCTTTCTTGCTCCCAAATAGCCAGGTTTTCCTTTCCTCTGAGCACACAAGCCAAGAAAGGGGAGCTGAACTTAGCCCCCTCTTCATGTATGCTAGCTTGGAGCAATAGCAACTCTTCGTAATCACTGCATTTGTTAGATACAAGCTTTTAAAAATGTTGCTTCAACATATAATGACTCTATTATATTATTACTTCATTCTCAGAAACACAGAAGGCCCCAAACATTGTCAGGATCCCTCGTGCAATGCGCTATACAAACCCCTACTGAGAAAGAGTCCTAGTTCTTAAAGCATTTAAATAGATACATCAATCAAAGGAAGAGGAATAAAATGGCTGACAGCCAAATTAGATGAGGAAGACATTTAAATTCCCAGTGCTCCAAGTCTCCTGCCCCATGCACTTGGTTCCAGCTCCTCTCCTTCTGCAGAGGTACATGGCAACCTAGTGGGAGAAACAGCACAGTATGCACTATTCTGCCTGTCTCTGAAAACACTTCAAAATGTCTTTAGCCAGAGCTGGCTGGGAGTCATCTGGTCACTAGAATCAGCAGACAACTTAGGTAGAAAAGCTGCAAGATTTGTTCCTGTGACTGGGAAAAATTTTGCAAGTCAATGTTTTTTCAGCTCATCCCACTGCATCTATTTACTCAACTCAAGAAGATTTGAAGGAACATGAGAAAAGGACTGGGGAATTACACTAAAAAAGAATCAGATCAATTAAGTGACAGGAGAGCCAAAACCACAAGAAAAAAAAAGAAAAAAGACAAAGACTTGTGGATATTTGGACTGATACTAACTAATTTTTCAGTTTCTGAAAAATGTTCCCAAGCTAAAAATGTGTACTGTCACCTCAAGCCCACTTAAAATTTTTACAGCACCTTTATAAAATCCTCAATATAAAGAATTTTAATGGGATTAGAAGAACATAGACAACACTGTGTAGAGATCAACAATGGAACACAGTTTCAAAGTATTTGAGGAGTCATGCTCTAATGTACTAGATTCTTGAGAACATACTGCTGGTATTCTGGAGTTATTTAGATAGTGTTCTGATTGTGGCTTGAAGTCAGTAATAACAAGCCATATGTTCACTTTTTCTGAAAAATTATTCTTTATTAATTCTATCAATAGCTACCCTATGAATTCTAAGGCAAAAAGGATATAATCTGTTCCTATGGCATTTGAGTAAGTTCTGGTTTATTTTAAAGGTCAGATAATACTATAAGGTCTCTTCAGAATATTTCTTACTATGAATCTATTGGGTACATCTCCAGACTTTATTCCGTTTATTATTTTATGCACCAGTAATAGATACACAAATCTGCCTTGATTTAACTTGAATGGAGATTTGCTTCTATGCAATCCTTCTCACAAAGGAGAAAAAATAATACATAAACCCCGCACCTCCTGGTAATGCAAAACCTTAGCAGTTGGTTTTAAATGGTATATCTCAATTAATGAAGCTGAGAGCCCAGCTGTCCATTACCTTGGCTTTCAAATGCAGGTAGGAATCATCCTAAAGGAAGAGGATCTATCACAACATCTGAGAACCCAAGCACCTGAATTTGATTCGGTAATACTACTACCTTAAACTGGAAGGTTGTATACAGTCCTTGTGGACTTAAAAATGGTGATAGCCCATGCAGATTTTTCTACATCTCCTTCCAAACAATCAATTTATGTTGAGAGAGGACCTAGTTAAGTGGTTTGACATACTTTTATCTCATCCTCAAACCAGAAGTCTACTACAGTTAACTAGATTCAATTTGAAGCTCAGTTCTTTCATTTAGAAAAAAAAACTCAAATAAAAATGCAGCACTTTGTGATAATCTCTCTCTAATCATCAAGGACACTTACTGTTTGAAAAATCTTGCATACCCAAATTAATGATCCATGTAGGACAGAAACCCAATGTTCTCAGTGCTGTATAAGACAACGCTTAACAAATAATAATAGTTATTACTAAGTCTTATGCACCACTGCACTTTCTAATACTGCCTTGAAGTGAAAAGGACAAGATGAGATGTGATAAGGAAAGCTGTTCCCAGGCTATTGCCCTCTCTAATGGAATCCCCGAAATCCAGAAATATCAGACAAAATCTTGTTTGGGGGATGTTTCCTATTTGTTCCTCACTAAATTAATTTAAAATTGGTTTCAGATAAGTAACCCCCAACCTGAATCTTGTTCACACAGTATACCATGTGCAAAGTAGGATTGTGTCGATTTCCACATTTCAGATGCCCCTTCATTCCGAATCTTCAAGGACAAGGACAGTAAGGCAACATGGGGAACTACAGCTTTGTTCATTAGCTATTCCCTGATTACCTTATAACCCTCACATTATTTGAGTATACATGAGTTGATTTTGCTAAGATGGTACCTAATTATTGCATGTTACAGTATAACCAACATTACAGGAGCTTGTGAACAGTCAGAACACTCATGATGAAAAATTAGAACTGAGAATTTGTAGACTCAACTTACTTTCCAAGCTGTTGGCTGCTGGAAATGGTTGATTCCTCAACGGGGGTGGGGGAACCAAAAAACAAACCAAAACAGAGCCTTCTGGATGAAGACTTGAAAGAATTCAGGAGTGAATAGCTCCTTCCTCCTTTCCAGGTGGAAAACAACTGCTCTAAGTAACACAGCTACATTTCAAATGAAGGAATTGGGACAAAGATTTTCATTAAGAGCCACTGTGCCAGGAAGAATGATCTGCTAGTCAGCTGTTTAAAGATTCCCTGTTTGCAAACATTAAAAAGTACACCACCACTGTAAATTCAGTTTGATTATCCACACAAGTTCACTCTTTACAAGGACTTCTTTCCTCCCCTCATTTTTAGTAGAAACAGAATTGCAGAAGTGTCCTTTAATTAGAATGCACTAATATCCTAAAAATTAAAGATGCAGTGCAGTAAAATATACACAGCAAGAAGGCAGTGTTTTACCCCGCAAAAACACATAGAAAAAGAGTGTAGGAAATAGTCATGCTTAACCCCACTTTGTCAGTTGGGGGGGGGTGTGGCAAAAATCAAGTCACACATTAAGTGATCTGGTCAGACTGGGCTTGAAACCAATGACCTCATTAGTCATCCCTGAATATCCGAGGCAGGTGACTGTCTTTCCACTCTAACTTTTTCCTCACAATGCCCATCTAATTAGCCTCTCTCTAGCAAAGGGAAAAATTTATTTTGAAAATTAACTTGAAATTTTATCCCAGACATCCCTTAATAAAAAGGACAGGCTGTAGGCAGAGTATCATACAGTATTACTGTAAAAATTATCATGGCAGCCAGATACCAACACACAGGACTTCTTTACCAGACAGAAAAGAAATCTTATTCTGCCTTTGTGGGAAAATTAAAATCCTCTCAAAGTATTCAGGGTGCATCAAAACCAAAGCATCTGTTCTATCAGCACAGACGTTTGGTTATTGAACTATCCAGTACCTTTTAATAGAAAGCAGATTGCAGGTCTATTGTAAAATCTGTATCCACTACATGTAAAACTATCAGACACACTCAATGATTTAGTTTCTAACAGTGAACATCTTATCTGGTTCCTAGTAATATTATGTATTTTGTTTTGTGGATCCTAGAGTCAGCTATTTAACACTGCTTACACACAGACTTAGATGGACAGGCAGCAGAGGGGCAACAATTGGGTGTAACCTCACAGCAATTGTGAGAGATCAGAGTGACACTGTGGCAGTCACAGAGAGATGGTGCAGGACACATCACACTGCAGAATGACAATGATGATAACAAGTGGTGAGTGCAAGTGGTGGAGACAGAAATCCAAACAGCCATGCATTTGGCAGCTCACAGTAGCAGGGTGCAGATTAGCGTCAAGGTCAAATAAACATCATAAAATATTGCTTAAGCTGTCAATTAAAGAACAAACAAGCTCACCATAATTATACAAGATAATTGTTATCTGCTGGGTGTTAATTAGATACATTTTATCAGAGCTGCTGTCACTGGAGAGTAAAACTGGTCAAAGATATATTTTTTTATTTGTAATGATTTCATAACTAGTTTTGTTCTTCCTTCAGATGAGACTAACATCTTATTTTCCCTGGGTATGTTTTCTTAACTGTACTTCTTAAAATAGTTTTAAATTTTCAAAATAAAATTATTCTACTGTGTAACTAAGCCTACCAAAGAAAAGCATATGTAAACAAAGATCTAAAAATAAAAATTGTAAGATGTATTTTCACTTTAAAATGGAAATTAAAAAATAACTTTTCCCTATACAGTGTCAAAAAATAAAGCGTTCCATTTTACTGATTTTAAATTAAATGGAAATTTCAACCCACTCTAAATGATAAATAAAGACTAAAATGCCTGAAAGATTAGCATGTTGGTCTTGAGTAATGCAGCAGTAGATCTGGCCCATTATCTAAGGCAAACACTTTCCTGAAGGATTTTGTACTACATGAGATAGTCTTTGGATAAGGTCCTGAATGCAAGTGAGAAAGACAGGATGGTCTGAGAGTCCTGTAGCACAAAGGCTGCAGCCTCCCAGTATCAACTCCTCACCCTGAGAACACGGATGTAAAACTATCTCGATGCACACAAGGATGGAGTAAATGCCAGAAAACACACATGTTGTAGTTCTGGTCAAAGTATAATTAACAAAGTATCATGCTGAAATAAAAACAAAGGGAGAAAGAGAGGAAGAACATTACACAGTCACACACTTGCCTCCCCCCATTACCGTTCCAATACAGCAAGCCCCTCTCCATCCTCAGAATTTACTTTGTCTGTCCAGGTAACAGTTGCCTTAATGTATCACTTTCTGGCAAGAAAAGACAAACGTCCAATATTTATTCAATCAATAGAAATATCTAAACTTTCAGTCTTCAGGGCAGGGACCTTTTGTTCTCTGTTTGTACATCACCAAACACGTAACAGGAACTTCCTGACACTGTTGCACTGAACAGCAGCAGTAAAACTGAGGGTTAGTAAGCCAGCAGAAATACCAAACTGCAAGCTTCATTTAAATTCAGGATTTTTTCATTATGAAGATAACCAACATTTATTTCATAAGATACAGAGCTTGGTAGAATTTGTATTGGTTTTAGCACAGAAAGAAAATACCAGAATTTTGAGAACAGTGGCACAAAGGTTTACCACACACAGCCTAAAATAGTGTGAGAAAGGAACTGACTTCAGCTTGAATAATAGTCATTAAATCAAAACACTGGAAAATGCATTCCTTGTAAGAACATAGCCACTGGAGGTTTGCCCAGTCCTAAACAAAGAGTAGCAGTTCACAGCTGTAGGGGACGTACTGTGGGTACACACTAATCTAAGGTTTAAAATATACTTGTGGTCTGCAGCAAACTTGGGGATTCCAGTGACTGTTGTGATAAGACATTTCAGGTTGCATTCATCCCTGTATTTGATAATAGCATTTCTCTGGAGTTTTTATCATCTCTGAGTTACTGGAACAGTTGCATGTTTAAGCTTCATACTGAAAAAATTTAAGAATGAATAACTTTCAGAGTTATATATGCATGAAACAGTAAATCCACTCACAGACTATTTCAAGCAATAGGGAGTGTTTTCATGGCAAAAAGTGTTGTGGACATATTCCAAGAAGTGCTCCTCCAATATAGTGAGAAATTTCAACGTGACTCATGTGTGCAGGTAATTTATATTATTAACACAAACAGAAAATTTGAGGTCACTACTGGCAAGCAGTATAAAAATCAGGTTTGTTTTCTATGAACACTGAAAAGGAATTACAAGAAAGCCAAACAGAACAAAGATCAAGTTAAATATTTATTATATACATGTATATTTAATATTCATCTAACAATACTTCATTCATAGCTTATGCAACCCAAACGGATTACAGGTTGAAGACATTTCCTCTTGTTTCACAAGTTAAACATTATAATACAATGTCCTTTTTTCCTTCCTTCCTACATTAAATGCCTGTGTTACTGGTTAGTAGTAGATACAGCTGATACTTAGGTGAAGAGCCGAGACCTTTCCTATCTGTAGAGTTAAGCAAACTTAGAAAAATTGGATAAGAACTTGGAGTAGAAACTATAAAACGTTTGAACTGTGCAGAGCCAGACCCAAAGCTTAAGTGAAGCTGACGGCGTGATCGAAAGACTATTGAAAGAAATGAGAACCTTTCTTTTGCTGTATATTGAGGTTTTGCATCAGCAAAATGAGAAGCAGTCAGACATTCAGATTAAAAAATAATCTAGAGAGCTGACAGCAGAAGGGGGAATAGATATAACAGCCAGCCAGCAGAGCCTGTTAACTTTTCAAATTCTTTGGAAGTTTGGTCTAAGACAGAAGAATTGTTCCTTTGCACTTCAGCTTCTTGCCAAAGGAGCTTTTCAAAGGGACATTTGAGATAAGAGGATGCAGGCATCTATCAAAAGTCACCTTTATCAGTTCTAGGATGCATGATTGCTAACAAGGCTGAACACATTCATTTACACAAGATGCCACCAAGAACGGAGGAAATCAAAGCGGCTTCATCAACACTTCTGCCTCCCCTTCTCTGACCTAGGAATTCTGCTTCTGGTGATCCAGTCTTCCAAAAGAGCAATACTTAAAAATACCCTTTATGTTTAGAAATTGGCACATATGTGACCTGGAATTCAAACATGAATTTCCATTACCTTGTGTCTTTCAGTGACACAAGTGCACAAACATGGAAGACATGCACAAACATGCCTCAGAGTGACAAGATTCTGGCCTGCTGTAGTAAAGGTATCTCCCACCTGTGACCTAAAGGAGCAGAATGTTTGGCTGTATTACTCATATCCCCAGGGATGTAAATTTTGTGAAGGAAGAGCTAAACAGAAGTTATCCGATATCAGAACACACAGACAACCTGGGAAACAGCAGCACTGCTACCAACTAAGGTAATCAGCTGCAAGTATCTGTCTACTGGAGAAAACAGTGCGGGCAGGGAGATCCAAACTTTCATAGCCTCATTCCAAAATAGAGTCTCTGTAAGGTTTAACCCCAGCCAGCAACTAGCACTATGCAGCCACTCACTCCTTCCCTCTTGCCATGGGATGGGGAGGAGAATTGAAAATAAGTAAAACTCATGGGTTGAGATTAGAACAGTTTAATAATTGAAATAAAAAATAAAGAACAATAATAATAATGAAAAGGAAGATAACAAAAAGAGTGAAATATAACCCAAGACGGAGAAGTGATGCACAGTGCAATTGCTCACCACCAGCTGCCTGATGCTCAGCCAGTCCCCGAGCTGCAATCCGCCCCTCCAGGCCAGTTACTCCCAGTTTCTGTACTGAGCATGACATTCTATGGTATGGAATATCCCTTTGGCTAGTCTGGGTCAGCTGCCCTGCCTGTGTCCCCTCCCAGTTTCTTGTATACCTGCTTGCTGCCAGAGCATGGGGAACTGAAAAAACCTTAACTTCGGGTAAGCGCTACTTAGCAACAACTAAAACCATCAGTGTGTTACCAACATTGTTCTCATGCTAAATCCAAAACACGACACCATACCAGCTACTAGGAAGAAAGTTGACTCTACCCCAGCCAAAACCAGGACAGTCCAGGAAACATTTGTAATAGAATAGCCAATGGGCATAACTGAGTATCCTGAACAGCAGAATTTCTCACCCTGTCTGGTAAGATTGTGTCAGTATGTGCACATGTGCTGCAATAACTGAATTATATGTTGATTGTTTAACAGCAATACACAGCTCATCTCTGTTTAAAACCCACATTAGAATGAGAATTAAAGTCTCCTAAAATTAGCAGCTTGAGAAACTCACACTAAAGTATCTGAAAAACACCTGCAGTCATGCCCTGACAGACAGGGGCTGACAGGCAGAACGCATGCCTCTAAGGGCTGCTCACTGCTGTGGTTCGTGCCTCAGCTCCTAGCACTGAGTTTTCCTTGCATACTGTTTCCTGCTCACCAACACCTTACATACACCGGGCCTTAACAATCATCAACTGACCCACTTTTAGTGTCACATGTAGGGCAAGCAAGGGAATTTTCTTTCATGTCTGGAACAATTCAGATTTTGTTTGCTTTTGTCTCCAAAGGCAGAGATGCATACCGAAGAGCATATTTCTCAGAACTCTCTTACTGGGCATGCAAAACAATGCATACACCTCTCTGCTACATTCCATGAGGACAACTGAGTTCCTGTTGTAGTTTTCCTGTTCCAGTGCCTAACAATCAAATTAAAATAAACTCAAATCATCCAAAATAAATTGATTTCATTGCAAATAGGCATTTTTATGCTGCAATTTCCTTTTACTTCATGTTTTACAGCAAAAGGCTGGAAGGATGCAACCTTTTGTCTTAAATTAAATATAAAGAATTACATTCTTTATAGTAGGGCACCCTAAGGGTTTTTTTAAGAGCGACAATTTCTTCCCTTTTCTCCTTCTATTGTAAAACTCCTGACTTCCTTTGAATGGCATCTCTTTGACCCACACAAGAAAAGGTCAGTTGTCCTGCTGTCCTGAAAATACATTTATGTGCCAGATTTCTAGAAATTCTGTAGTATTGCAATTTTGGAACAGAAGCACAAGTAAGAAGAGCATGCAAAGACAAACATAAATACATGGGCTCTAGAGTTTACCAGGAGACACTGACATTTATAAAAGAGGGAAGATACAGCTGTAATCACCAGTTTTGAAGAAGGCATCAGAGAAATCAATACCAGACATAAGATGACATCTTAGCACTGCATATATTGTAACAATGAAAAATCACCTATTTAACATTGATGGAAACCTTTGCAACCTAAATAGTATAAATGTTGGTGGTTTTCTGCTAATTCAATAATAGCAAATTTTTCACATGTATGTGACACATGCACAGAATATCAAACCATTCCTAGACATGTGGATGAATGGAAATCCAAGGCTGATTTATCATCTGCCTGAAAAGCTCCCTTGGGCTTGGAGAACTTCCACTGTCCTGCTACTCCATTTAGATTTCTCCTTACTTCTCAGTAGCTGGTCAACTCATAGAAAAGCAACTATGCTGCATATTGTTAGGGAAGATAAACCCAGTGGGTTAAGTATTGAACACAGCTATGCTGTTAGAAGTTATAGAGCACCTAAAAGACAGCAGAATGGAGATCTTGAGTGTTTCATACACAGCAGATGCTTTCCTAGTTGGTGAATATAACTCATAAATGGCTTAACTTCCTAAAAGGGGCAAACAAGGCTTATTCTTGTCTTCTGTAAGTTGTATTGTTGCATATTAAGTTATACATATACTGTTTTAGTCCACCTGTGTACCACTGTTAATATTTTTTTCCACCGGTTAACATAACACCTACCTCATGCTACGCTAACTATGATTTCATTCAAGCCATTGCCTTCATATTCAGTCATCATTGGTGTCTATTCATGTAACCTTTAATATGATCATACCAGTAATTAGGTAATTGCTGTTATTCTTGAATCCTACTGAAAGGTTTCCCCATGCAGCACTTACTTTTGCTGCAGGAAGACGGCAGTGATAGCAGTGGCCTCCAGAATGACTGGCTGATCAGAAGGCAACTAAACCAGTCTTTTGGTATCCCAGTTAAATTAGAGATTTCTTCTCCGATTGTTTCAAGTCCCAGAAACAGCGCTGCAGGAAATGTCCCCAGAATTTTATCCAAATTATTAGCATTATGATGCAATGGTATGTGTATGAATGCATTCTCATAGGATCACTGACCACACAATTTATATCGTTGCAATCAGATGAAAACCACGTGCGTTACATCCTAGAAAGAATACACTGCCCACGTTGTACAAAAGGCACCTGCTGAGTCATTTAAATATATTTTTATGTACCTTTGTCAAGTTTACAGATTTAATTGAACATTTGTACAAAACAAGAATTCAGTGCATTGTAAAATAGATATTGTTTAGTCTAGTACACTGATTTATGCTCAAGTGGGGTAAAAATCTACATTTTGTCTTCTCTATTAGAGCTTTCTGAATACTGCCAAGAACTACTTCTTGGAATAAAAAAAATGAACATTTGTTCTCATGTTCGCAATTCTTTTTATTCCTTTCACTAACAGATCATCTGAGTACTTTATTTAATTTTTTGTTCTATTTTTAGGAACATTGACAGAAAATTCAAATCATGTAAATATTCTTCCAACTCTTCTCCTCATTTCCCTCATTGTATTTGCTTTGGGAATGATTTGTCTTATTGTCTTTATGACTCTTTCTCCATTTCTTCATAAAAGCTACAATTAAGCAGTCATAAAATAATAAAAAAGAAAAAACCAACAAACCAAAACCCCCATATGGCTAAGATAGCTAACTAAACATCATAAAACAGGCAAATGTGAAGAGCTCATGACCAGCCCAGTGATTTAAGTGTATTTGCATGCAGCGTACGCCAAACAATACAGCAGAGGAAAAACTAAGAAAATTCAGTTGTGGGAAATCCAAAAGCAGAAAAGGGATAAAGCTTTTGCATAAAGTATTTAATGCATCCAGTCCATCAAGCTCTGCTCCCTCTTCCTTATCGAGAGCCAAGGCCCATTCAGATATTCTGAATATGAAACTTCCTTTACAGTTATTTTGAACTAATCTGCAGAAGTTTAAGGAGTATAAAACATTTTACATACTACATGTTTACTTTATTCAGGGTTTCTCCTTTGGCTGCTAAAAACATTATCAAAAAGCATTTTAATGATGGTGCATCGGCATGTACACAGTGTATAAATCAGTGCAACTGGCATGCAGAAGTTAAGTAGGCAGAAAACTCCATGCCTCTTGCCTACCATATCAGTAGTCCCAGGAATAAGAATGTTCAGTGTGTAGAATCTAGAGACTATATTTATAAGTCAAATTGTAAGTGTCCTGCAAATTATTTTCCCTTTCTCCAAAGCATAAAATATCTGCCCCAAAACATAATGCAGAGTATATAGTTGAAATAGATTTATAAATAAAAGTATATATTTCTTATATAGTTTAAATAGATTTATAAATATAAGTATATATTGCTTCTGTAATGAAAAGGAAGAAAAAACAAAGGGATCAAAAAGTTTTTTAGAATTATCCTAAAAACCTACCACCCAGACAGTACGAAATGCAAACTTTTATATTTACACTGAGAAACAGGTGACTTACTTTCTCAACATTAGCACATGTATTGTGGAATGTGGATTTTAACAGGATACAGCTGTAAAAAGGGTAGGTCATTTTAAGTTTATATAGGAGATCTTCTGGCTCATAGTCTAGAGGCAAAGTAATGCATGTGAGGTTTAAAAAGACTGATTCATCCGTTACATTCTCCCACACCTCTGGCTGTTGTTTGCCTAGGAAGCAGAAATAACAACAAGCTTGTGTGTGTTGCTACAAAACTGAGAGATTTTAAAGATTAATTAATTAATTTTCTAAATCCAACCCCCAAGAAAATGTCTAAATAACCTAGCAACAACTTTTGGATGATCCATTGCTTTAGAGATGGATTCAAAGTGCAAAATTTGTATTTGAGCCATCATTTCTAAAAAGCACATCTGAAGCATTCAAAGCTTTGGGCCTGATTTAGGGTCTCCCAGTTGTGAACACCACCAAATTTAAGTTAGCTACTCCACTGGCATATCAGTACCTCTGAACTATGTACCTTCATTCTGTCAAATAACGTGTTGATGTACATCTTCCTCATTACAACTGAGGATATTTTGAGAGATAAAGGCAGATTTCATCTTAGAATTTTGTACAACCTCATGACTTGAGTTTTGTCCTGAGCCAGTCAAGGTTTGTCCAAAAGCAAAAAAGATGTTTTCTGAATCATAGCCAAAGATCCTTCCCATGGGAGAGGGAAAAAAAGGGGTTTCTCATCACTTGCTGGGGTGAATTACAAGAATTGTGACTAGATGGGGGAATTTCTTTCTAACGACCCACTTTCTCCATTCCTCCTGAAGGAACAAAGACATGCAAGAGCATATTTCTTTGTGCTGCTGCCAAATAATGGAAATTTATCATCCTAATTAAAGAAACAAATTGCCAAAAACAAATATTATTTGCAGATGGATTCCTCTGTCTTCTGTGAAAATTCTCTGTTTACATTTCAAATGAGTGGAAAAATAAGATTATACACTTGAAAAAGCCCCAGGCCAACTGTTAGGAGAAAGAGTAGAGCTCTGAACTTTCTCTTGCAAAACACACCTGAAAGACTTTCTAAATTTCTCAGCATGTTGACATTATTTAAATTCCTGTCTTACTGAAATATAGCCAAAGCTGAAGCTCTAGCCTCCAGAAAATAAACTCTTATTTAATAATGTGATGGGCAAATGTATCCAGGAAATGTCACAAAATAAATCTGAAACAAATTAAACAAAACTGACTTCCTTTCTTATGTCAGATGCCTGTAATTTTGGCAGTTTAGGGTAAAAAAGGAAAGCAAGCAAGCACTTAGAAATGAAGATGTCTGTTTAGCAACAGAGCTATAAAGAAAAAGTAGCTCATTTCCAAATCCATAAAAGAATTTAACAACCTACGACCTGGGTCTTCTAGCTACACTGTACACAAATCTCTCATTGGCTTCAGTCAGAAGCGCATTGTTTCTCTTTATTTAGTGTTCACTATTGCTTATGAATATGGGTGCAGGAGGGCTATGCATCAGAGAATGCTAGAGGTTGTATTCATCCATCCTGTACAATGCTAGATATTCTTGCCACTCCTTGACTTTCAGATAACGGTTTCCTACAAACCATCTGCTAAAAGAACAGAATGTCAGGATAGAAGACTGTCACCAACACCAAATGTGTGGAGTTACAGATCACAGGAGCCATTAAAATAATGGTAGACATGGTTCTTCATTAATGGTAGATGTGGAGAATTGGCAGTCAAGACTTACGCAGGCTGTTGATAAACACCCTTGTAAAATAAAGCAGATTAATATAATATATGGGGAAAACACAAGCTTTAATATGAAGGAAGGGTAATTTGAGGTCAGAGCAAAACATGGAAAATTGTGAGATAGCAGTTTTTTTCTCTGTAATAACCAAACTTCTCCTGCTTCTTGTTTACTTCCTTTAGTACCTGCCTCACGCTTTCAATTTTTCCTCAACAGAACTGCATTCTCTTTTGCAGGGTGCTTTCCAATGCAGGGTTACACAGACTTTTAGCAGGGCTGCATGCCACAAGAGCACAAGAGGTAGGATTTGCAGGCTGCTACCTGAGCCTGTCACCTTTTACAGATGAGCAACCCAGCTGGCTGAGCAGATGCTGGCTGAAATAAGGAAACAATTATCTTTGCACCTGGCTGAATCCTTTAGATTTAGATTATCTAAGAGATAGATGACCAACCATGAAAATATGCCGAATAGTGGCCAAGAATATTTAAGAGATTAAACATAAAATTTGCCTAAGTCTTGTGGGTAGAGGTGATTTTTTTTTTGCCAGATTCTCTCTGGATATCATAAGGATGCCTACTCATGTGCCATTCTAACCTTACTCACTTCTCTGGACTGGGGCTTCATTTCTTTATAGCAGCAGATGCTGCTCTGATTACAAAGTCACATGCCCTTGTGAGTAAGCCACACTTAGCAATATATTTTGGATGGGGGTGGAAAAAAAAAAATCTGTCAAATGAAAAGATAAGTGGGAACAAAAAGAAAATACTTATCCATTGAAACAAACCAGGGTAAAAAAAAAAGATCTCTCAGCCAAGCTTTGCCCCTCTAGAGATTTAAAGAATGTGCTGTTTGTGCTATTTAGTACATTTCAATTGCCCATTTTCTAAAGAATAATGCAATTTCAAGCCTTTTCCCCACTCATTGCTTTCCTCTAATCTCTTTTTCTGAGCCTCCATTCTTAATGCCTCTCTGGGAGCATATAAGTGATGCTGAATGTTAATGAGATAATACCTACTGCAGCCCTGGACCAACAGGACCTATTTTCATCCATTCAGAAGCAGCCAGTTGACAGGTACTTCATCAGGCACTATATGATTCTAGTTGTCCAGCCACTGGTGACTCATTCAGTGGGCAGTCTAGAGGCAGTATACCCACAGCTCTTATTTTAAGCTGTGGGGCTTCTTCATCAGTATCTTAAACATAGCCATATATGTGATGAGGAAGATAAACAGAATAGCAACAGCAAACGAGAGAACAGTCTTTCCAACAGATTACTCAGGGCGGGGGGGCGGGGGGAAGATCTCTAAAGTAGCATCAGCTTTCCCTTCCAAGCAAATCAATTGCAGCAAGATTCTTTGCTCTTCCATAGCACCCTCCACCTGGTAGTGGACTTCAAAGAGTTTTCACAACAGCCTTCGAGAAAGTAAATATCACCTTCTTCACATGGATGAAGAAAACAAAGAGCAAAGAATGAGGTCCTCTGGATCATATGGAGCAGAACAAAGACTAAAGAAAAACACCCAGAGCATGCTTGTTCAGCACTGAAGGAGTTCTTGGAAGCACGAGATAGTTCCACATCTTATGATCAGAGAGTATCACATGGGGTAAAGGAGGGGATGGGAAAGTCTCACTGCTTCCCACAGAAAACCCCACAGTAATAAGCCTAGGGAAGGAGTTTTCCCAGACTTCTTCCCACATCACTTATTTGAGAGGGTGGGACATCAAACCTCAAAATATGCAGCTTGACCTGACATACTTGTTTTTGCACAGTAAGTCTCAGACAGACAAGGCAGCAGCCTGCTGAAGGCATCCTGTTACTGCCATGCAATTCCAGAAGTTTATTTGGTGGATTTTCTTAGCCAACTATCTCCATACTAATCTTCTAGTGTCTCGTTACAGGAGGAGAACTAGGGCAAGAGAGCTTTCCAAAGGCAGAAAGAACCCCTAAGGTCTGATTAGTGGAAGACATTGCATGCCCCATGTGGTTTCTTCCTCTGTGGGAAGAGAGGAATGCAGCCTGTCTTATGCACCAGAAGTAGAGTCCCGAGGGCCAGGTAACCTCAAGTATTTAACCTATATTTGACGGTACCTAACACCCTCTTCCAGTAGACAGATCACTGACCCTCTGTGCCTCAGTTTCCTCCTTGTCACCTCAACAAGCCTCTTCACTGCTATGAAGCGATGCAAGAATGAAAATGGTAGAGCCCATTCAGAATGAGAAAGCATTATTCATTTTTCTGAACTTTCTGTACAGTTTTGCAGTTGCCCTAGGTAGGTCACAAAATGCCTGTTTCTCAAACCAATTGAAATGAGGAAATTCCTTATTTCTTTCTTGAGTAATGATACCAATAAATGCTACACCACTATGTACTAAATCAGCATAACCCTTCACAGCTCGTGTGTCTTGAAAGTGTTTATTGAACTTGTTTTGAACTGAAAAGGACTGCAGCACCCTCCTGGAAAAGGAGGGAGGAAGAGGTAGAGACCAAACCCAACTTATTCTAACAAATAACTGCTCTAATCTCATGATGGAAAATTTCTGGAGACTTGTTTTCTTGCTTCTTATTAGAGCCTTTTTGGCTCCCAATAAGAGCCAGAAACTCTGAGTGAGAAGGGGGTGTTTATATGAATGCATGATTTTTAAAAGCCCAGCCAAGTGCACGAGAGAAGCAAGGCAACTTTAGCCTCCAGAGAAATAACCTTCAAATCACAATTTGACAAACAATATCAAAAACTATCAGAGAAGCAAGCGATCTAGCTGACTGCAGTGTTTTCATTCCTTTCTCAGCAGTGTGACCTCATCACAGTCGCACTCACACAGAATCCTATTACTGCTGCCTCAGCTGCAGAGCTGCAAGACAAAGGAAGGTTACAGACATCACTCCCCTCTGTGCCTTGCTAATCAATAGTTTTTATCTAATTTCTTTGCTTCAAGATACAGGAAAACAAGGTGCTGCATTTGAAATGGAAGGCTGGGAATAACTGAGCTTTGTGGGAATCAATACAAAATAGAATAGCTGACAATGTCATCCTGCCTGAAACACTATGAAGACAGATTTGAAGTTCCTCTAATTATCTAGATGTTTGTATTTTTAAACACTGACTTAGTGTCTGCAGAAAAATTGGCTTTATTTAACAGCCATTGTGGTTTCAGAACTTTTTGCACTATGGTTAGTCTGCTCAATTTCCTTATATATCTAGTCTGAATAGAAGTTTCCCTTTTGGTGTCAATTTAGGACTCAGCATGAAGTGGCTCAGCTAGCTTGCTGCATTTAGGTAGGTAATTTACACATGGCAACATAGTGGGCTGAACTCTTGCTAGCAGGGATCAACACAGCCCAGTTGATGGACAGTAGCTATTACTGTGGATATACTTTTTTCCATTCATCTAAATGCTGGGTAACTTTTAATAACCTCACATTATCCAATTTCCTCAAATTAGCTAATAAGAAACACGGAAACCCAGCACTACTTAAGCTAGAACCAGCAGGATTAAGAAATCTCCTAATAGCTGAAGAAGCAGCCCACAGATACTTAACTCAGAAGAGGGCAAGAAGTCAGAGTTGAGATGCAAAATCATCAGCTATACTCTGTTGTGAAATGGAAGTATCAATATTAAGCATACTCTCTCTTTTCCCAAACACTGAAAGCCTTCTCTAAACTAAAGCATGCAGGAGAGAGTCAAAAGGAAGACTGCTTAGCCCACTCCACTTGCTTTAGTACACCTCTGGAGAGTCTCACCTAGGCATCAACACCAACAGAAACCCACTCCTTTCCCCCATCTCAAGCTCTTATAGTGTTCCTGTGGGAAGTCAGTAATTCCTTACAGCTGGTGGGTCTCTGCACTCATGACAGGCAGCTGTGTTAACTGCATCCTCCCATGCCCCACCCAAGTGTGAATTAACGCTTTCCCAACAGCCCCTTAGCCAAATCAATGTGTACTTCTACATATCCTCCTACTTTGTTCGAACTTACTACATCCCAAATACAAAAGAGGCAGCAGAAGGGACAGCAAAGTAGAACACATTGTGCAGACTCTGCTCAGCAAAACTCCTCTTCAACTGCCTTCCAACTAAGGGACTTCAAGGTCAAAAAGACAGAAACTTCTGAAGTCGTTACAGTTTTCCTGTTGAATGTGTGCGTCAGTCTCTGTGAGGCTGAGAAGCAGGGTACCTATCACACATCCGAGCTACTCTGGGGTTCTAAACTGAGCCATTCCTTTACTTGCTCCCCCTAAAATCCAGTAGGTTTTTCTCAGTGTGTGCCTGCCATATTCCAGCGGCAACAAGTGCTTTCTGTTAAAAAGAACGGCAGAGGAGTCCCTTTTATCCAATTGCTTAGTGGTTAGTTTTGTCAGGATGTGGATCCAGTTTCCTTCTTTGCTTGGAGGAATTCAAACTCACTTCCCGGACATCTCCAGCACTTTGAGGTAAGGACCCTCACCACTGGGCTGCTGCAGAAAAGGAACCATTCCCAGATCCCCCTTGCATTGAAAAGGATAGCACAAGTCCTGCTTTATTATAAGGGAAAAAAAGGGGGACTGGAGTACTTACCTTTAAAAGAGTGCTCCAGACAGCTAATCCCACATGCAAAGAGAGATGAGCCACTAGCAGTGAGCAAGGAGCCTGGAGAGGGGTACGGCTGAAGGTGCACCCTTCTCCTTAGCAGTGGCTGCTTTAAGCAGCTTCCTCCCAGCGTGTTGCCGTTTCTGGCTGCCATTCTGAGGCTCCTTGCTCAGGGCTGTGGATCCCACTAAGGGGGCAGGCATCTAGAGCTCAGCATTTTGGCATCCACCTAATACTTTGGGTCTTGGTCTGAGGTGGGCTTAGTGTTCCCTGGCAGAGTTTCGTTTCATCTCATGCTGCTATTAGAATCTTAGGCTTCGGCTGAAGAAATTGTGAAATCAAGTGAATGTGATATTCCTTCTGTGACAAAAAGTAGGTCTTGCATATGAACTGTAACTGCTTCACAGCTGAAGCTTCTCAGCTAGAGTAAAACATTGTTTTTCAGTAAACCATAAGATTTAATTTTTGTATAATTATGTGTAATTAATATGGTTAGCATAGAGTATCTATAACCTCCCAAAAATGCAGTGCTAGCACCAGCTACTCCATGACGTTACTTCACTGCATCTTGCGATCTTATTTTGGAATGCTGTGAGTTTGGTCTAGAAGGCATTGTTTTAATTTAAGAATTTAGCTATAACAATCTTTAGAACTCATTCAGAATTATGGACTTGCTTCTGTTTAATGGATAAACCATTTTTTCTGGAACGCAGTTTCATAAATCTGCCACTAGCCAGGTTTTTAAATAAAATTTCTCTTGTTCTTACTTTCTTTGTGGACCACAGAACTGCTTGCAAGGTTGGAAGCTGGACAGTGTAAAGTGCAAGAGTGAAGATAGATAGATAACCACTAAGAAGTCCAAATCTGAGCTGCAGTCAAGGCAACAACTGCGTTATGACATATGTTTGTATAGTTGCTTGGCTGATGTTTTAATGCTAACCTGGCAGGAAGATTAGCTGCTTACCCGGGGAAAACTACCAACGCAAGCAATTCTTATTTTCGAGACAAATAGTAAACTCAGTTTAAATTTTGTAAAGTTTCAGATTCAAAAAAAGGAGATATTTTTAAAAATGTCAAAACATTTCATGTTGATATTTTTTATCTGTTTGTTTCATTTTGACATTTTCTGAATTGAACTTTTTTTCAAATTGGCATTTTTCATGTAAAAGTTCAGGTAATGTTTAAAAAATGAACCTTCTTTAAGACAAGCTAAATAGCTCAAAAATGAAGTTAAATATGTCAGTTCAGGTCAAACAAAATATTTCCCAGTGATCAAATACAACTTCAGTGTTTCCCTGAAAAGTTCACTTTTGTTTGGACTCACAACAGTTTTTCTCTAGTTTTTTATTCATAAAACAAAAGAGAAGTTTTGTCTAAATTTACAAATGTCATTGACATTTAATAGATTTCTTTTGGTTTTCTTAAATCTTATGGTCAGGTTCACAAATGGGTTCTTGCATCTTAATAAATCATTGTGAATCTGAGTTATTTTAGATAATCAGGTGCACGTTTTAGCCCATCACAAGCATGAGATAAAATACATAACTTAAGCTTCTTTAGCTGATGTTTAGGCTAATGGGGTTTATTTTGTATTTGCTATGGGCTAAAATTTTTGTTGAAGATCATTCACCACCAGAGGGTTCAATTCACACATATATGTGTGACTTGGTCTTGGCTGGGGAACAGCCATGATTTCGTATTTATGAAGCTTCGTTAAAACTTAGGAAAGGACCCTAAATATTTTTCCTGAAATAACATCAGCCAAACAAAATTACAAACTAGAGATCTGGAGATGGATTACATCAATTAGTAGATGAGCTGGGACAATGCATTGTTTCCTCCCTCAATGTTGAGATCCTGCAGCTACAGCAAGTTAGAGATCAGTTAAATGTTTCATATGCATTGTGTCTGATTTATTTTATACTAGGGTGTGTTATGAACTGGCTAACGCAATCGGAGAGCTGTTAGTGGGTATCATGGAGATATTGCCCTCTATGGAGAGTAGATCAAGTTGCAAATGTTTGGAAAAGGTCAATCCTAATGTCTTGTCTTTAAATTGCGGGGGGGCGAGGGGAACCAGGAAATAAGAGGTCAGTCATCTTGAATTGCCAGACAAGTTTTACAATAAAGTACCAAATACATTTTTGTAAGCATCTAAGTGGAAAAAGAAGATGAGGGTGAAATTTAACCTGATCCAGGAATTTGTCATCACCAAAGGAGGAGGTCCTACTTTTTTCTTCCTTCTCTGCATTCCTACTGCTTACTTTACACCTGGTCCATCTCTTATTGATAGACCAGCTCTGCTCCAGGTAAGGAAAAAAGGTGTAGATTCCATATTTATTGATATTAATAATTTCACTGTTTCATATGGTATCTCAAAAATAAATGGGGAAAACATAGTCTAGGTCTATACAATTGATTAAAAACTGGTCATAAAATCTTCTGTAGGCAGTAATGATCAGTGGTTCACTGTAATGATATAATAAGTGGGGTGCAATCCTTCATCTGGTACTAGTCAATATTTTCACTATTGATTTTGGTGATGAGAATGCACCAAAAAAAGCTGCAAGCACATTGGACAAAGCCATGAGAATGTAAAAGGATTTTGACAAACTGGTGAAAAGGAGTGAACAAACTAATTCAATAAGGAGAGCTGCAAGGTTCTATCGGTAGGCAAGAATAGCTAGTTACACAGATGACAGAAAATTGAATAGGGGACCAAACAAGTGTCTAGGTATTCCGATAGATCACAAGCTGAGCAAGACTCAGTAGCATCATACGAATTTTTGAAAAATGGCATCACTTCTGGGACATGGGAGGCAATCCTGCATGTCTACTCATCATTGGAAAGGCCTCAACTTGAGCCCTGCATTCAGTATGGCAGTTCCAGAAGGCTGTGGACACTGGGAGAAAATCCAGAGGAATGCCATAAGAGGACAAGAAATTCAGGTGCATGAGGAAATCTTGATGGACTGTAGCTTGCTTAGGGTAGAGAGGAAGAGATGGGAGGAAGATGCAAAAGCAGTCTACACAAAGGTAGATCACTAGAAGATAAACTGTTCTTCATGTCCATGTTTAGCAGGACAAGAAGTAAATTGCAGCAAGGTATGTGTCACATGAATGCAAACTATTATTAATTAATTATCATTACTAATTTATTAGTACTATACAGTGTGTCTGCCAACATTCTGCTAAACATTGCCAGGCTGTGGGTACTTATGATTAGTTACCACTCACAAAGTTCTCTGCAGAGACCAATTCTGGACATCAGCCAGCTGGTGTAGTCTTTCTTTAATTTAAAAGTTTTCCCACTTGTCCAGACCTATGAAGGAAGGCATTCTACATGTTTTATGTTGGACTAGTAGTTTTATGTCCCTTTGGCTGTTTGTTTACTGAAGGAGAAGAAGAGACATGACAGCTGTAAAATTCTTCAGTAGTTTGATTAAACTGTTTGGGTGCATCTTGGCCAAGAGAAGCAGTGCAGTGTGGCTCAGGAGTTGGGCTCTGCTGCAGTAGCACAGCAGTGGGAGCACTTTCAACCTGCAACTTGATTGATTATGGCTAACAGATACTCATTATAATTAATGGGGAATCTCAATAGAGTTAAGTTTTATTTTTGCAAAGAACACTAGTTAAATAAAAATTGGTTATAAATAATTGGCTCAGTGCCACCTCTAGAAGATGTTCAAAGGAGAAGAAGAGAAGTAACAAATCTTTGGGCCTGAGCAGAAATGGAGTTTGGGGACACAGTGTCAGAAGCCTACTTAAGTCTCAGTCCAATTTCATTAGTAGTTCTGAGCCTCAGGAAAAAGAAAAAACATAAAGAAAAATCCAGAAGTCGCATTAACACTTTAACATGTCATATAATTAACTTGTGGCATAGAAGTCAAGAAGTTAAGAGCCTATGCAGTGTAACAGAGAACTATTTATATGGATTACACAAATATTAATCAGGATCAATATCTGTAAGGAACATCTATTCCTGACACTGATTACTTGCACCTTTCTCCCAAGCACCATCCTATCCAGAAACAAGATATTCAGAGTAGGAAAATTTCTCATGTTCAATCTCTTTTCTGCGAAAAGGAAGAATCCTGAAGGAATGACACATTAATTTTTAATTACTGTTTCAATTCAAATAAAACTTAAGAATTCAAAAAGGATGATTACAAATTTCTGCGTGAAACAGTCCCCTTTCCTGTCTGAGGTCAGTTTTTGTTTCAAAGTTTTTAAATATTTGTTTACAATGCACTTTTTACAAAGCTCAAAGCAGAACATCAAAATGACACTCTCTGAAGAACTGAAAGCTTAAAAAATTTCATGTCAGTGAAAATTTGAAAAAATATTTTCAGAATACCACAGAATTTAATTTTATTCATTTCCCATTCAAGTATTGCCATGAAACCAAAAACATCAGATTTCTACCATCTCTAAAAATACTGGAGAAGTCTCTGTGGTTGTGATTCATTAAGGCAATACCCACATAGCTGTGGGCAGGACTTGTCTCACCTAGCCTGAGACATCAACAGTGTTGAAATCCCTGTCTGAGTTAGTCATCACAACTTCCTTTAATGTCAGTGGTAAGAAGCTTGTGTGATGCAACAGTATTTTATGGTAGGCATCTAAAATAGGTCAGATGCATCCTATTTCTCTCCACTGACAATAAAGGGAATCTAGATCAGATGGAGAACTTCTGCCTTGTTGATGTCTTATGCTAAGCATTCATGTTTCTATATAAATGAAGCAGTTTTAACATTAGGAGTCAAACTCAAAAGGTACCACATAGCATCTGTTCAGACAAGCACAAGGAAGACAATGTCTACAAGAAGTGTAATTCATTGCGGAATGGAATTCTTCACCTACCAAATGTGACCTGGAGGATCTTCAGGGCACTTGCAAGGCCATCTGCTTTCTCTTCTGTTGTGTCTGCTTTTTATTTGTTGCTCAAGGCACAGATACGTAGGTGTCTCTGATAGTTTTGCTTTCTGTAGCCCCAAGGACTTCAGCACAGAAAGAAGATTTCATTCAGACATTGAAAAGACAGATAATTTGTGAAAAACTGTAATGATCTCAAGGTTGTTGGATTAACTTCCTATTGCTATCACTGACAATGATTTATCCTGGTTGTTTAAATTCTGCTGGTAAACATGATGCAGTGAGTTCAGCTATGGTTTCATTGTGCCGAGACAGAATTTTCCAAACCCAAGCACGAATCTCTTACTTTCTCTCAGTGCTCTGTTGACCCTGTTTTTAGTAATATGTGCAAGGAAAATAACCCTTGCTACTTAGACAAATACAAGTAGATCACTTATTGTTCCACCATAGTTCTCTATTGTAACTGTTTAAGTTCCGTAAACATCACAATTGGAAGAAATCAGCTAGTGCATATGAAGTAGTATCTCCACTTAATAGATGGGAACTAGTGACATGATGTTGCTTCCACTCTTCCACCTCAGCCTCATTTACTTGACAAAGTGTAAGTGTTATGACTTTCCAAGCAACTAAGGACTCTGTCCTATGAATTTAGCAGCTGGTACCATGAAATATGTGAAGCCAGTACTTAGGATGTGTGAACAAAACACTTCAGAATTAAATGAAGATAAGTTCTTTTCTTTCTTTTCATCTGATGGATGCTACTGCTTAAAGCAAAAGGAAGGAAAAGGCATAGTGAACTGTGCTACAAAAATATACCATAAGGATGTAACTGAGAAAAAAATACAGTCAGTGATGGAGTGGTGAAAGCCATGAGTTTGCAGTGGAGCAGGCCAGTGATTCCATACAGCACAAATGTGGTTATCCTGCTGCAGACATGAGGTGGCTCAGATGGAGCCAGGTTGGTCACAGCTCCTCCTGTAATACAGTCAATCCTGCCCCTTAATGAAGATTAATTTATCTGACGCCCATACTCTGTCATCAACAAGAACAACAGCAACAACAACAAAAAGTTAAAAAAGCCCTCTAAAGCCTTTTGATGATTTTATTGTCCACAATATCAGAGGAGCCATTGACAGAAAAACCCACTATTAAAGTATTGACGTGATACAGGGGCAAATGATTAAAACTTCATCAGAATAATTCAAAACAGGCTTTTTTTTTTTTAAGTTTATGAACTAAATTTTTTTAAACCTCTCATTCTTCCTGTCATTGTACTGCTCCTCTCATAAACTACAGTCAGTGGCAAATGACAGTTGTCCTCTGCAGGAAACCAGAGCACATTCTCCAGTGACTAGTACTCAAGTAACTCTGGCACTCAGTAGTGCCAAGGAATCTGAGGGGTGGGTCAGAACTTGCGTCCTGTAAAGTCATAGAGCAAAATGACAAAAGTGCTCCAAAAAAACTAGGTACTGGAAGGATTCTCTGCTGAAGTACTCATCTTCAATTCAGGTCGAATGGATTATCCAGGTTTCAGAGACTGTTTCTTTGGGATGCATTAGTCCATTTCTGGTTCACTATGGGAGCTATCAGTGCCATCAGAAAATAAACTCCTACCCACAGAGCAATTCTGGGACACTCCTTCCTAGTCCTGAGCAAGGTAATAAGATTGTGTCCTTCTGTAATTGTGACTCTTCTTCATGGCACGGAATGCCTGCGCAGTCCCTGTAAGCAGAAGGATGGAGTCTGGACTCCCTTGTCCTGGCTCACCTCCAGTTGTGCCCTTTCCTGCAGGATATTAGAGCTGGTGAAGAATCCATCTCCCGGGAAGACAAGCTGTTTGCCCTTTCTCCTGCCTGGCTATTCAGTTTGTGGATCAGGCCAGGAGCTGACTCGATGAAGACATCTAAGAGGAGATGGGGTGGAAGGAAAGGAATGAAATCCTTGGCACAAGAAAGCGGAAAGTCTGTGGTAAACCAATCCACTTGTGGTGATGGGAACCGTACCTCCAAGTCTTGGTATGTCCAAGGTCAAAAAAAGGGAGAAGCTGCCTCCTAAACTTTTAGAGCCAGAATCCAGGAGGGATTGTTCTCTCTTTGGTGATTTATAAATGATGTTTGGCCATCCTTTAGAGCAGGAGCAAGCCTAATACTTACAATCCTTCAGCCAAATCTTCCAGCAGTCACATCACATGAATTTGCATTGAAGCTTAGTTGCCTGAGATTTTTTTAATGGAGAGCATAATCAGCTCACTATATATTCTCATTTTGTAACCATCTATCCATCATTTAGAATATGCACAGCTATAAAAGCACAGACCAGATCGTCATTGTTATTTTTTGAGAAAACATTCCTTTGTTCAAGTGCAAAGCTTTGTCTCCTTCAGTTGTACTGGGTTTTAGTTATTCTAAAATCTGACTTTGTAAAAACCTTCTGCAAAAGCAGATAAAATGAAGGCTCTGTCTGTGTAGGAGTGATTAGTATTCTGTAGTGTCGCAGTACATTTTCATACTGATTTTTGTGTGTTTTTCCCCCATCAGAATAGTACACTTGTGGGCTCTACATATCTTAAAATAGACTGAAGATAACATTTTTAAAAATCTACACTTGGCCCCTTAATTATCCAACTTTTTTGCAACTTTTTAAGGAGGTTTATTAATTTTAGGAAATAAAAATATGAGTGATTAGACTTCTGGGGCCAAAACCAAACAAAACAATGTTTGAAAGGAAGGCTGAAAATATTTGGCTCATATTTACTTTCTTTATTACAGGTGCAGAAATCCTTGGGAATGTAAACATTACATGGTTTAATTGTTTCTGTAATACATTTGTGGAAAACAGATATTTCCTAATTATATAAAATTAACATACTGGCAAGGACACAGCCTTACAGCTAAACTCAGATCTCCTCAGAAGCGCTGAGCACCCTCTGCCATTCTCACTGCAGTCTGTGGGAGCTGAGGTTGCTCAGCATACTGGAGAACTGGGCTTTAATTGCCTTGCAGTTCATAAAAATCCAGAAAAGATATATGAGGCTGTTCCAAAGCCTGGGCCTCATATACATCACTGGAGCATTCAAGTGAGATATGGCATCAGGACCTGAGCAAATGTTTAAAACAGAAACAACTTAAAGCAAGTGCAAAAGCCGATCAATGGGATGTTCGAGTTGGTCTGGGCCAAATATCAGGGAAATAAATTTGAAAAGAAAACCCCCACAAAACCAAAAAACATTGTAATTACTTCACTAGCTTGCGAATTGGACCCCTCTAAAACAAAAAATCAGATTTTTCTCTCTTGTCTCCCTGTGTATTTTATTGTATGATCGAAAAGATTTATCTTTTAATTCTTGTTACCCTTTAACAACAATTTCCTTTCTTTTTTTCTTTATGGATATTAGATACATAAGCAACTGCCTTTAACCCCAGTATCATTCCATTGACTTCAGCAATATGACTAATATGCTTAGCGATAGGCACGTGCTTAATTACCAAGCAGAAAAGAGACCTTAAATAGTTCCCCAATATGGGAAAGTTGTTTTAGGTTAACTACAAATGTGATTTGCCTTGTGGGAACCTTTGTCTCACTTCCATGATTGAGGGCAAACCATAATGGAGTAATGGATAGATAATGCACTTAACTCCATTTTTTTAAATAATATTTTATTGATTTAACTGAAAATCTCAATTCTGTGGATTTGCTCTCTATAATACCAGCCAATAACTGTGTTAAATCAAAAAGAAGAGGGGGACACACCAACACTTGCTTCTGAAACTTTAACCCTTTCAAGTTTTTTCCTTTATAAAGCTCCTTTGTCTCAGAAGATGGTATGAAACAAAGCCAGAAGCGTTTCTTTGGCAGACCAATTGGAAACACAGATAGAGAAGAAAGGCAAAACAGGGACAGCCCAATTTGTGTCACAGCTCACTACATTAGAGCATGTCTGAGCCCTGAATTTTTTCTGTGTTCATGCCAGCACTCCTTTGATGATTACTTTATCTGAAAAAGATAAGACATTATGAATTTGATTATGGCATCACTCCATGTGGTTTGACAGGGCCTCAAGCACATTGGTAAATTGCTGTCTGAGCAGTTCCATTATTATTATATAGCATGGCTCACAGTTAAGGACTAAGCTGGAATAAATGTAGAATTTTTAAAAAATTGTAACAGTCATTCTTAGCCTTTAAAGAAATTACTCTTTTAAAGTTACAGTGTCTTCTCATTACTTGCAATGTCATTCAGTTAAACATTAAAAATTGCTGGCCTATATATTACCTGCAAGCTCAAAGCAATCCCAGAGCCCAGCTCTACAATGCTGAAATGTCATTTTTGACCATCTTTGTAGAATTTAATCAGTACTTAAACAGGATTGACAAGGAGAACTGTTGACGGCAGTTGCTTCGAGACTGATCATATAATTTTCAAGCTGAATTTTATGACTGTGCAGTATTTTAAGCAGAACAGTACAGTAACTGTGATTTTAACAAGAGGAGCATTTTATGTTTTTTTTTCCTGTGCACTAGTCTGGAAATCTATGCACTTAATAGTCTCTTAGTTTAAAGACCTCAGTCTTGGTATAAAGAAAACTAATATACACTATAATTCAGTGTAGGTCATCTGAAGAGCAAGTGTATACATCATTGTCGCTGTAAGTTCTGAAAACCAATTATGTATTATTATTATGCCTTAAAAATACAGGATTATAGCCAGAGGGAAGTCTAAGGAATTCTGAAGTGGGACCATTAAATTTCCTTCTGACTCCTTAGATACACTAGAAGTGTAGGTGGGGGAGAATGTTTGTGGAAGACCTTACATGTTAAATGGAAGACATCCCATTGGAAGAGGGAAAGCTCTTTGTGGACACAGTCGGTTAATTTTGTCTGGTAAGTGCGCAGTAGTCTACCTGAAAAAGAGTGGTTTCTAGCCCTTCAGCTAGCACGTGGCCACCAGAAGAGCTGGGTTTTTATCAGCTACATCTGGGGGAAAAGCAACTTCCAGTGGAAAAAGAAGGAGGTAGCAAGGGCAGAAAGGGGTGAAAGGGGAGAAGAAAATTTAAGAGTAAAATTACTATGTTTTTTGAATATTATCTTTAGTAATGCAGTTACTGCCTGATCATCTTCCAGCTAACCATGATCAGTGCAAGTGGTGGCAGGAATCCAAGACCCGACCTGACCAAAGCTAGGGGACACACTTGGGAGAGCAGAAGCTGCAGCTTCATCAGTGGAAAGAAGAAACTTGAGTTCATAAGGCCCAGAAGCCCATGGAGTGATGCAGGAAGGAGTGACTGCCTCTTCCTATATCATAAGATACTTGTAAATAGAGGTGTATAATCCAAAGGCTAAATCCTTCTTTAAATGGCAAATAATGTCCTTATTTTTATTGATTAAAGACAAAGTAGAAATCTCCCAAGGTGTCTTGAAAGGTGCTAAAACATATAGTGTTATATCTCAGATGGACTGGTACTCATAGCCCAGGTGGTTGGGAAGCAGTTTAGAAGTAAAGCAAAATAAGAGTAAGAGAACTTCCTTACCAAAGCAGATACACACAACAGATGCAAATTACAGGGCAGCCACAAACACATACATGTTTATCTCTGTGTGTGAACACATATGTGAGTGCACGTCTTTCACTTCTCAGGACTTAAATCTACTTAATTTTCCTGAGAAATCCCCCCACAATCTATTCAGCTGTAAAGCAAGTTACAAGTGATAATGGGTCTTGGTCCATTTCTGTTTCCCAAGGCTCAAAGCTCACTGAGTGTGTCAGCGGTATTGTAGCAGCCTCCATGTAGGGTCCAGTTCTGCAAAGCGTTCCTCCTAGAAATAGTTCATCACCATACAAATTTCCTGGGACTGCTTTTGTATGGCAGGTTTGCATACCTCAAGATTGGGCTGTCTACAGAGCCATGTTACGCTTGCTGCCTCCTCAGCTGACATGGTGTGTGCTAAGCCAAAGCAAAGAGGGCCCCCTGCTTTGATGTGCCTCACTAGAATCCAAGAAAAGTGTATAGAGAGTATTTTAATAATTAAGAATTATGGATTTGAAAGCAAAGCTGCTAGCATTGCCAAGCTCGACCAGTCTTTGAAAAGAACTCTGTCAAAATGTGTCTCTAAGAAGAAATTATGTTATAAATTATTTTTATGGAATGTTCCAATGTTAAATGCATATTTAGGTTGCAGTTCATGAAAACCTCCCTCTTTGGAAAAAATGTTTTCATTTTTTAGATTTCTCTTTGTCAGCATTTCTAACAGTAAAAATGACAAACTTTCATGGGTAGGTGCCAATGGAGACAGCTGTATTTTATTATTGAATACTTCTGGTGCTTAGTTTGGCACCAGTCCTGTTTATATTGCTAGTAAGATTTCATGCAAGCCTTTGCAAGGTCTTGTGTTTAAACTTAAATGTCTGATATGGTTTGTAATTGATTCCACCCAGTTCCCTCCCTCCTCCTTCTCAGTCCAGTTTGTAAAAGAGAATTTATCACTGTGTGGGGAACACAAAACTTCTAGTGCTGCAAATTCAAAGACAAAAATTCCATAGCAAGATCCTAGAAACCTCTGGTTCTATTATGATTCTCTTCAACTGCTAGGAGAATGTATTAATCCCTGCTGTTCCTGCCCTTGGATTCTTATTTTTGTGTGTGTTTTGATTAATTGACTTTGCTCAGGGTTAAATCAAACTAATCCATGTGCTTCCCATCTTAGAGCAAAAATCTAGCTATTGGCTGTACCTCCCAGTTCTTTACTTTTCTGTTCCCTTGTGCCATAACCTCTATGCTTTACTACGGATATACCAGGCAGTTTACTGCATGCTTGCATGAGAGTCAGCGAATATCAAAAAGCAGCTTCACAACAATAACCCTTAAACAGGAAGATGGATTTGCTTTGGTGCCTTTCTGCAGAACACTGAATGGGTGAACTTCACTTCTGTCAGGGCTCACATTTCATGAACATGAAGTCACTAAGATCAAAGGATTTGTTTTATATGATTGAACTTCAGAAGGCAGCAGAAGAAAAGAGTTTTTTAAAACCCATCCACTAGAGATCCATGATGATAAACAAGGCAGATTCATCTGCCTTGGTTTGGTCTATACAGAGCCAAATATAAATGAAGAATAAAATACCCACTGGCCAATTTAGCATGTAATGAGCTACTCCTAATGGAAATCAGTGAACTGCAGTTGGCCTTAAGAATCACTTGTCATTGCCAAGACCTCTGTGATAGCCAGTCTGATCACACCTCTTTTATCATGGCCACGTCTTGTAGCAGATACTGCTGGGCCTGAGCGGCTCTTTTTGGCATTTGCCAGTGCAGTCAGTATTACAACATCCATGTCTTTGGCTGGGGTCTTTAGGGTTACTGCAGTACAAGAACTGAGTGTGCGCCATATTTTGCAGCATTCTGATCTTGTCCTTACCAGATCATGCACAGAGTTTCACAATATTTAAAATCAGGTTTTGCTTTTGCTTTGTTTTGTATCAGAACAGCTTCCACGCCTTTGAAACTCATTCCCTGTGCACTGCTGATAAATGTTATGCAGAAAGATAAAATGGGTTATTCACAATCAACTCAGGTTCCCATGTTACTCTGTATTCTGTGGTGGGCCCCTGTTAAAACTGTAAACATACTCCCTTACCTCATTACTTTAAATTTTGTTACAGTGAACTGCATGTGCAGCTTAGCTTACCATAACAAATTTCTCTATAGCCATAGCTGGAATGACAATGTGTTTCTGTAGAGGAAGAAAAACTATATGGGGCTTTAAAAGTCAATCTTTCTCTCCCACCCACCATAAAAAAATGTCTAGAAACTTCCTGTAGCCATAAAACTATGAAGATGGTTGCACAGGGTATGATTGTCCTTCAAGGGAAATGAAAGAATACTATATAGATTTCAATATGGAAAGAAGGCGATAATTGCATGTTATGCAGATATCATTCATGACAGAATTACAACAAATATCATATGCCAGTAACTCAGATGAAGAGCTGTCGCGTTTAGCTAATCCCCCTCTCATGGGGTGAACAGAAGATGGTGCATCAGTAAATTGGCACCAGAGTCTCATTAGTGCTCTCATTCAGCCTACTAAGTAGGAAGAGATGGCAGAAGTAGATAATATTCAACAAGCAGAGGGGCAGGCAGGCAGATCTGGATTAATATAAATTGCAGACCCAAATATCTCTAGAGAGTGCAAAACACAAGCTAAAATTTTATCCAGCTTAATCACACTAGAATGCAAAACAGAAGTCTCGTAACTTCTTTTGCCGCAATGGATATGAAGCCAAATGAACCCATGTTTCCTCTAACTGTTTATTTCACCTTCTACTATCCAGGAAGCGGGGGAAGTAGGGCTAGGATAATAATTTACCCTGAAACATTTTTGGAGCTAAAGGTCAGGTAGAGTTCCAGGAGAAGCGAGTTCCAGAGGAATGTAACTCTCAGTAAGAACTGCTATGTCCAGCTCCCACTCCCATCCTGATGGGGATGATTAGCTGAAGTTTCATGATGAATGTAGGTGTTTGTAACAAGTCAAAGAGAGAGAAGTGATAGATTAGGTCATTTAGCCTAGTATAGCACCACTATGTAGATAGGTCAACACTTCAGATTTGACATAGGACTCTTAGGCAGTACGAGGCATATAACACAAGCATGAAGAAGTTCTCTTCCTCGTGGAACGTGGACAGTTTCACCACTATTCAGCATTTGTGAAAGGTGCTGGACAGTATTCAAGATTCTTCCCTGGTATGAAAGCTTCACTACAGGCCTGGCTAGAAGCAGATAAGCTTTTTGATTTTAAATCTGAGTTAAGACATTAACACAAGTTAAGACAAGAAAAACTTGTCAATTCTTGACTAGAGGAGGATAAAACAACCATTTTGCTGGACTGGGGTAGCATTTCTTGGACTGAAGGCGCATCTAGCAGGACCTTGACATGATACACATTTTGACAAGAGGCAGGTTTATTGATTGAACACTAGTCAAGTAAATAGAATTTGCTGAGAACTGACTCCAGTAAACAGAGCTTGCTCCAGTGCCAGGCAAGCCCGTGTTATAATCAATTTGATTTTATGGTAATAATAACCTGCATTAGACTTAGCATCCATTTAAGTTGAACTTTAACTATGATTTAGAATTTTCTATTCAAGGGAAGAGTTGCAAGAACTATAAAATCATAATGCACTGAGATAGACAGCACCTGTTGTAGAAACTCTACCAGAAATCACAATTTTCTATGCCCACAGAAAGTGCAGGCTTTTTCTTCATCACTCTGTTGACAGAATACTATTGACAGGATCCTACAGTAGAAGAAACAAGAGGTATTATTTACTAAAAGCCTTCAAAAAAGGCTGGAAGTGTGTGTTTGGGGATCCCACCATACCACGTCTATTTCTGTTACTTTAAAGTGAGTACAAAATTTTGAAGTTTTGCCTTTGACCTCCATAGGGACAAGATTTGTGTCATGGGATGGAAACTTGAACTGTTTATATGCAAGTGCAAATGACTGCAAAAGTGGGGGGCACAGACAACTATTACATTTCCCTGGACCTGGCTTAACTGCCACTCTAGACTCATGCTCCAACCCTTAGCGAGAGTTCCCACCTCACCTATCAGAGCCTCCCATCAATGTTATACAAGCACTTTAAGTTCTAGAAATTCAATAGGCAAGAGAAAGAAGCCGCTGATAAATTATTAAAAAAAATGCATTCTCTTTTCCCAACTGTGTTAAAGGAAATAGGTCACAAAGTTCTAGAGTGAACCCAGAGAGCCCTAATGGGCATTATAAAGTCTTCAGATGTGTAAAACAGAATTAAACCCATGACTGTCAACAGCAGAGGTGAATTTGGTCCATGGGACTTTTAAGGAAAGAGATCCTTTCTTCTAGAAAGCATGAATCCTCATGAAGTGATGACACTGATATTTAATGACGAAGCCATGGCTTATCTACGTACACTGAGTAGAATGAGCTTCACACCACCTTTCTAGTCTAGACTGTAATGATCAACAGTTTAGTAGGGTGTCTTTTTAAACTCCAGATTAAACAGTCCTCAAGGGCTGCTGATGACAGAGTGGAGCAGTGTGATATTTTGGGGTCTGAATGGCAGAGTTTTCATAGGCAATCAAACACATTACTTCAAACTGTTAGGGCTGGCAGGGGTGTTTTCGTTAGGTTTTATCTGAAAATATAAATGAAAAAATATTAGACTTTTGATAATAAAGTCAGTATCTGAAGTTCAGGTTGGATCAGGAAGCTGGAGCTTTGAGTTTAGAAGCAAAAAATAAGTACTAGTATTAAAGGCTAGATCTGAATCCCACTGACATGTAAGCAGGTGGACCTAGATAAGAAAAAACCTAAATCTGGTTCAGCCCAGAAACTGAACACTAGACCTGAGAAGTTTGAGCCACCTGTGCTTGTTGTTTCTTTTCTCACTTTCTCACTTTCACCTTTTTTAGCTGTTTTTCATTTGTAGAAATAAAAAAGAAGAAAAATAAGGAAAAAAGATATCCACTGCTAAACTGACCTTCCAGATGCTCAGTTCCAGTCTTGATCCAGCTTTTATGAGTAAGATTACAGAGCCTTGAAAAATAAGGTTTTTAATGAAAAGGCTTGTGCAATTACACCTTTAAGCTAGCCTCTGGAAAAAATTCAGAGTTGCACATTTCAGCATAAAAGCATCTGTTGTCACACTACAAAATGTAAGAGGTGCCATCCTTCAGCCGCTTGTTTAAAAAGAGAATGGAAGAAAAAAAGATCCATCAACATTAATATCTCCCAAAGGGAATTCTTGGTGTCCAGGAATGTAATAGGTCCAGCCCTTTTTTACCCCAATGGGAATCCAAAGCAGCAACCTTTCCCTTGGTCTTACGATAAACATATAACTTTTAACAGTCGAGTAACACGGCTTCAGAAGCACAAGGAAAAAACTCTCTGACTTGCTTTGGGGCTTTAGCAGTTTGAAAAGATTCCCAAATTGTTCGTTTTCATTCAGTTGTTTATCACTGATTATACAATTCCCCACAAAAATGGTTTCTTATAATTTTCAGTTGGGCAAATGTGACAGCACTCTTCACCTTTTGTGCTGTTTTCCTCACTGCCTCCTATTGCTTTTCAGAGATTTACTGCTCTACTGACATAAGTTTTAAAATCCACGGTACACAGCATGGAAGCTGTAAGGGCTCTTAATTCATTTGGCAAAACCCATTAAGATTTTGTGAGTGTTGTAGAAGTTTAACAACCTTCCCAAGGGAGGCGTTCAGCAGGAGTGATGACTCAGAGGACAACAAACTGCCACGCACCGGTTTGTTGTTAAAGATGAATGCTGTTCTTTGCTGCATTGAAGGAAAGCTCTTAAAAGCATGTGTCAGACTGGTTTGATTCTTGACTTTGCCACACACTTTCTGTGTGACCTTGAGCAAGACACGCAGCTTGCTTCCAAGATTCAATGAGACTGAGGGTGGGTGGCACTCAACAGATCAGAATTACAACTGCCAATGGCCTTATCATTCACAAATACATATAGTATACTCTACCCACTTAAAAAAACAAAATCAAATGCTGATCCAGCTCTGATGCAGTGAATCTACACCAAGAGAAAAGCTCCAATCTGAATGCAAACTCTAGGCTTAGTTCAGCAACAACTTTCCATAAAAGAAAAACTCTTGGGTCTGGGTCTAAGAAACAACTAAAATCTTCCCAGTTGCAGGACTCTCCCAAACCCTGCTAACAAAGTACCTTTATTTAGATTGTAGGACAGGTATAGATGTTGGGTTCAGCTGTTACTCAAACCAATTGATTTTTGGAAACCTGCATAATTCCTATGAAGCATCCCTAAATCTTCTGTGCACCCATCAGTGGAAACTCCTGATGACATTTTCCTTCTAATTGTACAAAAAAGATAACGGTTCTTGAGAAACATGGGACAGTTAGCATTTTCTCATCAGCTCCCTTTTCAGTTTAATCTGCTTGGAAACTTTAAACTTTCTAAAGAATGAGAAACAGCACAAAATTGAACATTAATGCCAATGCTTGGTGCAATATATAAACACACTTCAATTTTCCCAGCATGCTGAAACAGAGCTCTGCATTTTAACTTCTGTTTGATGCCTAAATTAAGCCCAGCAAAATATTTCTTGGTTTATAAAGCCGTATTAATTAAGAAAGTGCCTGATTCCATTTCTACAAGTAGGTTCAAAATGACAGATTTGAAGGAAAAGTTTGATCAGTTTTTGATTCTAACTAGACACTGAAAACTGATGACTGAAATGATATGTAACTCTCACATTGCCAACCCAGAACATGAACGCCCAAAGCACAGATACCAATATAGAAAGGAATCGGCAGTGTTTTAATTGCATGCAGTAGACTTAGATCACCAGTGCTTCGGGTGCTTGCAAAATTTTCACGCCGTGGTGACAGATGTGGAAGAGTCTACTGAAGTGTGGCAAAATTTTGTCCAGAATTGGCATGAGAAACAAGCGTTTATTACAGCTGTATAAAAAGACAGGTGGTGCCCTATCTATTTCTGCAAATTTTCCTGAATAAAGATTGTACTTTAAAGACCTCAGAGTTTCCTATCCACAAACACAAAGGTTATGTCTGTGTAAAGTTGTTTCAACTGCAACCATGGATTTGGAAGCATTAGAAGTGGATCCTAGGCATGCTATTTGGAGGGTTCTCAGCTTTATCACTGTCTACTGCATATGGGTCTTGCTATGTCTCAGGGCAGGATCTATTCCTATATCATTATCCTTCTTCTCTTTCTCCCATTCCAGGTATTGAGACTGGCCAACGAGGGCAAAGTCATGCAACACACCAGGGACCACACCGGGCAAGGCTGAAAGTGGGAGGAGGCATTCACTACACATCTGCTGTGCAGTGTCCCATGAGATGTCCCATGCAATAAATATTTGCTCTAGGACCTCAAATATCCTCTGTGGAATAGAGAGGAGATACATGCAGGGCAGAAACAGCCTTGTTCAGCTGGTCCAGAAAGAGGGAGAAACTAACAGTCCAAAGGTCACTTTTTATCCAAGATTATGCCATCTCGTTCTTTTCTTGAAGCTAGAGTTCTCTGCAAACCTGTAGCAAGAGATGTTCAGTACCAGTGTGGCTACCTACAGGACAGTGTACAGAGAAATTTAAATATTCCAAAGACTTGTGCAAGTGAGAGTGAAACTGTAGTTGTCCCTGCCCCCCCAATCTTATATTTTTCTGAAGCACCAGAAATAGTCTCATCCAGATTTAGATGATTTTTTTTAAAAAAAAGACATCAGTGTGCTATATGTTTACAAAAGAATCAGTAACTATCTACTGGAAAGTTCACCAGACAGAATCCTTAGTTAAATATATTATGTGGTTTCTACCTACTAGACAGAAGACCACATCACATTTCATTTTGAATAACCCTGCCATTAAATGGCAATTCTTTTTACGGAATAGTGATGGAGACTGTTTGCCAGTGAGACATCCTCTACCAGATGGCCTCTCAGTCACCTACAGGACAGAGCAGATGAGTGTACTCTGAGGCTTTTTGTCTGAGAAGGGTACCGTCAGCACTGAAAAGGAAAGCCCACGAGTCAACAGAAAATTTGGTTTCTCACTGTTGCCAGTTCCTTGGACACGGCAAACACAAATATTCACTGCAGGAAAAAAGTGCATGAAAGAAAGATACTGTGGGCTGCTTGGAGTTGTCGCTTCCATGCCACCCACTATACTAACTCTTAAAAAGATGACTGCATTAAAGTAATCCCTACACATTTCCTTTATGTAATGATAGTTGAACACTGGTACCCAAATGTCCATCCCTATTCCATGGCATTCTGTTTTAAATTATAGCCGCTTGATGTTAATTTTCAGCCCTAGCGATTACTGAATAATTTCTGTGTTTCATAGAATGTGTAACAGGAATATTCCTCTTGGGGTGAATTAATATCAGCTTATGCCAAGAAAGAGAGTATTTTACAGTAGATAGTTACATTATTTTTTTTCTTCCTCATAGAGAGTCATTAATTCTGTGGGAGATTCTAATATTAAGTGTACATGCATGTGGTAGGTGGGTGGCAAAGACAGTTATTGATTATCATATGGACATATCTGCCAGAGCTCATACTAATGTAATCAGAAATCCATTGCAATGAATATTGAACTATGCACATAGCTTAATAGAGATCTTTGGAAGACTTCTTTATAATGAATGTAGCAGAATAGATAACCATGGAGAATGAAGATCTTTGCTTACAGAAGGCAGGCGTGTAGAATAACCAGTGGCAGAGCAATCCAGTGTAGTTTGGTTGCTCTTTATAACACACCTATATTGCTTATTTATTTAGACAAAACTGCTACAAAACTTTGTAGGGGGATGGATGCATATCATCCAAAATCTTCTCCTTGAGGAATGGTCTAAAAAGATAATGGGGCAAATGAAATCTATGACAGTCTCTCTGCTTTGACTCAAAAGAAATGAAGATCTATTCAACTTACAAGGAAGGGTTTCAGTGCACTGGATGTTAAAGTCTGGGCCAGAGAGAATTTTCTGACATTACAGCTCTAGGCTGCACCTGGTTAGAAGGTCCCTGTTTTGTTACAAGTTTCTAAGCCTGCCATCTCCTTTGTTATTGGGAATTATTTATAAATCGCATTGCTGCAATAGTGGAATTAGAGAGATGCCATCAAAAAGCTCAGGAAGGAATTGTTTTGCCATTCCTACACTACAGCAGTATATTTTCCCACCTGCACTTTAGATTCATACCAATTTCAAACACTGAGGTGAAAACATACACACAGAAGCGCATGTACCAAGTTGTATGAATGATAAATACCCTTGGACAGCAGTTTGGATTGTAGCAGCTCCCCGAATCTCTCCATTGGAGGGCAAAAATGAGTCTAAGCTGTCTGTTTCTAAAGGACTTAGAAGTGTTCTTTATGAAACAGATCTTTTCTACAGAAATTCTTTTCTACAGAAATCCTGAAAGTTGCTAAAACCTTCTGAGAACCACTAATCAACTCCAATTTCTACTACTTTTGGCAGATGTTCAGGGTGCTCAGCATCTCACAAGGATTTTAACTTGAATCTCACTAGAATGGAGAATCTAATTTAAGCAAAACAAAATTAATTTACTGTTTTGCAGTCTGTAGCACAACCATCTCATGAGAGAGAATCAAACCTCCAAAACAATAGCTATGAATGCGGAAATCAGATATCCTCAGGACACATCAGCATGACCAAACAAGGACACAGAGAGAAAGATTTACGAATTAAAATGCATAACTTATTAAATATCCAGATACATGCAGTAACCACAAACCTCGTATTTGACATTCTAATTAATTCTTAATAGGAATCTGAGCAATTGCCTCAACATTGCTGGTGAAAAGCTTGACAAAAGGATATAGCTGGCTACAATGAGATTTGTACTGGATAAAAGTCTGACAGCCACGATACTGACTTCTGTAATATCCAGCAGTTGATAACTGTGTAAATCCAGGTAAAGCTCTGTAGGCAAAAGTTTAAAATGGGGCACCTGCTCTGCTAAATCTACTTTCTAAAGCTTTAGCATTCATATTTTAAAGTAGTAAATTCTACTTGTCTCTGTCACTTGTAATTTGGATACTATTACCCACTAGAAAACATCACTGTGCAGCTCTAATAGCTGGTCAGTCTTTTTCCATCCAGAGTATCTTTGGATGGAAAATTTCTTTTTCACATTGTTTTTTGGGAAAACCTGTCCATTGGATTTCCATTTAAAAACAAACGGGGAAATGAAAATGTTTTTATTTTCCACAATACAGAACTTAATTAAAAAAGGAAAAACTATTTTTATAGCATATATATATTATAGCTTTACTGAAGGAATGTAAGTTGTCTTGAAATTCTGTGCAGAAGAAAAACCCCATGACTAGCTCATGTGTTTGTAAAATGTTCTGAAATCCATGGCGACAGAGCCATATCTTGATAGCTGCCTTCCCACTATGTGTCACATAGAAGGCCCTGAGCATGAGCAAGGCCGTAAGTATCTAGCAGAAAATTACGAATGGCTACATGTGCAATTTTAATTAATAAACTGGTGACCTGACAATGCAGTATTCAGGAAACACCAGCTGGTAAAATTCTGTAGAACAAAATGAGGCTAAGTAACTGGAAAATCACTAACAGCACAGTGTCTTTTTGTGGAATCCCAGTAAAGAAACCCATGTACTTTAAAGAAACACGAAAGCGAATGTTTAAATAAAAAGTATGATATAAACATCTTTGTCTTCAGTACTTCTCTTGTAGAAAATATTCTTTTATTACTACACTAAGTTTAATTGCATTAGTAACAGTGTAAGAAATAATGTTCAAAGCAGTTAAAACCAATAATGAGTTAAGGCTGATCAAGCTCTTTACAGAGAAGTGAGCCTGAAAAGACCATAGTTAGTTCTGTGTCAACACTAATATCAAAACATAGCATTTCGTAGTCTTTTTCATTTTTACACTTAAATACTGTTACTTCTGAGTAGATCAATTTTAAATGTGAGTGCAATGTATGAAACTTAAAAGTGGAGTTTAAATTATTAAAATTACTTCTATTGGCTTCAAGCACCGTGGCTCCATTTAAGCAAATGAATTAAGCACATGCTTAAGTACATTTCCATTGAGTTAAGCTGTTTAGCAAATGCTTTCCCTGCAGGCCTACTGAAGCCAAAAGCATGTAAGCATATGCAAAATTTGGGGATATACTTAACTGGTAATGGAGGTGCAACGCTGCATTTAAGATTAATCTTAGACCCAGGATTCCATTTCCTATGAAAAAATGAGTGACTGCATGACTTTGTTTTGGTTTTGCCCTTATTGCACAGTAAAAATACAGTCTGTAAAGAAAAAAATAATTAAAAATCCTTTCCAAGTATTTATGGAAAGGTAAATTCCAGGAATGATTAATGAGGTGGTACCAGAGGCAAACAGACTCCAAAGCAGGGAAGAAAACAAAAACCCACAAGCACTATATCATTCCATCCTCTGTCAGTACATAATAAACGCTGTGGTCTTCCACCCTGTAATTTATCAGATTCAATATTAGGTCATTTAAGAATCCCTGTGTGACACAAATAGAAAAACAATTTAGTGGCAGAAATATAATGATTAATTTTACATGTAGCAACGAGATCTGCATGCCTATTCAACTCCTTGGAAGCACCTTGACAGCAGATTTTTTATTTGTATTTTTTTCTTTTTAGTCTACAATTGACACAGTGTTTCTGATGACTTGAAATGACGTTGTCAGGGGGAATGAATATCACTTATGAGGAGGTTTCACTGCCAATGGGCATTAAACCAGCAGCAACACTGTCTTGCAAAAATGAATGAAATTAGTAGCTCCGTTTGTATTGGTGCAGGGCAATATATATAAATAAACAGGAAAGCATGAAGCTAAATGATCATTTATAGCAGCACAAAGACTGTTCTAGTCCCAGCATCTGCATATTTATTAGTTGCTGTGATATGACTGAATGCTAGAACCTAAATTACAATGAGATTCAATGCACAACTGAGAATAGGTAGGCTGAATTAAACAAACATGATGCTGGTTGTTCCCTTTCAGCTGGAAGAATAATAGTATGGTACACATATTTCAATAAATATGCAGTGATGATACTATTAGGAATTGGAATAGTTGTCAAATCATAGGACTAATTAGCAGCTTTATGACTGGTAAGTGAAAGAAAATGTTATATAACTTACTGAATTGCTTTATATAATCACACAATCCCAATGAATATTTTCAGGGAACAGCAGCAACAGGCCCAACCCTTTACCTAGCCACAATGATGGGAAAATCTCCACTAATTTTAATAAGAATAAGGAACATTTTAATAATTGGTAGTAAAAGATCCCCACATTTTTAGAAGGAGTATGTAGATATACAAAAGTGCATTTTATCCTAAGAATTACTTATAAGATCTGTAGTGTAATATGACCACAGTCAAATGAGGAAACAATTCTATGGGTCTCCAGAGTTTGGATAATGTAAAATTTTCATGTGAATCCTATATTTGTGACATTTCCTGGTGGGTCCCTAATTAATTTATATATGAGAAATAATTTGAAGCAATAAACAATTCAGTTTACAAAACAAAAGGGAATTTCAAAATCTTAACTTCACAGACAACATCCAGGACAACTATATATCCTGTATTTCACTGCTCAGGGCAGTGGGGCTGAATAGTTCCAGAGGAACCCTCAAAAACAATCAGTCCCTGAAACTTGCATTGTCTGATGTCCAGACTCTATCACAAATGTCATGTCTTTTGGCATTTGATCAATTAGGGGCGTTGGAGCCTGGAAGGAAGAGAGACCTTTCTCTGGAGCAGGTGGCCCTGAGTATGAACCATTCATTCTTTGTACCTCCTTCTGCAGAGCTTTCTCCAGATGCAGTGGGCTCAGGGGAGCTTTTCCCACTGATGTTGCAGGGCTTTGGGCTGTGCATTTACTCAGCATCTGCTCTCTGGCAGACAGAACAGTCTTTGGGCAAAAGTTCAGGCAAGTTCCTATGTGACTGAATTGGATCCAATTCTTAAAAAAGCTTTAAAAAAAAGAAAATCAAACGTCCAAATCTAGAGAATCAAAGCTACTAAATAGCTGGATGAAATCATGTGGCAAACAGGCATTTTCTTTCAAGGAAGTAGTTGTATGGCTTTGGAGACACAAACAGCCTTCTCTGCTGAAGACAATGAACAAAAGGTCACCAAGATGTGGCAGGACAGAGCACTTCACACAAACTTTCAGATAGGCTACCCTCTAGCGACTGCTCCACACGGTCTTAAACCAAACTGTTAGCTTAGGCACAGAATAATAATGCAATAATTTGAATTGCAGCAACTGCAATGTCATTGTTCAACAGAGGAGCAGCTTCTAAGTGTTCTGTAACTCGAGGGGGTGAACTGTCTGGTTCATGACTGCAGTTTTATTCTGCAGGAAAAACATGTGGAAGAGAAGCAAGCTACACTGCACCAGGGCAAACAATTCTCTGGGGTGCTATGTAGGCTCACCTCATGTTAAACACTGTTGTTTTCTCAGCTTCCTTGCTGTCACTTCAACCAGTGACAGGTTATTCACTGTTGAGCTGGATATGTAGCAACTTCTTAAAATGCCCTGTGTTTCCTTTGGTTTGGACTTAAGCAATTAGTGGAAGTTTAAAGCAAATTGCTGTTTCTGAAAGATTATCTTCTGTAAGTGCAGCATCTCAATGCCTTCAAAGACAGCTGAGATGTACAGGGCCAAGAAGAAGAAAATAGAAACAGCCACCAACATAAAAGCCAAAGAACGTGGAGGATGCAAGACCATCTGGGCATGGAGGAAACAATGACAGCAAATGGAAAGAGAGTTTATGCTGGGCATCCATGAACCCTAAATAGGAATACCCCTGGCAAGCGTGGAAGAGAAAGCTATGAAGGATTTTATCAACAGATCCAATCCCCATATTCCTCTCAGTTAAACTCTCTTGTAGGGAAGAGTGTGTTCTCATGAGAGCATCCAGAGAAGAACTCAGTAAAGAAGGGCTAGATTTCAAAGATCCTCAGTTGTAAACAGTCTTTACACATTTGTATTACTTATTTCACTGAGGTGGAAGATGGATTAATTTTTAAATAAATACAGTTTAGAGCTGGACAAAATAACTCCAATGAACAGGCTCATCAGCAACAGAATTTACAACACTGTAGCAGTATCTCCAAGATCATGTAATACTTAACAGAGTTTTATCCATTTTACAGTGGTTCTGTGAAGCTCTTCAGAGCTTGTCATTGCAGGTGTAGGAAGCAAATGAAAAATCTCAGCCCAGGGAAGATGAAGTCTGCTTGCTGTAGAGACCCTATACTGAAATATCTGGAAAGTTCATAGCAGAGCAGTCTGTAAAAGAAATTATTGAACAAGTCCCCAGAAAACCTGCTTTGTAGAATTTTAATATATTTTTCTAATGGATATTGATAGTTTCCTGCCCTCTGCTTTCTCTTCTCTGCCTCAGCTAGATCTTCTTCTTCCCAGCAGTCAGACAACTGGCTTAATTGCAGGTTTGAGTCCAGAACTGGAATGCTGGATGGTCACTGCACTCCGTGCTTCAAAACATAGAACTCTGGAATACAGAGGTTCAGCATAACAGTGATTTTCTGTACCTTCTGTGCTAGGGGAGCTCTTAGAGATGGATGACACCAGCAGCAGAAAACTTGGCCTTGACTTCCCAAATAAAGATACAGCACGCCTGTGTGGCCTGTACTGAAGGTCAAAAGAAAAGGAAAGATTTGTAGGCCATGACACTTCTGCTGACTCCTATTGTAAAAGCTTATCAGTGTTGAAGAGTTTTAAGTTTCTTTGGCTTGATGAAGCATACATACATACATACAATTATTAATACTGTAATTACTAGTACTAGTGTCTATTGTGAATTATTATGCTAACGCATAGACAGCATAAGGAACATAAGTATTCTTTCTCATTGACCTCACATTTTCCCCTTTTCTGTTCTGAAAACTTTTTTCCTGAGATCATATGACACAGTTATCCATTTAATTTTAAGATGTTTATGAAGGTGGAGTCCCTGATTCCAACTAAATTTGAGCTTGCTTTTCCAGGGGAGCCCACATTCTCAGAAGCAGACTTGCTTTAATGTATAATCTTTACCTTGCATTATAAAATAAATGCCAGGATGATGGAGAGCTGCCTTTCTAGGTCAAACAATTGTAGAAAAGTCAGGGAGAGACTGGAGCGGAAATGCCTGTTCAATCAAGAAAGTTCACTAATGATTTCTAAAATGTCTTAATTGCTTCAGCACAATCTACAGGCATCCCTTTCATGCCTCAGACAGGACAAATAACTCAGTCTAATATTTCAGAATTAGCAACTTGCTGAAGTAACCAGACTATAATCTTCCTAGTCATGGGTTAGAATTTTTGAGGTCCCATCAGCACACCACAGCTTCTTTCTTTAAGTGTTTTGTGTAACTGCAGGCTTATCTTCAAAGAGCAGATGTATGAACTATCATTTTTGATTAAAGCCATCCAGTTGGAATAAAAAAAAAAAATCATCTGTTCACTGCAGTTAGAATCATCTATTTTAAATACATTTACATATTCCCGTAGCTGTCCAACTATTTTTTTCCCCACTTTCCCTTCTTTTTGCAGATTGGAATCCTGCCACATTTATATTTTGTACTAACTACTCAGGGTCCTAATTAGCAGAAATGGGATGTCAGCAGGGTACCAGCCAGCAAGGGAGGCTTTTTGCTTCATTGGGAAGATGTGCAGCATGTGGCATGGATCAAAATCTTTGCATCCCATGCAGAGAACAGCATGACGTGAATTGCAGAGCAAGGTAAATGGGAGAATTTGGGTATTTTGGAAATTTGTGAATTGGCAAAAGGTGCCGATTCACACGTTTTAGCTATCGGCAAAATGAAGGGGGTTTTGCCAGCAATAAGGCAAATTAATCCAAAATTTAGTATTTGAGCATGTGACATACTGAAAAATAATCTGCAGTTCTGCTTTCTGAGCCCACAGCTGTTCTGCATAGCCCAGTCCCATTGACATATAGGGCTAGATAAAAATAAGAGATTTGGATGTGACAACAGATATCGCAAAGTCTCGCTTTAGCTGTTTGGCCCCCATGATAACTCCAGAGTCCTCCAGAACACATAGATTGCCTACAGAGCACAGGAGGAGCTAAATGTCTCAAATAAGGTCCAAAATGAACAAGAAAGGAGCTGCTTTGGCAGTAGTATTAGCCACTAGCAAATGGCAAGGATAAAGATGTATCTTACATTATGCCCCTTTCAAAGACTATGGCCCCTACTCCATGTTGCCCCATGCCTCCACCACATGGAAACCACACTTTATGAAAAGATGGAGGGAAGATGGCTATCCCCTAACTTGGATTTCTGTGGAAAAGAATTGGGTGTCAATGTCATTAATTGCAAGAAATAGACATAGAATGCACAGCAGACAGAGACAATAGAATTGATGATGTCTGTTACTATGTCTATTTCTCACCATTTTTTGGAAGGTGTTTCTGCCATCAGATCTGACTAGGGCCTTCTTGCTTGTTTTGTGAAATCCTGGTTTTGAAGACATTTGAGGAATTAGTAAGTAGGACATGGGGAATTCTGCAGTATCAATCCCACAGGTCCTCAGTGAAACATCTGAACAGAAAAAACTGTCTAATCTTACTCTTCTTACTTCACTAGGACTATGGTATTTTGGAAGATTTCCTGTGGACATTTGGGAGAGAAGGAATGGTGTGGAGTGTTCTTTACAAACAGTGACTGAAACAGATGCTTATCACAAGGTACAAATTCAATGTGCAGAGACCTCACTTGCACAGAGTGAGATTCATTGATCCATGGAAAGAATATTTCACCCAAGAGTCCCTTTAGTAAATCAAAATAATTTAGGTTTGAAGTGGCTTCTGGAGGTCCTTTAGTCCAGCCTTCTCCTCAAAGCAGGGCTAATTTCAAATATAAATATGGAGCCACTTCTTCACAGAGTGTGCAATAGGGGACAGTTCTAGTCCTTCATCATGTCATATTGGGATATTTTCACAGGGCTAGGAGCACAGTCTTTCTCACTACAATGGGGCTGTGTCCAACAAGAGTCAGAGATGACACTGCTCAAACATGAAGAAGGGCAAGAAAACTGGTATGCGTGAGATACAAAGGTAGGAAAAAAACATCAGAAAGGGAAAAAGAGACTGAAAGCCAAGCCATAGAGAGTCATGCCTAGAAAAAAGCCAGGAGAGGGCAAAAAGATACACAGAACAGAAAAATAGTTCTCCTTTTCCTGATGCAAACCTTTGTGCTCAATTTCAGATTGATTTCTGCAGCCCACATCTACTAAGTGCACAAAGACAAACAGCAGTGGGTTGCAGATGGCAAAGCTGTTGATTTGCGTGTGTCCAGGCATTTCCTGCATTATTCATTGCTTAACCCTGGCATTTGTAAAAATATAGAAAGGTAAGAAAATCAAGAGAAAATTACTTACCCTTCACAGGCACAAACTTGCCACTGCAGTGCTATGTGTGTTTCTGACTAGTCTGTCTGTCCCTGTCTTAACAGAAATATAGCAATAACAAAAGATGCAACCAGGAAGGTAAAAACTGCAGAACACAGGTGGGTTGCAAGGTCAGATTGATGTAAGAAATTATCTGTCTTTTCTTCTCGCCTTTGAAATATATATCCATTGCAGCTCTGATTCTTTTCAACAGACACTCAGAATAGCAAGGAGGATTTCAGTTCTGCAATGGACAGGAAATCCTCTTGAGAGTAGACATAATTTTAGATACACAATGGACTGGAATGGACAATGCCAAGCGCAGGTGTGTTTTTCACCTTTTTTTATATGTATGTAAAATATATACATCTAAAAATTGGCTTGTTTATAACTAGCCTTCCAATTTAAAGTCTGTTCTGTTACCAGAATTTGTTTTATTTCTATCTTCTGCTAGTTTACTATTCTTCACATCTGCTTAGAACATAACTCTGTCACAGACTTCATTCTTAAATAAAGGGACAGAGTGCTGTTTGTTCAGAAGGCATATACCAATGGCTCAGACCCTGCCCAGCTCCTGACGGGAGCTCAGAAGGCCACCGCCTCCTTCTGTTGCTGCTTAAGGACAGAAGGGACACAGTTAGTGAGTCTGACTGCGTTGCACAAGCCCTAGCATTTCACCGAGTGCTTTCTGCAGCATGTGCTACTTAAGCTATGCTTTCAGAGGAGCATCCGGTCTTGCAGTAACAACTTTGAGAGAGGGGTTATGTCAGCGGTTAATTGCCTTCATAGTATATGAGTAGATGCTGATTTTCACAGTTGGTCATGAGCAGTAAAGAGCTGTTTTTGCAATAGTTTAATTGGAAGATATTTGTCAAAATATCCAGACTCAGTGGAAAACTGAGTGGCTTTTACCATTGGTCAGACTGATGGCTTTGGTGCAATTTGCTCATACACTGTCAAAGGGAAATATGATCCTTGGAATTACAAGTATGGTCCTTTGAAGTTACAAATGTGGTGCTGTCAATGACTTTCCAAAGGAATGTTGAGCATTGCTCACTAATGAAACATGAGTTATGATAATGGTTGGTAAAGATAATTCTGTATATCCAGTATTAAATTCATGTCTAAGCACTGGAAGGCACTAAAAGGTGTCAGACTGTAGGGTTGATGTTCTCATCTGTGGTGAAGTCTGTTTTTACTGTAGATACAAGAGGAAAAGAAAGAGAAGACAGGATTATGCTGACAGTAAATGGTAAAAACAGAGAAATTTTTTCTTCGCTTTTTGAACAGTTTTTGTTTTGCTTTAAATTCTCTCATTTTCACTTTTCTCCTTTTTGCTGTTTAACTTCAGAGTTTATGAAGTGACAGAGGTTTCTTTTGTCTTTTGCCATTAGATAAATGTTGGATCTGTTTTGAAATGTACAGAGTGGCATAGAAAATAGAAAGGAACAACAAAATACCTGACACTCACTCTTCCTTTGTGTTTAGGGACAAAAATTGGTGATAGGAGAGAAGCAAAACTGAAAACAGAAAAAAATATCAAAACCTTGAGATTTCTGAATTTGAAGGAAAACATCAAAAATTAAAGAATTATAGAGGAGATTTTGCAGTTTTGAACATATGGCCCTTTTTCCAGTTTTATTTGAAAAACTGCCACAAGTGCTATCACATTTTTGCAAGCTAGACTGTCCTTTGCTTCAGAATGACACAACACCAGGAGACAGGTTTTTACACTGTGCAAGGCTAACGTTATACAGAGTGCAGAAGAGTGGAGAATCAGTCATGTGGGTCAGAACTATGAAAGGAAGAAATTAATGAACCTTGCAAGCCACAAGGTTTTAATTAAAAATTCCAAGTTACATTAAGGCCAAGACTTATCTACCTGAAACACAGGCATTGCTCAATAGAAAGGATTTATTTGACCCAGTTGTACTAGATTTGCTTCATTCACTTCTCTCTGGTGTTGTGCTAGCAAGATATTGTTATCCCCATACACAAAGTCCTACGCGATGAGCATGGTGATGAAACACCACTATACACTATATCTGCTGTATATACATTTGGTACCACCAACCATGTTGGGCTGCAAAAATAATAATAATAGAGGTACCTAAAGAGAACAGATTCTGTAGTCTCTGTAATACTTTCTTCACAGTGGCTCTGGAACACAGTAAAAAAAGTGGGTTATAAAGATTTCTCTAATTACAGGCATGAATATTCTGATCAATTCAGAACTCTTAGGCAGTTTTTTTTCTGCCTAGTGGAATGCAGTTTGCAGTACTGAATAATCTCAGCCAACCTCGCTGTTTTCTGAGCACTTTGTAGGAGGTTAGATACTATTATGCTGTCATTACTCTGCATTACAGCAAAGCTGAAATCTCTTGTGACTTTCTTCATGGAAAAGTTAGTCTGTGGCAGGGGAAACATGTCTTTGGCAGCGTGGGATAATCCTATGAATGACTAAAGAGCTAGATGGAGTGAAGACAGACAAAGCCAAATAAAGAGAGCTTGCAAGTTGCACTCTCCTCTGAGTTAGAGACCTAAGTATTAAAGCTGACCACTAGAAAAGCATTGCGGCCAATGACAATAATGGCAGTTCTGCACAGGTTCTGAAAGGCCAACTATGGGCTAGATGGAGCGGAACTTCTCAGAGGAAGCGAAATATTGGCCTCAGTGTAATAGGTGTGGCTTTGACCAGAAGGTGGGCAAGAACAATTTTCTATGGAATAGCAACTCCAGCATAAACTGGCTCTCTTGGAATAATTCCCCGATGATGACTCCTTCTTCCAGGAAAAAAAAATCATTGGGCTCTGCTCTGGGAGGGCACAATGAGTCAAGAGCACAGGCACTTAATTGTAGAACAGACTTCCTAGTGCTGTTCCTGAACAAGTAGAGTTATTTCAGTTCATGTTCCTCTGTAGGCAAACTGCATAGCTTAAGAAAGAGATAAAGAAGACAATTTCACTTTTTTTTTCTTTTTTTGTAGAAGCAGTAAAGCTCATCAACCACAATCCTGCAAGGTGCTTTACACTCCCAGCCTGATGCAAACCAGAACAAGTTAAATGAACATCTCACACGAAGTTTTAATCTATGCAGTGCTGATCTCATCCAAGGGCCTTTGTGTCCTGCCCCAGGGTATGAATAACTTGTATCAGCATCAATGTACTTTTATCTTGCAGCAGGGGGACACGACCCTGCGGCATCACAAACATTGTTATTTGCAATGGTATGGCAAGGGCTACGGGATGAGGTGACCAAAGTAAAGGCTGACTCTGGAAGTTGTTGTTCTCCTTATCCATTGCACAAAACTGCTGTATCAAAAGGTTATATCCCAAATTATCTGTGTATTTTAACTCTGTACCTTAAGGATCTGTCTAATTAGCCCAACACAATGTTAGCACATTAACTACACTCCAGCAGACTGAGAGTATTTATTACTGAGAGAACTCCTACCAGAAACCTAGGAATTTTTACAATACATTTTTGTCCATACTTTTTGGAGCAATAATAATGTAATACCACACTCCCTCCCCAAATAGCTGCAGGGTCCCTTTTAATGAATAGGAACAAACAAACTATCCAGCTAAGCCCAGAAACATGACCCCTATCAAAAGCAGAATCAAACAATACCCCGAAACAATCTACATATACAAAGAACAAACTTTTCTTGTTCTTCCAAAGATTAACTCAGCAGGTATTTGGCATTCAAAAAATTCTACAACAACAGAAATGATTTTGTGTTTGAAGAGTTTTCCTTAGCGTTATTGTTGCAATTGTTTTGGGGGAAAAAAATAAGGAAAAGAAAAGTTTTAGAAAACAATTCTGAAATATTAATCTAGGCAGCATTCTGTACAGCCAGTACTCCTCTGCTCTCATTCAATGACAGTTTGTAAAGTCTGTTATGTTTTTAATTTTTTTCAAATCTCCTGGCCATCTACTACCAGCTTCTGTTCAACATTTATTGCTCAGTCAACAACAGTAGCATTTCCCATTTCTCCAAAGAACAGTATCTGGTGACCCCAGCACTGTACTGGGCATGGAAGAAACTTACCCTGAGCTCACACAGGAAAGGACACAGCCATACAGAAATGGTGGCCCAAGTGGAGACGCTGAGATGCTTGTTTGCCCCACACTGAATATCATAGTTTTGTGATCCTTCTATCAAGCCCAGACAGAGGAATGACTTGGAAAACAACTTCACCTCCTTTAGGGTCAGGCAGGACCTTCATGCTGGTCCCCATGTTTCATGGGAGTGAAGACCAGAAAGAAAACAGAGCATCTGGCAACAAGGTGTTCAAGTTATGTTCTCCCTCTCCTCCCACCATACTGGTTGCTCTACCCCCCTGCCTCACAGACTGTCAGGGTCCAAGTGGCACAGACCAGCACCACTCCAGCCATCAGACTGCCCAAGTTAACCCAAGGCAGCTGGGGACAAGCAACTCTCCATGCTTTGCATCTGTAAAATACTTCCAGCAGAAGCTTGTGAAAGCAAGCAAACCCTCTGGGCCGCACTTCTCTCTCAGTAAAATTGAAATTATCTATTTAGACTATCAGTGCCCTTTGGCAGGGATTTTCTGACATTAGTCTATAGCAGAGGGTGTCCTGATCTTCTTTAGGATATCAATGTACCACTACAAGTCAAGAAATTCCACATGTGCATGACAGAATTTATAGATCCCAGTGTTGCTTTTGGTGATTATGACCATTGGGTTTACTAGTGCATTGAGCTCCGAGTACTGGCTACCCCTCTGTGAAAAAGTCAGTTCTCCTTCTGGTCATCTGTATTTTTAAACTCACGTTTAGAATCATTGAAACTAGTGGAAGCAGAGCCCAACCCTTCACAGCTCTGTGTTAGGAGGCTGGAAGAGTATAAAGAAATCAGCACTGAACCTTGAAAGTAATACAGATTGTTTGTGCAGGCTATCTGTGATAGTGTCTCCTAAGTGCTCCTGTTGCAAAGCGTAACACTCCTTTAGTCAGTATTATGGGACAATATAGGAAGGCAATGAAAATATTAAATAACTTGGTCATCTCTCCCAGAGCTGGAGCTTCAAAGCAAATATCAGGAATTTTCCAACTTGTTATTAATGGAAAATGCAGTCTCCACAACAGTAGTTTCCAACAGAAGGGTTTGATTTTGCTTTTTTTTATTATTTATTTATTATTATTTAACAAGAAAACCTGAAATGACATTTCTCAGCTCAGCTCAGACCCAAATGATCCCAGCACTTCCTCTGAGTAAACCTTTCTCTGTACGTGGGTAGCATCACAGCAGTCTGTCATGAAGCAATTGCTCCCATTCCCTTCACCACTTTGATCCATCAGAGCTTGAGCTTTTCAATTCTGTTGTGAAGCCGACATTGCTTATGTGTGCTCCAAAAAGAGAATGAGTAATAGGATAACTGTGTGTCTTGGGCTTGAGTTGGGGGGCTTATTCTATAGAGGGTTTATTGATTTGAAATAAGTCCAAATATGAGTCACTATGCAGAAATTACATGGAGATTCGTATTTGCAATTTTGCAAAGTGCTGAGGGCCCTCGAGTGTTGCAAATAAAATTGGAGCAAGTTCATTCTGCACAGTTCTGATGAGAAATCACTTGGGGGGCGTTTACAGATGTTGAGGGCACATGACCTCTGGCTCAGCAGCAGCAGAGCAATGGCAGTGACCCGAGGAACCGGGCAGGCTGCAGACAGCGTCGCAGGGGAGCACTGCCGCCTCCTGACAGCTCTGGTCACTACAGAGGAAGCCTGGGTGAAATCAGGGCGGGCCGCAGAAAGCTGGAAGAGTATGTGGCAGAGCAATGAGAGAAAGGTCTAATTCAAGGTCATCCTTAGTCAGTCTACAGGGATAATTGAAGAGTAGTAGTAAGAGCTAATCAGTTAAACTAAGTGGTTTTATTGTTTACCGCCTGTCTGTCTGCTAAGAAAAATGCTCAGTCACTGGATTTACAGCTGCTGTTGGGATTTCTTCAGCACAGCAGTAACATGCATACCTACACCCCATTCACACCTCTACACCACTGCCTGAGGACCAGAAGCGTCCTCCGTTTCCAGAGCTAACAGGGCAGAGCAAGCTGGTGGCGGCCATATGTTGACAAGGGTTTGGATACCAAGGTGAACCGGGCAATATAAGGTTCTACATGGATGAGACTTAAGTAGCCCTTCAGTCACACATGTAATTGTCCTACTCTCATCTACAGCCACCAACCAGGGAAACAGAGGTGGCTTAAAACTATTTTACATCAGTTTTGAACTCAGCTTTGCCTTCTCTACATTTCATCAGCCTTGGCTGTGCATTATTTAGCTCTATGCCTCTAAGCATATTGTCCAAACCCTCCGTCTCAACGTTGCTGCAGGGAGGAGGAACGGAGCAGCATGCATTTTTCTCTGGCTTGAGGCTGACTATTGAAACACAGAGGCCTGCAGTTCCTGAAGACCGAGGGTAAGAGTAACTAATTTTTCCTGGCTGATTTTCTTTCCCTTCCCAGCCTCCTAATTATTTGTCTGCCTTAGTTGCTGTTAGACTCCAATTGATTAGGCTGTTGGAAAGAGCAGCTATGGCAAAGAAATGTGCATGATGTGGGGTCCTGCTTTCAAATCTGCAGGTGATGCATTTTCTGATTATTGCAGCTGTATTGCATAGACTGCTGTTACTTTACAGACAGATGCAAAGACTGTTCTGGATGTCGAAAATATTCAGCATCTGCTTCAGTTCTGGAAGGATAGACTTTTTTTTTTTTTCTTAGTTACCAGAGCAGGCTACTAAACATATGTCTTTTTCTTATTAACATGAGGAGCTTTTGTGTTAGTTCCAGTGCCCAGTTGTCCAGTGCGATTAGAACTGCCAAAAACAATAACTCAGGAAATTTCATTTTCCACGACATTTTAGCACTAGCTGACTTGGTGGAATCCCAGGAGTGAGCTGTAAGCAATGATATATGAAGTGAAAAATGTTTGCCCTCCCTCCCAAGCCTCTATGCACACTGCATGGACTTCCTGCTCACAATCCATACTGAGGTCATGGGTTGTGCTGTCAGACTTAAGCTCCAAAGTAGATGCTGTCTGCACGTTTGCCAGATGTTCTTGATATCACTGTGGCCAGACAGATAGCAAATTACCATCGCAGAAGTAGTCCTCCCTATTGCCAATATTACTTTCTGATCAGAACTTCCCATGAGATAACACAAAAAGGATGGCTTGAGGCCCAGAGTTCAGGATAACTTTAAATTTGTGTTTGCTTACTTCATGTTATAAGGAAATAGTTATGTATCTAGTCACAGCATGTTATGTAGAGCAACCCTGAAAACAGCAACCCTGAAAACAGCCTCAAATGCCATATTCCAAGAGAAGTAGATGGACTATAACAAAATTTGTCTGGCAGTTGGAAAGTTTGTGAGTAATGTGAAAGTGTGCTTGGAACAGGAAATAATGCAGTTTACTGTAGTATGGGTATGTACTAAGTCCTTCCGGTTCATGTGGAAAGAAAGAAAAACTATAGGAAGGTAGGCAGGCAGAGTTCATAATAAGCCATAGTAGGCTTTCATCAATGGCTTTTACAGCTTTTCACTACTCAGATGCCATTTCTGCATTCAGAGGTTAGGGTATAATGGGATGTGCAGATGCATAGATATTTTCCCTTCTTTCGAATGACTGATTTGAAGAATAGGAACCACAGGCTCTGTGCCACAAATGGAAAAGGCAATCCTTCAAGCTTTCATGAGAAGTTGCTTAAATTATTAGTTTCAGCAGTAAAATGTTGGCTATATTTATGTTTACTGAAGAAAAATTTGGGTCTAAACTTTCCAACAACAAATATACAGACTCTGAAAAGTTTTTCTGTCTGTTCCCCCACCCTGCCCCCAGTGTGGCTTTAATATTTGCTAAATGTGCAGTGGGTTTATTTTTTACTCTTAAAATCACACAAGAAGGTTACCAATTAAACTATTAACCTATTAAGCAGAAGCAGACTAGTAGTTAAAGTAGAGATTCTCATGGGGGCCTTCTCTAGATCTTTATGTTTCATTATTTTAATATTTGAAGTCTACTCTGAGTATCCAGTTTAGCTGAAAAGAAGCCACAGACCTGACAGGGTTTTCAAACTTGTCTGTGCTTTTTATTTCACTTCTTTTAGGACACCACAATCCTGTTTATTCAAAGGTCACTGTGCTGAAAGCAGTATCTGCAGATAACAAGAAATACTGAAGACAGTCATAGAGGGTAGAAAAATATGATTTCCATAACCCCTCACCTCTATTCCTTTTTAGTCTGTCTATTGGTTTTACAGATGAAAACAAAGGAAATTCTATTGTCTTGAGTTTGCCTGTGCAAAATAAATCAAATTTAATTCTTGGTTCCCTCCCCCTCTCAAAAGAACACACTAGATTCTGCAGCAGCAAGAAGGCTTTAGTTTTGTGAACAACTCCATGGCTCATGCATGCTCAGTGATCTCAGTCTCCATCTTCTAGTCACATAAAAATTTCCAGTATTGACACATTGTAAATGAAAGCCAGTTAGCACTGTGTGAGTAGGAAGAAATCTCTTCCAATGGTGTACTAGATTAAAGAAGTAAATTTATACCCTCTCAAATGTTTTGATTAGACCATAATTCAAAATAAGATTTGAGTCTAAGAAAACCACTGATCTATTAAAAAATTCTTCCAAGATGTATCCTCCTATGGCAAACACTGAACACTGTTGTACAATGCTGGAACGGGAAACCTGAGTCTCCAGAGTCACAGCTTCTGCTGCTCAAGGCTATTCCAGGTAGCACCTAATGTCAAAATGACATTAGTATACTAGGCCACGTGAATTAGCCAACATGGTCAATCTGTAGGCATCACTTCTTTTTCAGAGAAGTATTATGTATAGCATGATAATGACCTGATGGCTGCTAGCAGCTGACATACTGCTGTGTAAACAGGTATCACTAAAATCAAATAGGTCAATAGTGCTCAAGATGACTGTCAACATCAAACTACCTTCTTTGTGATTTGTCTCTGACTCTTGGAAGAAGTTTCAGGAACAGGGCAAATAAGGTGGCCATACTAACGAAGCGTGGGCTTGCTGTGAAGGTTCTATGATCTCCCTTGGGCTCATATGCCTCTCCACAGTTGTGCATATATAGATATGGATAAATACATGTTGTACATATATATATATTTGTGTATATATGTGTATTTGCAATATCTTTTCTGGGATTGTTATCTTTTTACAGTCTGTAAACGTTATGTAATGCTTTTGGATCAGAATCATACTGAAAATAAATGTCTCCTGTAAAGAAAACCGTCTATCCCTTCAGAAAGAGTAGCATAGATTTACAGACTGAGCGCTCTGGTAAACTTTTTCCGTTCATTACACCAACAAAAACGTTTCAAGAGAAGTAAAATTTCGGCAAGCACTGAACTTGGAAAGCAGAACACAGGAAGTTGACATGTGCAGCCAATTCAGCGTGCAGAAACTAAACATTAATATTTTAAGACTGGAATCTGTGGCCCACAGCTGATAATGTAGAATTCAATACTCTTGGTAACCTGTAAATTTCCAGTGGAAGCCAAAATCTCACATGTAGAATTTAAGCAGAACATAAGCCATTCTACTGACAAGAAACACATGCACATTGACCATAACCAGCATCAGCCTCTTGAGGTAGCTTTTTCTTTTGGGTGTATCTGTCCCACAGTCTCCTCTGAGGCCTTTAGACAAGTCAGAATTTCCTTTGAGTCACTTGACATCAGAAGCAGGCCTTCAGACAGACTCATGCTGCTGGCAGAGTGATCACTGCAGAGGAAGGTGGCACACTTTCTTTCTAAACAAGGACTGATCTTAAACAGTTCTGTTCCCCATAGGCTCACAAATAAATCCCTAGCAGAAATGGCTTTTTTCCATTAAGCCTTTGTCAAAGGAGAACAACATTGTTTTTCTAAGAAAGAGTCTGCTTTCCTTAAACATTTTTGTTGTATCATCACAAAACAAACAAACAAGGTCCAAAAAACTGAATTATCTTGTGTTCTTTGGCAATTTTTCAGCCAAAATAATTCATAAAGTTTGGCAGGTTTTGACCTTGCAAGAAAGGTCTCGGTTTTCCATGTAAAGGAAACCCTTTTCCCAGGTGTTGCTAAACTCATCAGTTAAGTAGCAAATAAATTCAGCTGCAAAAGGATGACTAGGGAAAATGTTGGCCTGCTGCTGACTAGGGTAGGGGACCTGGTGACAAAGGACATGGAAGATACCAAGTACTCACTGCCTTCTTCAACTCTGTCTTTACTGGTAAGATTTGTGTTCAGGAATCCCAGGCCTTTGAGGCTAGTGGGAAAATCCTGAGCAAGGAGGACTTACCCTAGGTGGAGGAGGATCAGGTTAGGGAACATTTAAACAAACAGGGAACCTGATGGCATGCACCTGTGAAAGCTGAAGGAGCTGGCTGATGTCATTGCAAGGCCACTCTCAATTATGTTTGAAAGGTGATGGCAATCGGGAAATTCTTGAGGACTGGGAGAAAGCAAAATCAAATTTCAACCCTGTCTTCAAGAAAGGCAAGAAGGACGATCCTGGGAACTACAGGCCTCATCTTGATCCCTGAGAAAATGTTGGAGCAAATAATTCTGGAAACTATTTCCAAACTGATGAAGGACAAGAAGGTGATTAGGGGTAGTCAGCATAGATTTATGAAGGGGAAATCATGCCTGACCAACCTAATAACCTTCTGTGATGACAGGCTTGGTGATGAGGGGAGAGCAGTGGATGTTGTTCATCTCAACTGTAGTAAGGCTTTCAGTGCTGTCTTCCATAACATCCTCATAGAAAAAGTGATGAAAGAGAGAGAGAGAGAGAGAGATAAACACACACATGGGGGGGCGGGGCGAGAGCTATGTATGTATGAGAAGGCCATGAAGAAAAAGGACTCATACTGTTCAGCAGTACTAGTCCCACTCATTTTTTAGTGGCTGGAAGAGGATATAAAAATCTTGTAAAACACTTTCCTGGGGCAAGTAACATGTTGATGTGGCTGAACCAAAATTACCGCTTATTGTTTCCTTCATCATTTTTACCATCATAATAAAAGGAAGGGGATTAGAGAGGGTATCTAAGATGGCAGTTTTGTAAGGCTTCAGTATGGGTGGTCACATAACAGATGAGATGACAAAGGCACACACTGATTGTCAATACTCACATTAGCCTGCAAGTTCTTACTATCTTTTGCCTCTCTGCCTCCTAACAGTAAAAGCCTTCCTAATCCAGCTAGCACAGGGAGGAGGAAGATACCTGAGAATGAACCTGACTTCAAAAGAGGCTGATGTCTATTTACCTGAGTGCAGGAGCAGTGGGCTGAAAGTAACAGATGGTTTAGGGCCTCAGTCCTGGAATGAGAAGGCCCTAGATCTTGCCAGGAATGAATACCGACAACAATAGCTCCATGAGAAGATAGGGCTGAGCCCCTCAAAAAGACTTACATTGCCTTTCAAATCCTGAGATCAGCTAGCCTGGGGGCTGTGAAGAGAATGTGATTCTTGTTTGGGCTGCAGCTGCTGAAGGCATCATGCATAACGTGTTGATGCCTTTTATTCCTATGAAGGGGATCATTCTTCACATAGGCATCTAGCAATTTTTGAGAAAGAGAGCAGCACTCTACACCTTGGCAGCACAGGCTGGTTCCTGACTGCCACTTCACAGACCACCATAGTACAAAACTCCCCATGATGCCCCAGGGTCAAGGACCGGCCTAACAGCCCACAACGTATACTCTCTCTGGACCAAACTCTTGAGGCCACAAGAAGTGAATTGCATAGTAGTGTGCAAATACAGTTTGGGGTGGGCTAAGCACAGAGCTGCAAAGCCAAACAGATGCTAACACTTGCATTAACACTCCCCAGAGCACCCAGGCCTGCAGCTCCGGGGGATCCCCTCCTATGCTGCCCTTTGAAAGTGAGGCTTGTAACAGAAGACTTACAACAGTGTTTCAGCATTAACAGTTATTAAAAATCAAAAAAGCTTGTCTACCTAATCACCAAAAATGCTAGTCTGCAGGACCTATTAAAGCTCTTTTTTAATGCAAACCTCTCCCATTTTTAGCTTAAGACTTACAAGAAGCTTTCTGCAATTTTGTAACCCTGCCAAAACCCTACCTCTTTCTTTCATTCGCTCTCTCCCTCCCCCTTTCTTCCTTTTCCCACCCACATATTATTTACTCAGAATACGACCTAATTACAGTTTGTGCTTATCTGAAGGACCTGCACTCCACCACTTCAGTTAAGGTGGTAGTTTGAATTAGGATGGATAAAATAACTTGCTAGAGGGAAAGAGCGATTGTTAGACTTGGAGTAATGAGCAGAATCCATTGGGAAAGGTAACAGGGGAAAAGCAGTATCTCCTTGAGTCTTGGATATAAATGGCTGTCATTGCAGGTCTGGAGCATGGCTTATTGTTTTAGCCAAATTCAGTTTCTCCTCTATTAAACTCAGTTGTCTTTTTCCTGGCCTAATCTTACTCATACTGAAGTAAATGGTGATTTTGCTGGAAGTGATGCCATGTCCTTTGTTGCTAACCATAATGCTGTACTTCTAGCCAAGATCCTAAAGACACTTCAGAGAAATATTTTTTCCTCTCTGTAGTCTCACAGAACTAGTTTTACTTTTCTCTTTTTTAAGACAATGTGAAAGAAACAAGCAAAGGAGAACACCGGAAAGTGGATGAAGAAAAAAAAGCCCTGCCTTTGAAAGAAATCTCTGTGAATCTCTGGCACTTAGGAACAAAAGAGAGGAAATGGGAGGTTAAGAAGGACAGAGCATCTGCTCACATTGTGATTGCTGTCTCCTTCCAAACATCAAGCTCTAGAAGGCTAGAGCTCTAGTTCTGACTGTGAGTATCTTGGCTTGTGTCAGATGCTCTTCGTGCACCCACTGACTTCAGCTGGATTTTTGCCATTGAATTCCTTGGAAGTAGCATCAGGCATCAAAATCTGCACTGGTTTAGTCCTAATATTTAAGAATTAATAAAAATGGTCCCTAGGACCTACTGGAGCAAGTGAACTGAGTAAAACATGAGTGTAATGTGCTGACTAACCTCTTTTCCAGCAGCTGGCCCACAGCAAGCAGCAAAAGGTCTTACCCCTTCACTCAGTAGTCAAGGCTTCTGCTGTGGCGAGGAGTCCTGGCCATCACTGAATCCTACAGCAGCTTGGTCAGCAGTCCTCTGGCACTGCTGCTAGGTAGGGAAATACCGGCATCTGCACAAGGGCTTATTTGTCACATACGTCAATCAGATACACACATAAATAACTAAGGAAGCGTGTCTGTGCTGCATTCATCTTACTGATTGCTCTCCTCATACAGACCTCTGCACATCTGGGACAGGGTTATCGTTACATCTGAAATATTCCTCAGGGCAAGAATCCCGAATGCTTTTCACGTTATAGAAATGTAAGGAAATGTGAACTGCCCAGAGGAATTTCAATTTGGAGTCCTATGGTGCACCAGAAAGCTGACTGCACAGAGCTGGAAAAAGTTAAAGAACACTTGGAGAGGATACAACTGAAATCCATCCCAACAGGAAAAAGGGCAACAGAGGCCAATGGGAATAAGTGAGGATGTGAAGATTAGCACCAGCAAAATGTAGAAGTCTTTCAAACACAAACAATCTGGGAGGGAGGCAGAAAAAAACCCCAAGACTGGAGCAAGTTAAGAGAATAGTTAGAAGAGGAAAAGAAATACAGAACAGCTAATAACAGCCCTGCATTGTTCAAAAGCTCTATTTTTTGCTAGCAAAAGGTAAAAGAGGATGGTTTCTGTGAAAAATAAAGGGGAGGGGAAAGGAAAATTAGGAAAAACTGTTAAATATTTCCTTCAGAAACACAGAAGACCCCTGTCAGCCTCAGTGGGAGTCACCTAGGGAGGCCTCCAAAGACAGACTGCAGCTTCACTTTGTTTCTGTCTTTACAAAGGAGGATGATAGCACCAATGTATTTCCCTTTGGAATGGCAGCAACATAATTATGAAATGCACAGAAACAGTCACAGAGAGAAAAGACTGGGTGCACCATTGGCCCACCATATCTCTGTGAGTTCCAAAGTGGGTAAGAGCAGGCAAGCTTCTTGCCTGACCATCAAAGCTGTTCCTAAATAGATGGGAAAGATCTGCATGGTAGAGACAGTATTTTACAGGGATATCTGCCTGGACGCAATTTGAGACATATTAAATGTTGTTTGTCAGACTTAGTGTGACAGTCTAATCTGTGAGTCAGTATAGCTTTATTGGTGAAAGATGACTTGGCTGTAGAAATTTTGGGAGTTTCCATCTACACAGCTGCCATGACAAAATAGAGAAATGCAGTAGACAGGAAATAATAAGGACTCAATTCTGCCTTCACTTGTATTTATGCAGTTGAGCTGAAATCAGCAGGCTCACTTTTGTCTCTCATAAAATGTTGGAGTTTTTTCCCCAGTAGTCCTTCACTAGGCTTAAACGGAGTTATGTCTCTCATACCCACGGAAGGGAAAGGAGAATTTTGTTCACTGATCTGTTATGAACAAATAAACAGGAGAAGAATTTGGCTGGTGGCCTTTTTGAAGGCATTTTATATTACACTTTATTGGAAGGAGTCACGAGTTGAAAAGAACAGTTATGCTTTAGGGATTTAAGTATTTCAGCACACACATGTTGTCTAAGAAACTGAAATTAGCTGCACCACAAAGTCTTTATGGCCAAAAGGGGTATCTCCCAGCTATCTTCTCTTCATCAGTCACAACATTTGCACTGGTGCTTTACAGGCTCTTGAAGTCTGTGGGAAGATTCCCACTGATGTCATTGTGTTTCGGATCACTTCCAACAGACGTATTGTCTTTTACCTTTCCAGCTAGGTAAATGAGGAAAAGGTTTGCATTCCATACATTCCTACAGATTTCAGAAAGTAATACCACAAATCCTGAAATAACTTCATCTGTTATCAAAGACTACTGAGGGGGTTGCAAAGATACCCATTCTGAATAGTTTAAATAAGATTATCAAATGTATGATGTCCATATCTGCTGACAACACTAAAACTGCAGATATGGTTAAGAATGAAGACAGAGAACACCACAGCATTAGAGATATTCTGATCTTTTCAGAGAATGAGACAGAAAACAGAAAGTGCTGCTTTCTTGGGGCCATGATCTAAACCAGAAAGGGTTTATTAAATTACTTGGCTATACAATATGATGGCCAAGAAAGGAAGATTTAGATGGCTATAATATGAAAATCTTTGAAACTCTCTGTCCAGTGTATGGCAGTTGTAAAGTCAAGAAATAAGAAGGATATGATAAGAATGAGACAGAAAAGGAATCAAGGGAATGATATTGTTGCCATATACAAGCCTCTGATTCACTCTTCTGGAGAATGCTGAGCCAAATTCAGTTCCAAGTCACACTGGCACCACTTCTTTGTCCCTGAAAGCTCTCAGTACTATTAACAACTGTAGAATCTGTTCCACTGGGTAATTCTGGTGCTTTTTTTTTTTTTTTTTCAGAAAGGTTATTCCAGTTGTGCAGAAGATGCCACATGAAGCTAATAAGACAATTCCACGAATTAGGAATAGTTCTTGTAAGACAACTTGTGATGATGAAGGTAAGAATTTTTCCAATGGATCAGAGGCAGAACTAATTCCAAAGTGATTTCTTGAGACAAAAAAACTGTTGAGGAAATAAAAATAATATACCAAACTGCAAATGCTCACAAAGCTCTTGCTTCTGTTGGCTCGTCTGAGACTGCATCCTAGAAAAGTGAAGAAGTTTGCAGTAAAACAGAAATGTGAAACTCACAGCAAGGTTTGCTGAAGTTTCCAGTAAGTCTGTTAGTTTATAGCAGAGCAGGAATAAATAAAACACTATCGGGAAAGCCTGCAGTGCCAGGTGGCATGCAGCAGTGTAAATCACAGACAGCACTGCCCTAGATGACTCACTCATGACCATGTCAGCTCCATACTGCAAAACCTAGGTAGTTTCTGCCTGGCTTCTGCATAGGGGTAACAAGTCAATATATATAGTTTTTTCATTCTGTAATGAATAACCCGAATTGCCTATTCATTATTTATAGGCATTCAAATTGCAACAAATAGTTCTGATGACAATCACAGCGCTTCTTTATTTACAGAAAAATGGGTACACACAGCATGTAGATAAAGGCTCTGTTATGCATTGATAGATATATATAAATCTAGTAATTATCTCTGGATTTGTTGAAAATTCACAAGCTGATCAGGAACGATGGCACTATATTGTTTATTAAAGTAAAAGAACATCTCTTCATCCTTTTGTTGTACTGGATCCATTTAGAGTTAAGTTCTCTGATCTGCTGCTTGGTATGTAAAGCCATCATTTGGGGAGGGAAGGTATATAAAGCCACAGAGCTTTAAAGAAACCAGATGTATGAGTAAAGCAAGAAGTAGAGGAGATACACACAAAGCCAAAAATTTATGAAGGAATTTGCAAGGAAGGAGAAAGCACGCTGCCAGCCACACAAAAAAAGATGGAAGGGAGGAATAAAGGGGTGGGAATAAATCCAAACTCTTGCTGAGACTCCTGGAACATGGACTTCAGTGGCAAGAGTTCCATTTAGAACACGGATGAGTCTTAACACTACAGCATCTACTGAGTTATATGCTGGTCTGTAAAGCTATTTCTCCATTCTCTCTTAGGCCTTGCTAAAGGCAAGATGTCTTCTGACAGAGAAAGCCAGTTCCCTGTCTTTGCACCTCTTAAACCCTCAACTCAGCACTAAAGTGGCATGTAGGTTTTATGCAGTTTTTCTGCAGCCAGTCTGACTCTGCATAGCAGTCCATCCAGACTACAAGCCAAACGCTGTCTTGAGCAGTAACAGTTCTCCATAGCAGGATTGTTAAAGCAGGACCCAGCTGGATCAGAGCATGAGTCTGTTGAAGTTGGGATCTTCATGCTCTTTCAAAAAAAGAGGGTTTGTTCTCTACATAAAAATATTCAATGGCTGGATACAGCCTTTTTGCACAGTGAGACAATCCAGTTAGATGTTTTAGATGTCCAGTTAGAAATGCTAGCACATGGAATCACTTTTCATGAGCTGAATAAATAATTTTCAAAGTGACCATTGTCCTTCCTCTTTTCTGCACCTTGGCTGGCAGTGGAGAGGTGTTGTAAACAGAAAAGAAAATACAGTGAACAGTATGACTTTCCTCAGTCTCAGGAAGGAAGCAGAAGGTGCTGAATTAAACAAACATCTGCCCTGGCAAATAGCAAACAATGTGTTTGTTTAGTAAACTTAGTGAACAGGACTTGGAAGTCAGAGAGAGGGAAGGATGAGACAGAGGAAGCCAAGATGGCTATTTTGCCAAAAGACTTTTTTTCATGCTCCAGCAGTCATTGTTGTAGTTATGAGGATCTCTGGGGATCTGAGCGGTCTGAATCTTCATTGCTTTAGAACATTGCCAATAACATAGAAAAATTGCTAACACAGTGAAAACATTCATATGCAATGGAGTTTGTCTTTTTTTTTAACCAGCAAAATGTCTATTATGCAAAAGAAAAATCCGCTATAGGTCCTTTCATCACACGAATTTCATGCTCATCAAAAAGGCCAAATTAACAATGGCAGGAACTGACGTCTGGTGTTCATGCAAAGGTGAGGCACAGGCATTAATAGGGCATGTTTTCCTGCTAACATGTCTCAACCCTGCTGTGAATGGCAGCTTCGAGATCAGAAGGTTAGTGACTCTTCATGGACCTGCAGAAGCTTCCAGCCAAGGTGACAATAAGAGTAAGTGTATGAGCAAATTAGCATGAGACTGTGAGGAACACTGAGAAGGCCTCACCATAGCTGCAATGGGTTATATATAATTTTTAGATTTACTGCAAGAAGCCTCCAGATCAGGAACATCTAATTGCACACTTTATGCTCCTGTGGGACACCCAGTTTATGAAATTATACAGACGTACACAAAAACCGAAAGGTCTACCAAGGGCTACATTACTTTCGTGCTCTACCATGTCTGTGGATATGACAGGCAAATTTGCACCAATGTAAAATGAGGCAAGGGTGGAAAGAGTAGTCCCTTACCCTCCACACTGGAGAGGTTCCTTCTTCCTTGGCCTTACCCTCCACACTGGAGAGGTTCCTTCTCGCTCGGTCTTTGACAGATGGAGTGAGCACATAGTTCAGAATAAACCTTCATGCCCTTACATTCATCAGCCTTGTTAGACCTTTACATTGCATCTGTTAGTGTGGGATCATGTACTCAGCAGGGCAGGCTCTTCAGCACTGCTAGAAACTGAATTCCCCCAACCATTTTTTTTCTTTTTCAAAACCACTTCTATGCTGGGTCACAGCTTTTTCTCTTCTGTCTTCAACTTTCATGTGAATTTGTATTTTATTTTGTACATAAGAGCTCTAAATAATGGATGTTTAAATCAGTTTTCAGCCCTGAACCTCAGCTCTCAATAAATGATGGCAAATGCTGAACGTATGGCTCACATGTGCAATATTTTCTGATCCCTGAAGAGCTCCATATAAGGTGTAGTTTGAGACAGTACATTCATTCAGTGGCAGCTAGAAGCAGCCACTGACCCCACAGAAACTGAATGAGAGAAAGTAAACTTGGAATTTCCTGCCTTTATTAAATTTTCTGTGCCTTTTTTTTCCCCTCATAATTATTTTTCCATCTCTTTTATATTAGAACATTATTTTTCTCTATGTTAAAAGCAAGGCTAGGCCTTCAACCATTGATCTTGCTCTTGTCCTTCTTTAGCAGACAGGAATATGTGTATTTTATCGAGACAATGAAATTAGTTAACTATCAAAATGTGCATAAGTCTTTTCCAAATACTGTAAATGCTAATCACTGTTGTAACCTTCAGTGGTAATTGACAATAACTCAACGACTACTTCCTTTGACTTTAATGACTACAATAGCTTTTGTAATCATTTTGTCGGTATGCTTCAATGATTTAAATTTATGACATGCAGGGGTATATTTCTTGGCTCCCCTGTTTCAGGAAGCCTGAAGGCACTGCAGGCACTGAGAGGAGAACAGAATTTGCAAATTGGGGGAAAAAGAAACAGCACTATAAGCTGGTGGCTGATACAAGATATTCTAGTCACATAGCTTTTGGTGGAGCATACCCAATGCATTGCAACAAAAGGAGAATTTCATTTTGTTTTTGAAATGCTGTTATTACATTCAGGAAATTTGCAAAGGCACCTTGACAGAAAATGATCAAATAGCTGAACTTCCAGTGCAACAACATTTACTTAGTAAATGACATTTTAATGCCGAAAGTCAAATCTGCATACTAATTAAAATTTTCCTTTAAAACATTTAGACTTTTTGGCCTTCCCACCTACCCACAGTGACAGATATTAAAAGATTTTTTTATTAAGTCCTGTCAAACAAAACACACTTTTGTAAAGCGCTACAGTACAAAGTAGCACTTTTAACCTATTTTCTAGTCATTCAGAATTTAGGCAGTGGAAGCATTTCCACATGCTTCTTGATCTCAGAAAGGCAGCTGATAGCAGAGAGATGGGAAAGATTGGGTTTTCTCCTTCACTAAATTTATACATTGTGGGAAAACAGCTTCATGTACTGAATGCTGGGTAATAAAATAAAAAAACATCACACTTGTAAAACTACGCTGGCTTTTTACTAAGAGATTTATAGAGGAGCTGCAAGTTAGAGTAACACTTAGCTGTCTTCACCTTGTTTGACTTCTAGGCAGGGCTACAGGGTGATATGGGTAAAGTAGGCAATAAATAGTCTAAGATGGCAGAATGACGATGTTACCATCAGACTGGGGGGGGGAAATAGCTAAGCAGCTCTCTCAGTCTCTGTTCTTCCCAAACAGCCTGGGACTTTCAGACCAAGTCAGCTCCTCAGCCCCGGATATAAGTAGCTGCAGCCATGCAGTGACTGTAGACTGTGCACGTTGCTGCCTTGCCAAGCTCCACTTCCACATGTCTCTGGGCACTGAGCACATGCACACAGCTCTATCAACATGACAGGGCACTGTGAGTAGAGGAGGAGGAGGAGGAATGCAGCCAGCCTGCAGCCTTGGTTTGAAGTTGCCTTTTTTTCCAAAATCAAGCACTGAAGCAAAATTCCTCATATAATAATTTCCTGGCCAAGGAGTTTCTTACTGTGAAATGACCATTTCTGTATCTTTTAGTGGAAACAAAAATATTTCAGGAAGATCAAGACAAACTTGTAACTCCATTTTTTCCAATCTCCTCTTTGTATGTGCCTGTTACCAGCAATAACTTCCTAAGATGTGGCCTCCCCACAAACCACTAGGATCACTACAAACAGGCAAGCAATTCTGCTAAGCTTCAGTTGTTTTCTGCTTTTTTGTTAAGCCAAGAGCTGAAAGCTTTGCTTCTGTTTTGCTTGACAGGACAACTTCAACACTCTTCAAAGGCCATTTTTTTTGAGAGTATTTATATTCATTTCTGTATATGATCAGACTCATCTATTCTTTGCTATATTGTGTGAGTAAAAGCACGTTTACACCAAGGAAAGGCTCTGACATAGCTGGTACAGCCACATGGTGCAGTGCACTGGACAAAGTGCTAGTACTGCATTCAGGGTGTTCCCCAGCAGGTTGTTAAACATGACAGAGAGAGGGCATGCTATGAGTCTGAATTTGTCCCATGTCTGGTATCAACCCCCCCCCACAGAGGACTGGATGTGCCCACCTGGGCTCAGTCTTACAATGCACAAAGGAGTTTTTCCTCCCCTAACCAGCAAGCAACTTAGAATCATGTTTTCAGTGCTTGTGCAGTCTCATGGACTACAGCAGTCCATGCTTGCACTCATGTTTGCCTGGAGTGACAGAAAGTTTAACCTTTCACAGGTTCCCTCTGTAGTAAAAATGTGTCGGTAACATGTTCCTGTATCAGTTCGGGAATTTTACAAGCTCTGCTGAAACCCGGATAGGATGATTTCAAAGACACCTGAGAGGCAGATCCTACAAACACTGAAAGCCTGCAAACATTTAAGTCATTGGAAGTATTACCGTGACATCACCCAGGACCCATTCACATCAGTACAGATTCCAGAACTGCTAGCACAGACTTATTTTCCCTGACCTTACGGAGAAAATGTTGTTCCTGGTCTTTTCTCCCATGGACATTTAGGCCACCTTTCACTGCTCTGCCAGTAAAATACAAATACTATTTTGCAATGGTACAAACAGGAAAGCTCCCATCATCTGGAATTAATTACATAATTGTGAAGAACAGAACTAACTAGACATACCTCGATCTGTCCCAGGAGGACAGGGCCAAGTTCTGTCAGCACTTAAATTTCTCCTCTTTGTCCCATGTCTCATACCTGGGTTATGTCCAGAAACAAGGGCCATTCTGGACCTGGAATAGGAGTAATTTCTGATACCCACCCCTACCAAAGCAGCCTGGCCTTTACATCACTGTCCTCTGAGTGCACAAATAACACAAACATTTGTTCCTAGAGAAAGGGAAAATTCTACAAAACATAAGGCACTTTGTAGCTTGTGTAAGGACTTCCACAGAAGGAGTTTCAGTGATACAAATACTTCGTTGAAAATTGTAACTCTAAAGGCAAATTATACCCACAAAATGTACTATCACAGTCCAGTCCTTAGCTCAAAACGTGAAACAACTCTGTTGATGCTGCCTTCTTTGCTGAAACACTAGCTCTTAAACAACAGACTGGGGTTTTTCCCCCATAATAATGAGTACTCAATTGCTTTCTTTAATGTCTTTTTCTGCAAAGCTCTGAATATTCCATTTAAAGGTACCAATAATCTCCACATCCTGAAAAATGCTCAAATGGTTTCACTTGAAACCTCTGCCCTGGCTATTTTTTCATTATTATTATTATTATTATTATTATTATTATTATTATTATTATTATTACTCTTCAGAGCTCTGAAATGCTATTTCAAACACAAGCACCTGGTTTTTTTTCTTTCCACACAGCTCAGAAGCTCACAGTGTAGTTATCCCTTTCCTCCTCCCCTCTCTCCTCTTTATTTCCCCCCTTACAAATTTAACAAAGCAATATCCTCTACTCTTTTGGGACAGTTTTCTATCTGCAGGGTACTGTAACAACTCGTTTAATTTAACCCTTTGAAAAATAATGTTTTGACATGATGTTCTGACACATGTTCAGCTGCAAGGAGAGCAGGTGCAACAATGGAATCACACAGAGGAAAACTGAAAACTCGTATTTTCATCTTTTAGAAAGAGCACTGTTAATTTTTAAAATAGAGAGAGAGAGAGAAACTTCGCAAATGCTCCTAATACGTTGACACTTTATTTCCATGTAGGGTAATGTTTGTAACTTTACTGTCTCCGGAGGGGACTTGAACATCAAGATAACTGTGTCTGACGATGTCAGTTGCAGCCAGGCATATACAACCCTTGGGCCTCAAATCTTAATTATATCTGCTGCTGTTTACAGCTTATAATTATTGATGTTAATTTACTGAGTGATGTTACACTTCTAGCCTCAAGTTATGTTTTTGGCATGTTAATCCATTTGCACACACATGTATCTGATTGTAGAGGCTGAAATTAAAGGGTATTTTTCACTTTCATTTGATTTTGCCATGTTCTACATGATTTCAAAACAAAGTAATTTGACTATTTCTAGTAATGTTATAAATATTATTTAAATTATACATGATGCTTTGACACAACAGCAAGAGAAAAATACTTTGCCCATCTGCACGACATAAAGCCTTGTATCACGTTTTAGCAGGCTGCTGAAACCACCAGAGGGCAGAGGGTGGAAAGCCCAGCAGGTCTTCTGCATGAAACACCTTCCCACCTAAGGCATGTAGCTCTGTGAGTCAGCTTCAGGTGGGAGATGGAGAGATGGAAAGGTTCATAAATAGCCCAGGAATGTGCACTTGACTGGATTGTGTTTCATTTCAACAAACTGGGTAATGAGCCCTGGTCCTGCTTCATTACTCACAGCCCGCAACCAAGAGCACCTCACCCTTCCTCATTTCTACACCAGACGGCAATGGCCGTAGTAGACTGTGCACATGGCATCTTAATGTCATGCATGTGACTGGGCTGGGCAGTCATGTGCTTCCGGCTAAGAACTTGCTTAAGCAAATTGCAAGTGAGGATTTGTACTGACGTAGTTGCATGGGGCTTTCTAAGGACTGGAGCCAACTATTTCAAGCATTTTTTACATAGGGCTTTTAAGAAATTGCGTTTGAATTCAAGGATTATTGCTGTTGCTGACTTATTCCTTCCTAATTGCTTTGATTTCAGTGAAGACTAGATAATTATGTCTTCTTTAAGAAGAGCAATTTATTTTAATATTAATTCAGCGTGCCATGAGCTTCACACTGCCCCAGAGCAGCAGGATGTCAGAGGCTGTAAAGGACAGCAGAACAACCTCTAAGTTAAGACAAGGTGCAGAAGAGGAGGCAGCTCCAGGCTAATTTAGGGGGCCAGGCAACCGTATCATGGGATGTGGGAGTGCTTGACATGCTAGCTAATCAGTTGGAGCAAGAAGGTGGTACAAACCCTCCCTTAGCCTTCCCACTTTTGGGAAAAAAATCCTAACATCCTACACTTCTAGGAGTCACCTTAGGAGGAATAAGAAGTGAGCATTACAGCAGGATACCTAGTTCTGACCCTTGTCAGAGCTGTGTCAGATGGTATCATCACTGGCAATAGTAGCTCCCACCACTGTGTCAGGGCACAAATCGCTCTGAAGTGGCTCATGCACCTGGTGCGCAAACTCTTACATTATAGCAGTGTTCTGTGCAGGCAGTGAGCGATCTCATCTCCAGCGCAATTTGACTGACATTATGGTGGTTATAGACACTTACCATGGGAATTAGGTGTCTATTTGCCATTTATACCTTTCTAAGTCTCTCCCTAAGTGCCAGAGATAGCACTGAATGTGAAATTACCCCCCTTTTAAAGTGAAAATAAAGGAGCAGACTTTTAACAGAAGCTGACCTTGAAAGAAGAAGTTATTGTATAGTACAGAGACCAAGATCTTGATCTACCATTTCTCTTCCTATCTAGGTGCCATCCAGGAGCAGCTGAGAAAAATTGAGAGAGTTGAACCCTTTGGCCTCTCAGTTAGTTTACTGCCAATGTTTGATGGTCTTCACTGAGAAATATGAAAATATGAACACATAAAGAATACAAAATAACAAACTAACAAACAAGCAAAAGAAATATTATAAAATCAATGGCCCACTGACATAAAAATTAAATGCATTATCTAAGACACGGTAAACCACTCAGCTCGTTTCTGCAAACATTGGCATTTCCAAACGGCTGAAGGGCCATCGTGGTTACAGCATCCCAGATTAGAAAGAATCTCCAGCTTGCCAAAAGTCTCAGTGCTGTAGGCCCTCAGACAGTAACTCCTACCTCTTGTCATTATTATGGATACATCAAACTTCCTTAATTTCATTAAGATGTGAATTTATTCACGAAATAATTCTTGCATTGGTGAGTTTCATCAAAATGTATGCTTCTCTTACTTGACATATAAGCCCTGACAACATAGTTAATAACTGTAGGGAAAAGTAATTCAGAAGAAAAGTTTAGCAACAAAGGGAACACATTAAATTCATCTCATTAAGGAGGCCTTAAATAAGATCACCCTCTAGATTCCTATTTGGTCTCCTGGCTTAGGCAGTAATGTTTGGGAGGTCAGCTCAAATGAGATGGAGGAATCAGACTGTTGTTTCTTTCTCCCAAATGTGTTCGGCTGGAGACTGCACAAATGTGTACGTCGATTTCCCTCAGAAAGTGAAATTACTAGCAAGTCTTTCAATCAGGCAAGAAAAAGAAATATTTTAAATTTCTTAAGATCTTCCAGATCATATTATATTAAAAAGAATGCACTACACATTTCTGAGATTTTTGTAATCCCAGATTCAGTGGCATTACAACCATCTGACAGCAAAACCAAATCATGAAGTTAGTACTGCTGAGCTTTATTGCTCAAAAGCTACATCCTGCAAATACTCACTGCCACACATGATCCTGAGCACAAGGTTTATTTATCTCAATGTAAACTGGAGCACTTACAGAAGTTTTAATGGTATCAATATTAAATCCTTGTAGGCCATAGCTTTCCGATATTATGAAACATTTTTATTGCTAAGAACTCAGAACAGGAGGAGCCAGAGATACTCCTTTTTTTTGTAATTAAACCAGAGTCTTAGATTTAATCTTACCCAACAAAACAAGCCCCCTTCCTCCTCTGACTCCCTATCTTCTCCAGTCAATAAATGTGTATTAGTATCAATTGGTATTATTAATTTCAGAAGTAATGAACTAAAATTTAAGGTTACCTATACATGGTTCTAATTCATGCATTTTCCTAGATTATGTCGCTAAACAAGGACAAAGAAGGTACAATTCAAGTACATTTTTTAAAAAGCAGGAAAACAGGAGGACATGCAGTAACTTAAAGTATACCTGCTCCCTCATGTGAAATCTGAGACCTGGAACAAGCAGTCCTACCTTCTTCCACAAATGGATACCACAACTTGAGTTACACTGACTGAATGACTACCCTCACTAAAATCAGTGCTCTGGGACCAGAATTTTATTTGGTGGTGCTTCTTCATCATCCTGGGGCCAAAACCTTTCTCTGTTCCATGTTTCCAGCTAGCATGACAGAGGAATTTGTACAAGTATCACAGCTGGAAGAAATATTCTTCTAAATGGAGTTCTAATTTATCAGGTTCTCTGGGAGCCCATGACGTGTGTGAGCTGCTTCAGTCAGTACTACACATCTATCCAGGGTGAAGAACAATATTCCTAATGGCACTATGCTACCAAACACTCACCCCCCCACGTATGGATCATACCCTTATATCACAGCAATTCTTCTCTGCAGTAAAACAGGCTATTAGGAAGAATGATAATGTTCATAAACCAGGGTATCGAATACAAGTCGAAGGAAATATTCTTGCCATACAGAAGTAGTGGAGAGAATACACTTTTTTTATTGTACACTGCTCTTATCAGCTTATTCTAAGCTGATGTGATACTAATGCAAGGTACAGGAGAGGGCAGACAATGATAGGGCAATGTCGGATTTTTTATCTTGTCTAGAGGATTAGAGAATCTGAGTGCTAACAGTTTTTTTATCTGGCAATACTTACAACTGAAGACATAAGGTATCTCTGGAGTAGGCAAAAAAAAGCTATTCTTAAGAATAGGGCACTGAGCATGTTCTACCTACTGCTGCAGCAGACAGATGTGTTTCACTAGTGTGCTGACAGTGAGACAAGTCACAAAAAAAACCCCTAACTTTAATCAGTTATTAGAACAGCAAATTAATTTCTTATATGCCTCCTTTTTTGTTTTTGTCATGACAAAGCCAATGGCAAAGCCACTTGGAAGGGTATATCAACAACAGATTCTCCTTATCAAATTTTTTAAAGCCTGATTTTCCTTGCTAGGGAAATTCTTGGTTGCTGCAGTCAGTATCATCCAGAATAACGCCCTAACATGGAGGCACAGATGGAGACATACGTCTAGATTGCATCAGCTTCATCTATATTACTTCTTGCAACACTACAGGAACAGTTTATTCCATAATATGTACTTGGTACTTGCTTAAGCAGTAGTTTTGTCTTTCCCAGGTGTTGGTGAACTGTGAAGCCCTCTGAGATGGGGATTTTATGTGTCACTTAGGTGTAAAATAAGGCATAAAACAGTTCTGTGATTTAACCTATAGTCATTAGGAAGGATAGGAGGTGAATCCAGCATGACATAACTGTCATGCTTTTATCTTTCATACCAGAAATCTTGCTGCATACGACTAGGCTTACGGAAGAGGAAAAGGAAGGGGAATATGGAGAAGCGCAGCCTGCCTGCAAAAATGGTAACAAAGGTGGATTTCCATAATGTTCAGCACTCGCCCAAGCCTGCTAAGGCAAATGGGACTGTTACCACTGGCTCCAACAGAAAAACATTTGGCTCAGTGCTGAGTGATTTTGAAAATGTTGCTTTGATATTTTAGGCCTGAAACCAGACATTTTCCCTGACATTATGAAACACAGCAAGGTAATATTACAAATAAGTGTAAAATATAAATTCAACTTGGAAAACATAAATGACCTTTCAAAGCCTGAAATCATGTAATAATAACTGGCCTGACCCATTGCTGAGGTTTTAATGTCTGAGCTTCAGTTACTTTTTTGCCTTTCTCCCTTGGATAAAGCAAACAGTTAGGGACTAAAATCCCAGAACAAGTGCATGCCTATTTACCAACAAATGAAAAATGTCTTGAAATAGTTCCAAATATCTAATCTGCTGGGGAGGGAAATCATACAAAGGAAAAAACCCAAACCCTCTCACCAGGCTTTCTCCAGGGGTTGCCTATATTGTTTGCTTCAGACAGCCCATTTCTAATGAATAAAATAATCAGAGGGAACTTGAATCTGCTCTGCCATCTCTCCCTGTTCTTTCAGTTCCAGGAAAACTGAAGCAAATGGTATTTTTCTTGCTCAGCATTTAAAAAGCCATAATAATACTAATGTTTGCATCTGGTTCCAAGACCAATTTTGAGCTTCAGTCAAAACAGAGATGAAATTTAATACACACAAGGTTCGACTTTTTGGGAACCCATAATGTTTTCTTGGTTGGTTTTTCAAATCTTCTCTTCTAAGAGCTTTTCTGTCCCCAAAGGTGGTACTATTTTACCTAAGTTGGGATTATTAGAGCAGTACCTACCCCCAGTACAGTTATTTCAGTATTAAGTCAGCATAGCATTTTAATAGCACTCTAACTGCACCTAGATGAGTAGTTGTGCTATAGAAATCTATTGCTAAAAAGACTCATACACTATGATTTTGTTACAGCTTTGCTTAAAGGGTGTGGATTGGGCCTCAGCACTTTGTGAGAAGGCAATGTTCTTTGAAAGCAACATCAATGTTACCTGTTTTGCCAGCTTCTTCATTTTATAAGGATGCCATTGCCAAGAGTAAGCTAGCATGCTAAGTGATATGCTTTGGTGACAGGTTCGTGAGTGGTGTTTTTGTTGAATTATAATCTAGCCCAGAAGTTGGTATTTTAGCAAGAATTTCTGTGAATAACACCACTAACGAAATGCAGTTGTTTACTCATTTGGGTCCTGTGTACCCTACTTTCTGCCCCTCCCTTCCCATACTCTCTCTCTTCCTATGTCTCTAACATCTTGTCCTTCACAAACAGTTCCCCTAGCCTGCTCCCACATTCTCTAGCCGTTTGGATGGGCGAGTGGAGTAGCTGCTATCCTGGTTCAGACTGGTGAGGCAGTTTATGCCTGCTGAGGCCAACAGGTCTGATCTGCATTCCAGTCTGGGAATGGTTAGATACTGTTCCATCTGCTTTTCCCTCCATGGAGGCACTTTGGGTCTCCTTCTGTCTCAGTTGCCAAGTTCTGATAACTTTGTTGGAATTTCTTATGTCACCTCTTCAGTCATTTTTCTTGATAATGGCAAACAGATTCATAAATTAATCGGAGAGGACAGACACTAACAGACAGAAAGGCAGACAGGCAGACAGTCTCATTTCCTTAGGAAACAAGGCTAAAAAATGAACACACTCCCTAGAGATTTTGACATCAATGACTTTGGTACAGTTGCACAGAGCTGTCTTTAATTGGATACTGTTGGATTATGTTCCATTTTTCCTCTTGTCCTGACCTGCTCATTGAGTAAATAGAGCCATCTGCCAAAGCAATGGCTCCTGAATTAGAGAAGTGCACCTTCCCCATGGGAGAGCTAAGTAGGCCAGCAATTCCCGAGGGCTTTCTGCAGCTGAAATTATTATTCAGGTTTCCACACTGTAGGAGCAAGGGATCTTTATCTAGCTGAATAATCTGGCAGGAAATGTAGCTAAGTCACAAAAACATACTGGCTGAGAACCATGGGTATCTTGCATACAGAGTTTGTGACATTTTCAGATAGAAGTTTGTCATTCCCTTTCCCAGCCCAAAACTGCATTCACTGAATGCACTTCTCAGCTTAGACAGCAGCAAACTGTTTGCATTGGATCCTTAGCCAAAGCAGAGATGCTAAAAGTCCTTAGCCATAGGCAGCAAAACTGTGCACTGACTGTTGTTCGAACTCAAGATGATCAAGAAAGCAGTTTATTATCATGTGAAAACATGGAGTGCCTTTTTTTCTTCTTTTCCTTTTTTTGTCAATAAAAACTAATTTATTTTTTTTTTTACAAAAAGCCCTGCAAGCAGGACAGTTTAGATTTCTCCAACTACTGTCTTTAATGAAGAGGGTTTGTATTTCCAATGACAAGCATTTTTTTAGCAAATAGAAAACATTTTCCTAGAAAATATCTTTTCGTGGTTAGAAGTTTCTTGTTAAAAGTGTTTCTTCTATAATCTCTGCTGGTAACTGTGGTTTGGCATTTTGGCAAGGATGTAGGAGGACTGAAGACCGTTCAAAGCCTCCAGTTGTTCCTTTGACAATCTAGAGGGCTCATAGCAAGAGGCAAAAGCAGTCTTAATCTAACCAGGAGAGAAGGGGATGTTGCACAATTAAGCATCCATGTCTCATACAGGTTAGTGCCAAGAGGACAAACAGGCCAATGCCTCACTGCTCAGTAAATCCACACCTCTTAGGAAGCACACTAGCTGGAGTGAGAGAACCAATTTCCCAACTCCATTTTACCTCTGAGGTGATCCAACTGAAAATAATGGACTAAATAAAGATTCAATTTTAAATAAGTTTTAAATAAAATTTTAAATGCAGATTCAGTCTGTCAACCCATCTTACTCTCCCTTTTTTCACTTCAATAAGCTATTCTTCAGTTAATTATGTAAAAAATAATTTTTTTTCCCCAAGGAAATACTCCTTTGCCATAATGAGCACCCTGTGTTCTTCTACAATTGTGTAAAATTGTGGGAGGCACTGGCAAAGGCCTGGCAAAGGAGAGCAAAGAGTAACCACCTAGCAAAAGGCTCTTTGCAAAGCAACCTGGATTACATACTATCCACACAGACTGGCCCATGCATGCTCAAGTCTGCCTTTTAAGAATAGCATGTCCTTGATGAATGTTATTGATGCTACCACAGGGAATGTCTGGGCACCTTCTCCCTTCACAATGATCTTTCCATATTATTACAGGATGCTGTGGGAGCATCTGGGAAATGATCCCAACTCCCTTCTTGGATGAACTGTCTGCCCACATGCATGGGAGGTTCATACGCAGAACATTCAGCTGGAGCTAGAGGTGCTTGCATCATTTATTATCTCTGGCTTGCACAGCATACTTTAAGCAGCTGGCTAAATTCACCAGCATGGAGGCCTACAGGTGGTGCAGACTTATGGTAATGCTAGGAAAAGCTTAGTTACCCGTTTTTGGAATCCAGGATTCAGGAAGACTTAAATGAAGTGCTACTACAAATCAGTTCTGCTAAACCAGTACAAAGGGCTGTGAGACACCATTAAATCAATTTGAACTTAGATGATATTAATTTAAATGTAATTCATTTGGAACAAATCAAAACCAGTCTAAAATAAGCCCTTGTTAAACCAGTAAGAGTAGCCTTCTCTAAACTCATTTAACTAAATCTAGTTGCAAACTAATTCAAGGTATGGTTCTGACACATGTAGAAAAAAATCTGCTGTGAACATCACAAACAGCTAATGAGGGCTCACACCAGGACTCTAAGGACAGATACTTTTGAAAATAGATGTGTTCAGACAGGCTTCACATTCTGTGTTTTGTTTTCAACCCAGATGCAAAAAGGACCACTTAAAGATTTCCCAGATCAAATCCACCAGTTTCCCACTGTTTCTAAGAGGTTTCTGAAAATTTTGTTCAGTGATTTGTTCTAAGACTCCACAGGCATTTTGATTAAAAAAAAAAACCAGTACATTTACTTAAACAGTAAAGCAGCACTTTGCAGTTCAGGAGCAAAACAAGGACAGGTAGGCCATGAAGAAATGAGTCTCTAAAGCAGAATGAGATATGAGTCACCAAGCCACTATTTCACAAGTTAGGGAACTGCCCACCTCTGTGCTCCCACCTGCCCTCAGGACGCTCAGAGAAGCATATGGAAAACTATGGCAGGAAGACAAGAAAACAAATCATTTAGGCAGCAAAGTCTGAAACTGTAACGAACATAAATATTAAAAGTTCCTTGAACATGAGGTGCTTTTTGTCTTTCTTGTTTGAGTCGGCTAAGTACCTAATGGTGTGTGATAAAAGCAAAGTTAGGCAATTATTTTCCTCTGTTCTGCAATCTGTGTAAAAGCATGTGGGGAAACGTCATGTCTGGTTGCAAGTATCATGCTGTAAGGTCTGGAAATCCAATTCTTATTGCCCAGACAGACATGAATTGACAAGCACTAGCCATTCCTAACACAAACCTCAGATTCAGAGAGCCCTTCTCTTCAGATAAGTGCCCCAGTTTTCTGTACACATGCGCAAACGAGGTCTTAATCTTTAACAAGACAACAAGCTAGCACATATGAAATCTCAAAAGACTGATTTTTCCTCTTTCCGGCTGCTAGACTGGAACGCCAGTTAAGAAAACTCTTAAAAAACATTTCAGGAATTAGGTTCTTTGAATCACATATCATGATCTTAGGTTTCATGACAAGTAAACCAAAACAACCCAGTCTATCATAAAGTCAGCCTACAATAATATTGCTAAATCTTACAAGAACAACATACTAAGAGACAAGACTGACTTATGTGAGAGTGCCGATAGCTGCTGTGGATAATGTTTACTCGTTGAATTTGGGTTTAGTTTGAGCTAAATTGTCAGATTTCATTTCTCATCAATCCAGAATTACGGTCCAGTACTCTAAGGCAAAAGACAGGAAAAAAAAAAAGGAATTTCCCATTATACAAAAAGAATTAGAAAAAAATGAATTTTTCTTATTTCTGTAAAGTCTTTAACCTATTCTGGTTAGATGAGGAAGTCTAAAATATTAATTATTATGAGATATAATTCCAGTATTTTGAAGTGTTAGTGAAGCTAAATTTAGGTGCTAGGATTTTTGGCTAAGAAATCTCAAATCAGTTTAACTTTCCTTTCTCCTCAGGATCTGTTTTCACTGTACCCAGGACAACCTTATCTCTCTAACCCTATTCAGTGTATGTTATTTTACACTTACCTCATACTAACCAGGTAATTATCTTACACATTCTTGTTTCTGAGAAATAATAAAATAAAAGGTCTGCTTCCTACTAACCCACCCACTCAGAAGCACTGTCTTCTCGTGTTTTGCTTGATAAAGCACATGTGGTCCTTTCAAACAGTCTGATTTGACATCTCGAATAGATTAAAAGTCATATCAGAAAGCTATCTGTTGAGTGACAACATAAGTACTTATTTAATAAGTATATTAAATACATATGCATGGCTATATACTATACATGCAAGGTTTTAAATATATACCCTAGTTAACTGCCATATGGATATGTTGTTGTGGAAAAAAATATTTATAAAATGTTTTTTCCAAATGTTTAATCTACAGCAGATGCGCCTTGCATTCATCTGTTTGGCTTGGCATTCACTACAGGGAGATCTTATTAATCATACAGACCTCCTGTAGCAGAGGAAACAGAGGCTATTACAGGATTCATCTGTTTATGACTAAACAGAAAAAAGGATCTTCATCTATTGAGAGATCCCTTTCTGAAAGCCCTCTGAAATGTAGAAGGGCATGAGTAAGCCACATGCTGTTTTTCATCTCCCAACATTGTACCCTTCCTTACTCCTCCTCTTTTTATTGAAATAACAAAGCAAGACAGGCTGTATATATCTAGGGAAGGAGAGGGGAACAGATGGGTAGTACCTATGGGGACGGACCTGGAGAAATCCAGATTTCATTTGCTCCCTTTCCATGCTAAGATTGTGGAAGTTTTTTCTCCTGATCCATTTGTTATTCCATTATGTTTGGAAAAATATATAGAAGGATTTATGGAAAGCACTTCAAAGTCTAATCTTACTCTCAACATCTCCAGTACGTATCTCTCTGAGCACTGCTTCACATGGAAAGTCAGTGCCAACATTTACAACAAAACTCTTATGACTTTATTGTTTCCCATAATTTTATTACTCTTCAGTTTTGCTAGTTCTGTTGTGACAAAGGGAGTAGCTGTAGCTGACCTTTTGAACCGGGCAGGGAAGAAGCAGAGAAAGCCAGTGAGGAAAAAGAATTAATTGGGTTCTACTGAGTAGAGAAGGTCAGCTATCCTCAGCACATCAGCTGAATGGAAACCAAACAGGAGGCAGCAGAACCCAAGCATTTGAAGGGTCTACTTTGAACCAGGAAAGCAAAGGAAAGCTTCTTAAGCCCCCATTCTACTTGCCATACTTCATAAGCAAATTGTGGGTCCTAATGATGAAGATACATTCACATTTCCTTTTCCTTTTTATTTCTTTTAAACTTTACTGTTTTGCAGACATGTTATTAGAATTAAATATCTAAGTTGTAAAAATTGTGTATCTAACAAATTGTGCTTTGTCCTTATTTTCAAAATGCACACTGACAGATCACCATTTCTGGGTGTCTGCTGGGCCATTTGAAGGCCAGCTTATCCAGGCTCACAAATATGTATATCTGGTACAGACAGTTTCATCACAAAGATGGAACAAAAATGTATTCAGAGGAAAAACACTTTCATATTTGTTTTCCAACAATAGCCCCCAAGTCAGTAGACGAACTGTGGTAGTCTTTGTCTTTCCTTTTTGAGTGTGACAAGCATTATCTGTTCTTAAACAAAATACCATGTTGATTCAACATTTTTACTCAGCATAGGATTTGTAAGAATTTGACTGCAATAGAATTATTTTGAAAATTCTGTATACTCTTTAATTTTTAGTGCAAGTTTTCTTGTCCTGTTTTGACAATGGACCATGAAAGTCACATATTATGGATTTTGTTTCCTGACTGGATAAAAATGTGGCAGATTGAGGATGACATATCTCACATCAGTTCTTCAGAGTGAAAAAGGGAAGTGGCTGCTTAGGAGCTTTATTGAACAGGAAAAGGGTTAGGCTTGATTTCGAAACTAAGCAAGCCCTTATCTGTTCTGTTGATTTAGCAGGAAAGAGGTCAGGCTGCAAGGGAAGCTCGCTATGGTCCTACAGGTTATTAAAGCTGAACTGCCTTATTTTTCTGCTTAAAAAGGAAAAGGTTGTGCATGTGACTGAAGAAAATGTAAAATGTGACTTCTGTTTTACACAGCAACCTCTACTGTCCAGCTGTCCTTAATATCTGCAGGTAAGTGTGATTAGAAACTGTATTTGGGGTTATAGCCAAATGACAACTATTCCCTGTTTTTCTCCTTTTGAATTACCAATGCATGCTAACACTAGAAGTAGCTCCTCCAACACTCCATTCCTCATCCCTGGCACAGGCTAGTATGTGGTAAGACAGCTTCTTGCTCTGAAAAATACTTGCCACCTCTTAAATGGTATCAACACTTCCTTATCTAAAGCTGCCTTTTGTTTCATTATTCATAATTCCTTTCTTCATCAGCTCCTGAATCATCCTCCTCCCTGCTTCTCCTTCAGTTGTAATTTTCTCAGCCATCTATCAAGTCTCCAACCCTAGGCAATCCGGGTCCAGAATTTCCTGTCCTCCACTGATGCAAATCAGCATCACTTAATAAGGGCCATGGAGCTTCACTACTGTTCTAGCGCAGAAGCTGAGCCAGATATTGTAATGATATTTCTCCAACAACAAGCTCCAAAGATGCCTCTTATTTGCCCCAGTCCAACATGTGAACTTTCTCCACTTTTGGCCCACTTACCCAGTTTCTTCACTGTGCAGGTGTAAATTCTGTTGCAGTGTCTCTCACATTTAATGGAACATAAAGATTGTCCTTCATTTATTTTACACTGATCATCCATATTTGATGCTGCTGTCTCTTGACTCTTATTAATTCCATACATTGAAAACTGCACCTCCTTGACTAGTCATGGCACTCCATTTTCCATCCTCGTCTCAGACTTCTGGGTGACTCCAGTAGTGGATTACAGAAACAGTTTTGAAAGAATCTGATCCTGTCTCTGATCTTCTAAAATTACCTAACTTCCTCAATAAAACCTCCTCTAATGTGCATCAGCTGCCACAGTAAGCCAGAGAACTATGCACTGCAAATGGAGAAAAGGACATCACAGAACAGATTGTGTTGATACCATCTCCATGACTTTACAGCACCAGAACCAGTGATGACTGAGGACTGTGCTATGGCACATCCTCTCCACACCTTGGAGACTAGAGTATGCATGACAGCTAGTAATGATAAAGATACGTGGAGACAGAGAAGGAATAATGGGCAGGATATGGTTGCCTTATTCACATGGCTAAAACTTTGCCTGAGGTCACAGATGGGCCTTTGAACTTGTGGTAAATATGTGCTTGACTCATAAGGATGTTCAGTTCGGCATCTTCTCCACTTAACAAAGTTCCAGTCCTCACTTCACTTTTCCTGTCCCCAGCATATAATCCCCCTCTGTTGTGCCTGGTCTTTGGATTCAGTCAAGGTAACTGCTGCAAAACACAGCATGTCCTAAGAATCTCCCCAGCCTTTTTGCACAGATGACCTGAGAGCAAAGCTAAGTGCAGCTTGGGGTTGGTGGTGATATGCAGACCAACGCAAAAGCAACAGAATCTGAACCATTATCTTTATCATTACCTTATTAGCCCTTTAATGATCAGTCTTTATGTACTAACAAAATTACTGTCTTCACTGTTCAGCCTACCTGAACATCCAGCATCTGTTTTCTGACTTACAGTGCCCATCTTTAATTGCTCACCAGCATTCATGTTTTGCCCCAGATGTTCATACAGTCTGTGACTTCCACATGAACAAACTTTTCTGTCCTCAATGTGAAATTTGGTCTCAACTTTGGCAGTTTACAAGTTTATACTACAGCATATCTCTAAAAAGGATATTCAGCAGCTGCAGCCAAACAGAATACTCTGCATCACCACCCGCTATTAAAACCCTTTTGATACAAATAGCAGAGAGGTTTTTTTTAATAGCAATCCTTGTACAGTAAAGAAGCATGTCAAGTAACATGCCAAGAGCAGGTAATTTGCCTTATACAGACACTGACAGGTCAAAGTCAATTGTATTTCAAAGTGCACATCTCTCAGATTTATGTCAGAACAATACTTTCCCAGAATCCTTTTGGATGTGAGTGAAAACTCTAATGAGGCTCTCAGAACACGGACTCATCAACAGAAACTGTCATGTTATGCCAGCTGTCATTCCTAAAATGCTCAACCTGTTGAAGGTAGAAATTAGAGCTTCCATAGTAGCACTGGCTTTTGCAGATATTTACCCTTGGTTCAGTTTGAACTGAGGTTAGAATATTTTGACAGGGAGCGTAAGAAGAAAGAGCCCCAGTAACTAAACACTTGGGTACTCAGGCAGGTCAGCCTCAAGCAATCCCTTCTCAGTCTCAGACTCACACAACACCTACACTATAAGGCAGATAAGCAATGTTTATATCATTTTATACAAAAAGAATTTAAATAGACAAGTTCTTTGAAATGCTGAAGGTTCCCACAAAAGCCAATATCAGAAACAGGATTAAACCAAGGTTCTAATGTTACCTCCCACCCCCACACCTTTCTTGTGGATCCATTTTTCTTGATATACATGAAACACCATGAAGGCACAATAGGAAAGGTTATAAATAGTCCTAAAATGGGGCTTTTGTTTTGGATGGTTGATCATTCTTAGTGGAAAAAAATGCTAAGGGAGGTTTTGAAGTTATTGTTTCAATCGCATTGCAGGGCGCTGGGAAGAGAATTTAATTGTTCTCCTGGACTGTGGTAGTCATTGGCTGTTCCACAATTTCAGTGACTGAGAGTTTATTCTAATGTCCTGATTCCCAGCCCAGTGCCCTATCCACTTCACACTCCGCTTCATTTAGAAAAGAACTTCTATCAATATGGATCAAAGTGCACAGGCAAAATAATGCATGAAAAGTAGCAGTGGAATCTTATCCCAAGCCGTGACTGTTTTTAAATCTGAGTGTCCTACATAAAGTCCTGTAATATACAGCCATGCGTTATAAAATGTGAAAGTCAGAAGTGATGAAAAACCTAGGTCTTGCAAAACATTACATTACAAGGAAATACATTTAAAAACCTTTCTTTAATTATCTGTATTTCCCTCAAGGTCTTTGAGCCCCGAATTTCCTCAGGAAGCTGACAGTATCTGCTGAGATCCAGAAAGTCGTAAGCAGTACTACAGACCCAAACACATAACAGCACCAGAGGCAAAGCATGTCCTTGCTGATTTGGATATCTGATTCCAGCTGAGGATTTGTATCATTCATGAAGCTAAACTGGAAGGACTCATGGAAGAACCCACAAAAGCAGTCATGTGAAGGGAATGGGCATTGTATCTCCAAAGCTTTCACTCTTTCTCAAATTATTTTCTGGTTAATGCACTATTTTCTAAATTCTACTTCTAGTTGTCATCTGCATTTCTGAATTATTAAGGTTTGTTTTCAAATGTATCATATATGGGCCAAATACCCCATAAATGCAACTCAGTACTTTAAACTGAGTGAAGTTACACCAGTTTATATTATCTGAGCACCTGTCCCAGTGAATACAGATTTCCTTACTCAATTTTCCTGCTTTAAACCCTAATCTGCCTCTCTCTAAATGTACATCTTATATATCCAATATTAACTAGATCAGGTCAGCTTAATTAGCTGGTTAATGTCATTAATGTTAATTCAAGTTCATGCATTCATCCTCTGGTTAAAGTGGGTACAATATTTTACAGTATCTGAAAAATGGCTCAGCTCAATAAACTGATGGAAGAAAAATTTTTTTTAAAAGAATCAAGGGACAACTCTTGACTCCAGATTGCAGCATTACCCAAAGAACATCTCCACACAAATCCTTTGTCAAGGCAAGTGCTGTACAACAAGCAATTCACTAACAAAAGAATTCCAATAGTATTTCAAATCCTTTTCTGGCTTCCACAGTGCAAATCTGCGTTCTCATCTACAAACAAGAGAGCTCAAAAACCACACAGTTGTGTTCTGCTGTGCAAGTACCAATCCTGTGGCTGTGCCAATTCTGTACTGTTGTCAGTGTTTTGCATTTCTGTTTCTACCTGCCACCCCCTTTGCCTCACTGGTACAGACAAATGCTCTTTCTGTGCATGGCACTGCAGAATGAGCCTGGATACATCAGGAAGCATGGTATACTTTCAGGTTCATTTCCTGAAACATGTTAACGTCTTATAGTTAATAGCTTTTTTCAAACATTTGATATACACATTTCACTAAAGATGGTTAAACCCAACATGCATATTTAGACCACTTGTGATTTATAATTTTCGTTTTCTAATTTGTCCATGTTTAGGTATTGTAACCCTATATATCATATACAGCATTTAATGCCATATTTTGAAGTGTAGGAAAATAATCAGCATGCTTCAGCTCTGGTTTTCATGGTTTAGACACGTCTGAAATATAATGAGAGCAGGGATTTGTCTGCCCTGATTTAATTACTACAATCCAGATAACTCTGTCAATCAATTTTTCTCCTTGTGACTCCTGGCAGGGTGAAAAATGCCTTCATTATGAGGACTGATCATTAGTGGATGTGAAGTTGAGAAGATGATGAAGATGAGTTGTTGGCTCTGGCAGAGAATTGACCCATCAGTGTCATTAAGTGAACTCCGGCAAGCCCAGCAATTCCCATAGGGCAAATCATTGAATTCCACGGGAGCAAAGGTCTGTGTCTGTCTACACCAAAGCACTTTGAAAAGTATACACATGCAGTTTGCAGTAATCTGATGGATAACTAAACAATTACACAGGCAATAACTGATTTGTCCTTCCCTTTTCACAGTAGAAACAACTTTTAAGGTACCATATTTTAGATTCCTTTTTATGTGACAGTTTAAATAACACTTAGTTACATCCATTGCCCTTTCAACTCCATATTACAAAAGTTCAGCTCAGAGCTGCATCAACCTCCCAAAGCCCAAATGCTCTTTATTAACAATGTAAATTGCAAATCTAAGTCCTTTTCCTTCTAGATATTGAAGGACAAGACTGAGTCACTCCAAGCATTATATTAGGGTGGATGTTTTAATCAATGTTGTTCATCCAGCAGTAAAGACAGAAACTAGAAACACCTTGCCATACAACAGCCTGAGTTACAAGCAATTTAATGACAAATGAGCATTACTTGCTCAATGTTTTTTCTAAATTATGCTTTAATTGCAAAAGGTAATTTCATATAATTGACTAATTAATCATAAAAAAAAATAAAATAGATGCAACTATTACAATGCCAAAGAATTGCTAACAGAGCTATTCCCTGAGAAAATTCTGCTGAAATCAAAGACATACTGAAGAGACGTACAGACAATTTTGGTGATCAAACTAAGAGCCAGTGTGGGTGTGAACGTTACAGGCACAATACTACTTTTAGAGTAAGTTGTAAAGTACGTGCTGTGGGGATCCAGGGCTGACTGTGTGTTACAGACCTCCATGTACCTTAGTGCAGCCGCTTCAGTTGCTGCTGCAGCTTTAAGACTGCAGTCAGGCAGTTCTTCCAGTTGCCAGTTCGGCTGCCCTGGCTGTGTTAAACAAACTGATCCCCTCCACAGCAGCATCTGTCTGATCCTGAGAATTATCAGTACCAAACATCCCTGGACTATATTTTCTCAGGGGGACCACAAATATTAACTGAGTTGGTTTAATTGTAAGGACTTCGCTTTCTAGCACGGGCTCCAAACTCCAGTTTGAAGGGAACTTAAGCATGCAAGTGTGCAAGTAGGGCAAGGTGAAACATGCAAGCAACCTTTGGCAGGAGTGGGTACAGAAGGGAATATAGCTTTATGTATTTTTGTTATTGAAGCTATTTAATTAGGTCTAAAAACTGAGCAAAAAGGGAAGGTGTTACTTTGATGGGAAGGATGCTGGCTGAGCTAATTGATTCAGCAGTGAGACTGGAGCAGCTTTTTAGTGCTATGAGTCAGAAGAGCTCAGCATTAACTTTGCTAAATAGTTGGAGCTTTTCCTGCAGCTTACAAAATCTCTGAAGTATTTTTCCATCTTGATGCCTCAGATATGCTTAACCACTGTGAAGGCTCTCTCAGGCACTGCTGTGACACTGACATTGCTTAAGTTCTCTTTCTGTCCTAGCCCACAGCTCTTTTTGAGAACAGCCTGGGTATTCTCTTCAGCATTAGTTCCTGGATAGGCACTATTTAAAAGAAATTATCTTTTCACTACGGTGGTTCACAGCTAGAATCATAGAGGCTGTCCACATTCAAAACTCACACAAAATGGTATCCAAGACATGGTATCCAAATTATTGATAGCATTCACTGAAATAGTATTGAGGGAGCCCAGTTAGGCATCTAGGGCCTTAATATCAAATCACAGTTTAAGAAACAAGCACTTTCCCAAATATTGTCAAAGCATAAGAAAAAATGAAGGAAGGGAGAGAAAAAGCAGGGACATGGAAAAGCAACAGTTAAACCTTCATTTTGTCCTTTCACGTAAATCTTCAACATGACTGCAATGGGGCTTTCCATAGCAGCACTGAATAAACAGTGTGCTCTGTAGGTTTGCTGTGGTAAACACTTCTAAAGGGGAATTCTCTTTTACTCCTGACCACTCCTTCCATATAATAGGGCAGGGTGGAAAATTACTTTAAAAAGCCAAATTTCATTTTTCTTCCAGCCTCCCTTAACTAACATGGGTTCTTAACCAATTTTCCTCAAACTTTCCAAAGCAAGTGATATTTTGGTTGAAGGCAGGCATGAAAGGCTTTGTCCCAAAATATTTTTTTTTTCCAGAATGCTAAAAGAGCATGAAAATGTTCCTTCCCTAACTGAACCTGATATTTGACCTCATGACCTATGTCACTTCTAGCTCTCTACTCTGCACCTTTCTGTAAATAAAATATTAGAGAAAAAATAACCTGACAGTGAGATGAAAAACAGTCTTTCCAAATGGAACTGATCCTGAAACCTGAACATGGAGTTGTGATTCTTAGGCCTATGCTAAAAAAGATGAGAGTCTGCCAGCTCTTTTCAATACTATGCTCCATAAGCAATTCCAAACAGAAATCACTGAGACCATCTAGCAAGGCAAGGTGCTTCATGATTAAGGGCAGCATTTAGGACCAGCACCCTAAGGGACTTATACAACACATAATTTGGGATAATGTTGAGAAAGTCAGGAAAGGAGGAGTGGGGAGTAACAATATGGCAGAGGTGTTATATTTTGTGGAATACATTGAAGAAAGGAAAACTGGCCAAACTGACAGCTCCTTTCCTTCAGTCAAGACAGCAGGCGCCTTCCCAATTTCTGCCTGCTTAAATAGCTTGTATACCCAAATCTGTAGCTGCAATTTGAGATGGCATGTTTGAAAGTTGTTCCCTAAATCACTCAGGGACTGAAAAATCAGAACCAAGAGGTTCTTAAAGCAAACCGGTAATCTTCAGTAATCATGAAAACTACATATAATTCAATGTATTTACATTAAATGAGTCAACCAAGACACAGTCATTGTGTCCAGAGTGCATGATGATACCTCAGGAAGCACTTGTGATGACGGGTCAGATTTACTCATGGTGTCATTCCACCAGTTTCAGTGAAGTTATAGCACCAATGAACACAGCCCATTTCTGAAGGCACAAAGCCAGTAAGTAGTCTGCAGTGGGATTCTGATAAATGCTGCCATCTGCAAAATGTTACATCCAATGCAGGGCAGAAACAGATGGAAAAGCTTTTCAATCCAGAGTACCAACTTAAAATAAATATCCTTAAATGTATCTGTTACTTCAACGGGTATTGAAGAACAGGCAAAAATAAATGAATGAAACGAGGGAGGCTTATCTATTCTTTTTTCACAGTGACCAAAGTAAAACCTCTTGAGCTCACATAGATCTTCCTCATGCAGGGATCAAAAGCTTCTTGTTTTCAGGACAAAATGAGCATGTAAGTCAAAATGGTTCCTGAAGATAAAAAACATGTGTACCCATTCTGTTTTGTTCTGATGAGAACTCACATTTCCCACCTAGCTATCTTCACCTCAGCTCCTTCCAAAGACCCAAGCTGTTGCAATCCTCTTTATAGCGGCTGCAAAATTTCCCTCCATAGCCCATCACTGAGATCTCAATAGATGGCTGAGGTTGGCCTTTAAGCATTACAAAGGGCCTCTTTCTTTCCATCAGGATGCCCTAAGTATGCTGCCTCTATAAATCAGGAGTCTAGATTTTAACAGTAGAGTTTCTATTGGTTACTGCAGATACTAGCTCCTGAGCATGGGAAATAGCATAAGATACAAGCCTCAGTCCAACATGTTGTTTGAACAAGAGTAGAGATGAAATATGCTGCCAAATGGGAAATGGTTCTGCTTTTGTCCTTTATGTCAAATACTAAGGGAAGACTTTGCATGCTTGTGTACATAGATGTGAGTTAGCTTGGAGCCCAGGAGAGTAAGCAAGCAAAGATAATACTATCGCTGGTTTCCAAAACAAACTTTAGGTTTGGTTGCCCTTCATTATAAGATGCCATTTTGCCTATAAAGTCAGGATCATTTTGTTTAAGAGAGCTGCATGTCTCAGAATGCAAAATAAACGGCTACAGTCACAATGTTGAAAGGATTGACTTGGAAAATTGCAAATTGAATGAGGAGAATTACTCTGGCTAGACACACATGTCATTAAGAATTATTGGCATAGGGGTTTCAACAACGCTGGATGCCTGAATGAGAGAAATTCAAGCTTAGAGGAGACAGATTTAAAAGGCTTTAAGATAAACTAAATGGGCTGTAGATTGCTTTATCTGGCCAATCAGTGTGCCATGGAAACATACAGTACACAATGAAACATATGTAACTAAAACCTAATTTTAAGGAAGCATTTAGGAAGGTAGCTTGGACATGCTTTCGAAGAGGTGAAACTGAACTGAAGAACAGATGTGGTTTTTACCTAGCAAATTGTACCCCCAGGATTCAGGAGATAACAAACTGATGGTTGGCATTTGAGTCAGCAAGTCTTGAACTCTCCCAAAAGAAAACAGGAAGTTTTTCTCCTCAGCCCTCTCCAGCAACTCTCTGTGCCATTTGCAAAAAGAAATCTCAGGGACAAATCTTCAGCCAGTGTAAAATTGGTGTCTCTCCAGTGCAGTGAACTGATCTGCGCTGATTTGAACTAGCTGAGTGTCTGGTTCCTGGACTTCTGAAATAACCTTGAGGCTTTTGTTATTACAGCTGTATTTTGTAGCTATCTTTATGTTGGTTGGTGTGCAGGCAGGGCAGTGGGACAACACAAAGAAACTGGGGTGTAATGGAGCTGCACTGAGATAAACTAGAAACTGCTTTCAAATTATGACCCAGAGGTATCCAGACGTGATCCCCGAGCCAATGGACTCACACTTGAGATAGATGCAGGAAAGAAAGCAGTAACAGCTTCAGTGAATATCTCCAGAGGTTTACATTTACATGCTGTCTCTTCTTATGACCAGTGACTTTTCCTTCTTTGCAAATTCTGGCACAAATAGGGAGTGACTTCACAGAAAGCAATGGCAACGTCTGCAATTACATGAAATCTGAATCCAAAGGGCCAGGACAGAGAAGCAAAAGGAAGTGTGAGAGCTATGGGAAACAAGGAGATTTGGGTAAGAAGCATTCTTGGAAGCTTCTCCTTCAGTTTCACTACAGACTCACATCTCGACAAGTCCCTTGATGCAGACTCTCTTTTTGAAGTCACAATGGCACCAGTAACAGGCTTTTGGAACCCTCTCAGCTCCTCTTCCTAATACACTCAAAGCCATCCTCTTTGTTGTTTCCTGCTTTCCTCCCCAGCATCTAATATAGCTCTCCATCACTCTATGCCTTTCTCTGTAGGGCTAAACTCTTGATATACTGTCATACATCAGATGCTCTTTAGTGCTAGCAGTACTAATGGAAAAAACAGCCCTGTTGGAGGAAATTAATGTGGGCCAAATTTTGCTTTCTATTACACTACCATTGCTCAACCTTTTCCATTGTGAAACTGTTCCCTTCATCCTGGCATTTAATACACCTCTTCCTTTTAAAAAAATGTTAGTGGAAGGTGAGAATGGCCCCTTGGACACGTGTTCATGAAAATCCATGGCAGCCAAGCATCTGCTCAGACTGAGAACTGTTGTGTATCTGCAATGCAAATGCAGGATAACACATTTATTCTGCTGTAACTGAAAACCGGAAGCTGGCTCTGCAGATTCCTCCCACTCCTCCTGGTGCTTGTTTCCATCCATAACATTTTTTCCAGTAAGCACCTGCCTGACTCCTATTTAATACATCCACAGCTGCAGTTTCCATAGCTGCCTTTTGACAGCACAGTGCAAAATGAATCATTCTCTCTGTGAGGAAATTTCTCCAAAATGCTTTTTCCCTTCTCATCTCTTCCTTAATCATCTCTGGATTCCCATTTTTCTGGAAGGTATATGATTAAATTTCCATTAGAAGATCACCCATCCCCCATCCCTTTCCAACCATCCACTCAGAGTCAAATAGACTGCCACAGCACTAAGTTGTCTGGTCCTTTTTTTAATAGTCAGGCTCTTACAACTTTTCATATTGCCATCTATCATGAGACATCACTAACAATTCTGCTAAAGCCCCTATATGGATAAAATATATTCTGTCAAAAAATGCTTAGGACAAACTGTATTTTTCAAGCACCTTCATCTATTTAGTGTAGAATATGAATCCTGCCAAGTATGTTAAAACTTTCTGCTGACAAACTTCCATCTTTTCAACATGGGAAAGCAATGCACAGCAGGATTTCTTGTGGTGAAATTTATTTTTGCTGTGTCCAATCACCAGCTCATCCTCAGCATTGGTTATCTCTACCCCTGCCTATGTTTTTGAGACACCCAACAATAAACATTGATCAGATACTCAGGTGTAGGAATTTCTCCCTGTTCACTTCAATCTTGCATTACACTTTTCCATCCTCAGCTGCTCAAACTCTCACCTACTCAGTCATGGTCTACACCAGAAGTTGTCATGGATTCACAGGGGCATGGAGAAAGAGGTCTTAAGAGAATTCAGAATTAATCCCATCCATCTGTTTATCCCAAGGCAAGAAATACTGTCCATGTCATCACTGGTAAATATTCACTGAACCTCTTTAACAAGTAGCTACTCTCAGGTGCAAGCAGAAAAGCTCGCAGAACATGGTTTAACTTTGTTCTCTCTTCTTCACATTACTGAACAGTCTGTGCTACTATATGCAAGGGGCTGTGCATGACCCCAAAGGGAGAGACTTGGAAAAGAAACAGGGCAAAAATGAAGCAGCTCAAAAGGAAGTGTTTAGCACAGAGCTTTCTCCCAATCAGCTGTACCCATTTCTCACACATGCCACACACTTCCTTAGGTATATCTGAAATTTCAGTAACATGAAGTGTTCACTAGAGAAACATGTTTGCTCAGGACTGAAATCAGTACCATATTAAGGACAACATTCTCTTATTTATATCAGTGGCTAACCCTGGAAGTTAGGGGAAGGGAGGAGTATACACAAGCAAAGAATTTGTCTAGTAATTCAAAATCCAGTCAGTAACTACAGTAAACTCATCACCAATGACCTGCATACCAAAGATTTAATCTAAGAGATATAAGAACAGGACTAGGATAAATTTTGCTGTATCTACCACGTTTTATCATTCATAGTAAGATATATAGAGCTAACGTTTTGGCAACAGTGTAAGTAACTAAATTAAACAGAAAGCATTTTCTATGTACTGAAGTTGATGGGAAAGCATTCACACAATAAACTGAGGAGAAACATGGTATGCAAAGGTTAACCAAAGCTTGCAGTGAATAAAATGTACCACTTACTCTGCTCTTTATGCAAGCAATGCTTTTATAAAGACAATGAAATTTTTACCTCAAGGTAGAAATATTGAATCTGATTCTAACGGTAGTAAGTCACTCATATAGATTTATATAGAACCAGGTACCAATGTGGGATATTTTTTCCTAGCCTCAAAAACCTCCTTAAGGAGATTTAAAAAGAAGAGAGATATCTCTTATGAAGTAGTTCTGCTTCCTGCACCCCATCTTGCAGCCTTCTGGAGGCTGGTTGAACCAGAGGAGATGAACAGACACCCCCTCTCAAAAGCATTTGTTCGTGGCTTCCCTTATTGAGGGCCTGATGCCAATGGCAGTGATTGAAAGGTCATGGCTCCTCACAGATCTTCCAGTAACACAGTTCTTCAGTGGCAAAAAAAGGCATTTTGAACCAAATTGTACTTTCCTTTAAAAAAAATCTGATTTCCTCCAAAACCAATAAGACTTCATTAAAAGACATATAGCAGAAAATCACAAATGCTTCAGTTTCAGGGCTGATAAATATCAATATAAGCTACGGAAAAGATGTTAACAGTATTAATCTGAGTTTTTAAGTGCTATGACAAGTACAAATAAAGATGGAATACTCTATCTTCCAGCTACAGTGGATTTGATCCTGAAACCTGGAAGTGAAAGGTCTCCAATCAAGGGATTAGATTTTTTAAAATCATTAGATCAAAAGTGAAAAATCAGAGATCCTGAGACAATCACCTGGAACCAAAATCACATAAAAGCAAAAAAGAAGGGCCCATAGCAGGAAATGAGGAAGGTGATACTTGAAATCTCAGTGACAATTGATGTAGATTCAACAGTGCTCTTCCATATCGAAACATCTGAAGCAGGGAATACAAAAAAAAAACATTCCAGTAAAAATATTTCACATACTTAAAATGATTACCATGTGAATTTACAGAACTTTACTTTCCAAATAATTTTATTAGGTATTTTCTTCCTCCAGCTGAAATAACAGCAATGAGCTATTCTTACTACTCCTTTCCTGTAACCGTCCCATAACCAAAGCAAATCAGTGGAAGAAACAATATGGAAAGGACAAGACCACAGTCATCAAGATACTCTGAATCTTCCTCTTGCTGAGATTAAGACCTTGTCTTGTTGAGAAGAGTCATGGCCTAGCTGTACTCCATCTCCACTTTCTACTATAGAAATAGCAAAAAGTCGGGAGGGGGGGCAGGGAAGTGAAGCGTAATATTGTGAACTTCTGTTAAATCTCACAATCTGTTATCTTGCACTCAGATAGTGTCCTAAAGCTCCCTTCTACCAGATCTTCAACACAACACAAACCACCAGGAGAGGCTGCCTCCCATTGTGCTCTTTTAAAAGCAAACATTGTTCATAACATGCATATTTTAAAAAGGGTATGCTCTCTTCAGAGACATGCTTTGGCATGTGGATTTGGGCCAGCATCAACAGAGCTGATTTTCCTACAAGTCTTCTGCCTTGAGAATTGTCACATACATGGCAAGTACTCTCGTCAATCTGCTTTTGTGAAGACCACCCCTTGCATTGCCCTGGAACCATGGGCTCCTATTTACTGCTGTGGTTATACCCAGCACATAAAGATAGAACCACAGATTATCTCAAGTTGGAAGGGACTCATAAGGATCATCAAGTCCAACTCCCTGCTCCTTGTGGGACTGCCTAAAACTAAACCGTATGACTAAGAGTGTTGTCCAGACACTCCTTGAACTCTGACAGGCTTGGTGCTGTGACCATTTCCCTGGGGAGCCTGTTCCAGTGAGCGACCATTTTCTCAGTGAAGAACCTTTTCCTAATGTCCAATCTGAACTTCCCCTGATGCAGCTTCATTCCATTTCCACGTGTCCGTGATTTAGGCTTCAGCATCAAGCCCTGCTCTAGATTTGCCCAAAGCTTGAGGGAAAGGGGTGTGTTCCGTAACTGAATATTGCATTATCGAAGTGAGCTGTGAAAAAAGAGCAGAAAACAAAAGTCTGTTGGGAACAGACTGGAGCTACAGGAAGCTTGTTTGAAAACACCATTTTCCCCCTTTGGTTTCTTTGGGCCTAGTATGAGATTAGCACTCCCAGAACAGCGGATCTTTTGCAGTGACCAAGGAGACACTTCCCCACATCACATGTGGGCACACATGCATACATACACACACAGAACTACTGCTCTAAAGGGCAAATCAGAAATGCGAGAAGCAAATCAGGATAACAAAGAACATCCTCAGAAGAGAGCTCCTGGCCTGAAGAGCATGTCTGCCTGCCAAGATACAAGCACCTGTCAACCCCAACTCATTTTCCAGGTGGGCCAGGTGAGGGTAAACTTACTGACAGCTTAGCTATTTGTTCCTTTTGGGAGCAAAAGGTGCTTTGCATCCTCACCAAAGTAAGCCAGTGGTTGCTGCAGCAGCAAGCTCTACTGGAAACTGTGGGCTGTAGTAATTCTTCCTTATGATAACATCAGGTGCCAGTATAGCTCTGTAATAGTAACTCTGGAGACGACCAAGGCTTTTGCAGCTGTGGTGAGTAAATGGTGGCAGACCAATAGCTTGTGGTATTGATTTTTGTGATAAATCTGCCTTTGCGCTCTGTGCTTCAGCCTGACAAAGATGGCTGCCAGCTCTTGGCAGCTCTGGATAACTATTCTTCTGGAAGCAGCCATCTCAGATGAACATCACTTTGCCAATCCACAATTAGCCAGAGGCATTGTCAGAATCTCAGCAGCTTTCTCTTAAAAGGGAGCTTGTAAAAGGGAAATTGGCCAAAGAGCTAACCTCCACAACCATGGAAAAAATGTACCCAGGAAGAAAAGTTCCCTGGTGTCCTCCGCAAGTACACTGCTGAAATAAAACGGCTGAAGTAGCACCATGCTCTGATTCCCATTCACAGTAAACCTCTGTAGACCATTCTCCCAGGAAAGGTAGTACCTTATTCTACTTTGCTTACTGCCTTACTATGGCTAGCTTGCATAAAGAAACCAAAGGGGAGAATGCTACTTTCGAACAAGTTTCCTGTAGCTGCAGTCTGTTCCCAGAACTGTGTCAGGGAGCTCCTGGGATAAAATACTAACCCTTGTATTTCTACATATCTCAGTCACTTGAAACATTCCACACCTGCACGATGAAAATGAACTTTGCTTTTTGTCAACTTCTGTGGGCTTGTGGATTTTTATTCCCATTTCCTCTTATGTTCCACTGGCGAATGTTAGGTGGTGTGGAGAGGAGAAGGAAAAGCAAATGCAAATAAAGGAAGAGTTTTGTATACATCCCCAAAAGAGCAGATAGAAAAGGTCAGATAACACATATTGAAAACACATAGTTGGAAAAATAAACAGGATGCCTTGAAAATGAACCAGATGAGTCTAAAGGGACTAGAGGAATCTATTAAAAAAAAAAAGGGGAAAAAAGTGAATGTAGGATAACATGGTTAAAGCAAGATAGTTCTTACAGAAAACTCAGCTGCAGCAAAAAGCAGTAACACGCCTCTACAGAGGAAAAAATAGTTGCACAGAAATAATATAGGCAAAACAAATACGGCCATAAATTCACTCAGAGGTCCAAGGTTCCCTCGGAGGAGAGGTGGAGAAACATTCAAAAAACCAAAGATGCTGTTAAGAGTTTTCACAAATCCCTGATCCAGCATTGGGTGATTTCTGTTTCTCACCATTTATGTTAGTCTCCTACATGTCCCAAGCCATCTGCATTGCCATATTTGTTTGACAAGGTGCGTATATACAGCAACTTCTCTGGGTCACTGAATACAAGGGAGAGCTGGTTTCCCATGAAACCTTTTACAAAAACTAGAAGTTTTTGAAGAAATACGTTAGTTTGAACAAAAATGTTCTTCATGTAAGATACAGAGATAGCTGAAGAAGCTGCAATTCCAAAGACAAAATAACACTACACAGGGGCTAAAACTCACATTGCCCCATCCTTGGTAAAATATGCAGACTGTTGTCTACTCTAGGGCCTGTATCTATCTGCCTGTCCCTGAGAATTTTAAAAGGCCTTGCTGTCATTTCCTATCAGAAAATAAATACACTTCAAAACCTCAAAATCTTTTGCTAAATAGAATGGTTGTTTTCCTAGTCCAAGACCAATACTCTCCTCTCTGCTAAATTCTGTACTGCATTGGAACCCCATGGCTTGTTCTCTGAATGTTGATTTTAAACCAGCTTTCATGGGCAGCTGCGGTAAATAAACCCCTCAGATGGTTTTTCATGCCGCAGGGGGTGGGGAGGGACAGGGTCAGATCACACACTGCAGTGATCCTGCTCCAGTGGAGCAAGACATTCAGAACTCCATGTGAACTTCTCAGATCTCAGTTTAACAGCATGCTACCAGATCATGTCTTGAAAACTTTCATATGTCTGAACTGGGTTATTTTCCTAAATTCACGTTAGCCAGGGCAGATGATGAGTGTGTAATGAGGTAAAGAGGCACTGGGATAGGGGCAAGGCATCTCACACTCTAGGCTAAACCCATAAATGAGTGGCAGGTATTGTAGTAAAATCAAGGGAAAAGAAGGGACTCTGCAGATCCTGTATTATTAACATAAAGCTAGAGTTTAGTAAGTTAAACCTATCAGACCATAACCATTATATGGCTATGCTGGTAATCATACTGAGGTGTATTTTAATGTTGACATCTGTATCATTTGCATATCTTTAACATAAAACTATAGTTCAGCTAGGGGTTTATGGAAAAACTGTTATTTCCTGATAGTTTTATTTACTTTCAGACTTTATTTGCAGGCTGCAAAACAATAAAATCTTTGAAGAAAAAAATGTATTGCATAAATAAATAATGAGGATTATGAGAAATCTCCATGCCTTTAAAAACATATTTGCTTAAAGGAATAAAAAGGCAAAAGGCCAAAATGCAACATACCCAAGTAATAACAGAAAGTTAATGCTGGATGAAAGGCAGTAATTTTGCTCCATATTGCACCAGGACAGACTAACACAGGGTGTGGAACATCCCCTGTATCCCAGACATGAAGTTACTGAGCTCATCCCAAAAATCAGGTTCAACTTTATTAACTCTGACAGCTCAGACAGACAAAAAGACGCTTCATTTAAAAGATAGTCCAGAGCCCTTCCACTCATGCTCCTGTTTTGCAGGACTAGAATCCTCTGGGACAATCACTATTATTTTGTATTAACTGTTGACAGCCATCTGAGTCAGCCATTATTGGTTCAGAAGCCCATCCTCATATCACTTCTAAATCTGAAGTAACTGCATTTGAACCAGTTTAGTAGCTCCAAGTATTAACAGAAAGTTGAATCTCTCATAACATCTTGAGGTCCTTTCTGACCTTCATGAATGGTGTGTTCTCTGTGCTAGTTTGCCATCATCCACTCTTGACACCACTACCCCACCATACCCTGCTTTCCTTGGTCTCTAAATAAATACTTTACTGCTGTCTCTTTGGCTGTCTGGCAGTTATCATCAGCCCTTAACTGACATACAAAGCCCAGCTATGACAAAAAGAATACCACAAGAAAATAATCAGTATCTGAAAAAGGGCTCAGAGTCACTAGGGGAAAAAATGAACACCATGCTGAGGAGATAAGGAAAATAACTCATTATACCAGCAGAAGAGGAAAGTCAGGCCCTTCACCTGGAAAAGCAAAGGGGAGTGGGTGGTGTGGCAGTACTGATGAGAGGGTGAAAAGTTGAGAGTCATCATGAGTAATCATGCATCCTTTCCAGCACTATTCTCTTTAGTACATTATATTTGTTTACTGCTGCGTTTTTCTGAAAGCATCTGTTTCTTGTGGCAGCAGGTAACATGAAGGTCCAGTTGTGAGGATTTCTGATCTAACAAGCTCATGTCAAGAGGCTGAGCTGGGGGATTTTAGAATTTAATAGCAAGAAACATCTATCATCAAGCTGAGGTAACAATTTTTAAGTGACCTAAAATAGATATTGTCCATAATTGATGCATGGTAGAGTGGTACATGACAGAAGGAGAAAGATGTTAAAGCTGAAAATCTAATCAAAATTCTATGTTGCTTTTGGTAGAGAAGTGGACTTAAGGGGACACACAACGGTAAGGAAAATGGAACAGCAGAAATACACAGAACTTTTCCTTTCCTATAAACTTTCACTGAGCAAATTAAAAATAGCTATAGTATACTATGAATCAATGGTCTGAATCATGCTCTGAAATAACTCTTTAATGCACCCCAGTGCAGAGTGATTAGCCTAAAAGGAGAAAATCTCTAGTGACTTCAAATACATTCTTAAACAAATTACTTGAATTAGCTGAGGTATCATGTATAAAGTGTCTGTCCTTATGCTATACAAGCATTACTATTTAAAAATTCAGATGAGAACTGGAGATGTGAGCTCCACAACTTCTTTCCAATCTGCTTTGCTTGTGGTCTTGGGGACTAACCCACATAAATATGAATATAATTAGATATTTAGAAATAGCAAAGAGAGTTCATTTGTTATAGAAATCTATGAAGAATTAGAAGGGGTTTTATAATCCAGTTTTGGATTTTAAATTGGATTCTTCATTTTCTGAAGTCTGTTAGTCATTATTCCCTGGGTGCAGTGCTTCAATTGACATCTGCAAGGGTTTGTGTATGTATATGCCTCTAAGAAAACATTCTCAATAGTGAGATTCCCCAGGGAGTGCTGACACAAATAATGGACACAGCATATTTTATCTATTAAAAACACTTCAAGCTTTTAAGTAATGCCAAACCCCACAATTAAATCAATATTAGACACATAGGAAGAGATGATTGAGAAAAAATTCTCCACAGTAATGCACAGGTGGATATTTGCATTGTGGAAAGCAGCCAAATTGAAACAATTTTAACTCTGCACATTCAGAATGTTTCCTGGGAGTGACAATGATCCAAGGACTATCTTATTCCAGAATTCGGAGCCAAGTTCCAGAAACTCTGAGGTGAAAGTAATTCTTTCCCAAATGAAGGTGTTTATAGTAGAGCCAACTGTAGCAAAATCATGTTTTTCTTCTGATCATGCATGTTCTAGGTATTACTCAGAATACAGGTATACAAGCAGCTTAGCTTCTAAGAAATCAGGAATCAACAGTTGCTTGAAAAATCCTCTTTTATTTACCAGAAGAGGTTCCTTCCTGATCACTTTTCCCCTTTTTTGTCTAACCTTCCCATCTCATCTTTCAGCTTTCCACTTTGACTTGCCTTTTGATCAGTTTTGGAAAAATTTTTCTTCATTCTGGCCATAAGGGTGTCGTAAGACCCTTAGTTATTTTTTAAGCTAACTGTATCCTGCCATGGTTAGTCTCCTGCCAGGTTTGTTAGGTACAAATTGACACATATCCCTTCCCTTTTTACTTGGTTATTTGAACAGCAAAGTCAAACATGCTCAAATGCAAGCTCAAATGTTTACACGCTGAAAGCTTTGGAAATACTGGTCAATTCTAAAGCATGTATCCCTTTCTAACCTGTCATTTTAGTCTCTGTTCCACATACATTGAGTGACATTTCCTTACTTTTATTTAATAAAAGATATTTATAATGGAAATAGAGATCACAAGAGTCAGACTCTGAAAACAGTTACTTATACAAATGAATGACTCCCTTTCTGCTCCCAGCATTTTCATCCTTTGCTTGCACTTTTTTTTTTTCAGTTTTTTGGGGGCTTTGACATAAGGTATCCCCAAAAAGTAAGTGGAGACATGTCATGATTGAAACCTGTCTCATTGTTCCACATGATTATTCACCTTCAGTTTGAAAATTTCACTACAGGTTGCTTGTTTGTCTTGGTTTTATTTCTTATTTATCATAATAAGATCTTAAGAAGATTGGATTTACAGTATCTGAGGTCTCTGTGTCTATGGTGTAAGAGACCTTCATGACAGCATTTAGCATACTAGTGGAAGAATTATGCACAAGGTTTTATTTTGCTCTCTGATTCGTTGCTACATCCGTGCAGTCTCAGTGATTTCTGAGAAAGGAAAAAAGAAGAAAGGACTTGGTCATCATTATTTGAAATATAGCATCTTATACATTAGTCAACACTGTCTCAACTACCCTTCTCAGCTTGTACTGTAGCAACTATTGGTCTTCAGATTTCTGCAGCTAGGCTTGTCAGTGCTAAAAGGCAATTGTGTTCATTTTTTTGTTGAAAGAAGAACAGATGTCACCAATAATCTCGTATCTCTTTGCATTAGCTTCAGAAAGCAGGTGGATTTATTTTTTCCTACACTTGCAATGATACACGTACGTGTGCAGGGACTGATAAAAACATTTTGCAAATTTTACCAAATAGACAAATCCTGGTCCTTGCAAAGAACTGAAGGAAACAGCTTGTGTACAAAGACATTATGGAAGGAGTTGCTGAACAAATTCCTGTCTCTAACCAGGACAAGGCATAGATCAGTCTTGGCTTTGTTCTGTGAACAATCTGCGTCATTATTACTAGCCCTGAAATAGTGTATGTCCCTTGTTACAGATGTCTACATATGTCCATTATCTGTAACTTGTTCTTCCAGTCATCTGACAGAGAAATTTCCAATATGCTGTGATCTCAGCTGAAAGACTTCTGCAGTGCTAACAAGCCACACTTCAGATCAAGATTTTCCCATCCACCTAGCTAAATTTTTGGCTTACCAGTTTGCTCCCGTTCATGGAAAAAATACCCGATTGTTTTCTTGTTGTCTTGCTGTGGAAGTGAAAAGAGTTCCAGGTATCGTCTGCTGCCTGACTATAAAAACACAGCTAGCAGAGACCGTATGTTCAGTATCATGCAAGTGAGAACAGTAGACGTGAATACAAGTCTCAGTATGGACCTTGGTTCTTCACCTTCCATGAATCAGAAAAAGCATATGGAAATTAAACAAGTCTTGTTTTGACCTCCACAATTGTATTTAATTGTTCACTGAGACTGCTTGTGTTTATCCCTTAAACTGTTTTTAATCAATATTTAGTTTTGAAATATTTGCACAGAAGACGTCTGGAAGAAAAAAGAAGGCCAAGTCCAGGGTAATGCAAATGTCATGGCATTTGTCTATGGATTGGTCTATCATATAAAGTTGTAAAATGATAGTTTATGTTCCATTAAAAAGAGGTGGGAATAATTAAAAGCAAAGCAACAGAAGAACAAACAGTGGAGGCAGATGTTTCCCAGATTTCCTTGACAAATGAGTGAAATATTTAAACTCCTATATTCTCCTTTTCTCCACATCACTGTGTATTTTTATCCCTTGGTTATATCATATCAAAACAATGAAATATTTCACAAAGGCCATGTTTCTCAGCATCCTGGGAAAACCAGGGTCTATAAATATGAATGTGCTATTAGAGAAGGTGAAATATCCATAGCTGACTCATGGGCAGCCCCAAGGAGACTCAGGGAAAGCACAACCACCTACCAGGTGCAAACAAACAAAAGAAAACCTCCTTTACTACATTTACTTTTCACTCTGTCTCAGCATTCCTTATGGACCAAACTCCAAAATTAAATGGACGTTGTGGGCACACAAATATTTTACCAACTTAAAAATAAATTTGAAAGCAATCCTTTCATTTCTACATCCTTCATATGTAAAACAGCTTCTTGTTTCTGTGCATCTGACATTTTTAATAAGATTAGGGGTTAGACTCCATGGGTTTCATTAATTAAGTAAACTTTAAATATACATATACAAATAACACCATACTTGTCATCAGTTTGGCATCCTCAAACAAGAGACAGACAAGACTAGGACTAGTTGTATGCTGAGAATCCAGCCTCCTGAGCTAGATGATAGAGACCGGGGGCAGAATGATCCCCCCGCTATCCAGGAAGAGAGGGTCGGTGACCTGCTGCACCACATAGATGTACACAAGTCTATGGGGCCAGATGGAATACACCCAAGAGTTCTGAGTGAGCTGGCAGAGGTGCTCACCAAGCCACTTTCCATCGTTTTTCAACAGTCCTGGCTGACCGGGAAGGTCCCAGCAGACTGGAAGCTAGCTAATGTGATACCCGTCTACAAGAAGGGCCGGAAGGAGGATCCAGGAAACTACAGGCCTGTCAGCCTGACGTCGGTGCTGGGGAAGCTGATGGAGCAGATCATCCTGAGTACCATCATGCAGTATGCCCAGCACAACTGGATGATCAGGCACAGTCAGCATGGGTTTACAAAAGGCAGGTCCTGCTTGATTAACCTGATCTCCTTCTACAACATGGTCACCCGCTTAGTGGATGAGGGAAAGGCTGTGAATGTTATCTATCTGGACTTTAGTAAGGCCTTTGACACCATTTCCCACAGCATTCTCCTGCAGAAACTGGCTGCTCGTGGCTTAGATGGATGCACTCTTCACTGGGTAAAAAACTGGCTGGAAGGCCGGGCCCAGAGAGTGGTGGTAAATGGAG
>JAVKLA010000010.1:26419860-26457144 GCA_034782735.1 Sagittarius serpentarius
AGTTAATTCCAGTTGGCGGCTGGTCACAAGTGGTGTTCCCCAGGGCTCAGTATTGGGGCCGGTCCTGTTTAACATCTTTATCGATGATCTGGACTAGGGGATCAAGTGCACTTTCAGTAAGTTTGCAAACGACACCAAGCTGGGTGGAAGTGTTGATCTGCAGAGGGATCTGGACAGACCAGATCAATGGGCCAAGAGAAATCGTGTGCGTTTCAATAAGGCCAAATGCTGGGTTCTGCACTTTGGCCACAAAAATCCCCAGCAACGCTACAGGTGTGGGGAGGAGTGGCTGGACAGCTGCTCAGCAGAGAGGGACCTGAGGGTGTTGATTGACAGCCGGCTGAACATGAGCCAGCAGTGTGCCCAGGTGGCCATGAAGGCCAATGGCATCCTGGCCTTTATCAGGAATAGTGTAGCTAGTAGGACCAGGGAAGTGATTTTACCCCTGTACTCGGCACTGGTGAGACGGCATCTTGAGTACTGTGTTCAGTTTTGGGTCCCTCACCACAAGAAGGACATTGAAGTGCTGGACCGTGTCCAAAGAAGGGCAACAAAGCTGGTAAGGGGTCTGGAGCACAAGTCTTATGAGGAGCGGCTGAGGGAACTGGGACTGTTTAGCCTGGAGAAAAGGAGGCTGAGGGAGACCTTACCGCTCTCTACAACTACCTGAAAGGAGGTTGTAGAGAGGTGGGGGTCGGTCTCTTCTCCCAAGTAACAAGCGATAGGACAAGAGGAAACGGCCTCAAATTGATCCAGGGGAGGTTTAGATTAGATATTAGGAAGAATTTCTTTACTGAAAGGGTCATTAGGCATTGGAACGGGTTGCCCAGGGCAGTGGTGGAATCCCCATCGCTAGATGTTTTTAGAAGTCGTGTAGATGTAGTGCTTAGGGACAGGGTTTAGTGGGGGACTTGTCAGTGTTAGGTTAATGATTGGACTAGATGATCTTACAGGTCTTTTCGAATCTAGGCAATTCTATGATTCTGTGATTCTAAGACTGCCTTGGAAAATTTAACTACTCCCTTGCTTTAATTTAAGGCATTGCCTTGTATGGCAAATTGAGATTACAGTGGGAGAGGGGTTTAGAGGCTGCAGGTAGAAGTCCAAAGTGCCAGCTTTAGCTCAACAAGTTTATTTTAACATTCCTCTCCCTGTTCTGTATTTTCAGCTGGGTATGCTGGAAAATCTGGTGCTCAGATTCCACTGGCATCCAGATCCCATTTTGATTCAGACATCACATTTACCATTCCCTCCTGTCTTTCCTGCAAATGTTCCTGAATTTTTTGTCCACACAAATGCTGGAGAGGTGATTTCATTTAGGGAAATACTGGGTTTCACCTGTTCAGTGTGAGCTGGGAGCACATGGAGTAATGGATTGGAGAGACTAGGGTGGGAAAATTCATTAGATATGAACACAGAGCAAATATTGACAAAAGTACGCATATCCCCAGTGTAAGCTTATGTTTCACATCTAGTTTAATACCTCCTGCTACTAAGACTATATGTAGGGCAGTAAAGACAACACTGCAGAAATTTTCATCTGCTGCTGCTTCCTGTAGCCTTCTTTATGCTTTTAGGCCTTCCATTTTTTAGCTGCACTTACCATTTTCTCTGCTCTGGTCTGATTCTAATGTACCCTTACTGCCAACACAGCAATCCCTAAGGGTCCAACAGTAGTATTCACCCACAATATACATCTGTTCTTGATGTCAAGACAGTATAAAAAGACGGTTTTAGTTCAGTCCTATGTTGGTAGCTTTATGCAGGAATGTCTGGGTCCAGTTCTGTGAGTCAGTTGAGAAGATCAATTTTATTTTTATGGCTTTAAAATCTATATGATCTCCAAACTCAAAAGACTCATCTTCAGTTTACACAGATACTTTCTAAGGTTGTTGGATTACATCACATTGAACAAATAAGCAACAGAAAACTTTTCCTCAAATAACTTCTTATGGATAATTCAGGTCATTTTTAACAAATTAAATGCGTATCACAGCCACAGAGGCAGGCAAACAGAAAGACAAATTTAAAGTTAAAATGGTATATGTAAGGCAACTAAGTATAGCCTGTCTGTGTGAAAGAGAGAAAAAGAGACCATCTACAAGTAATGAATGGGGTTGTGCACAGAAGGGGGAGAATTATTTAAGGTGCAGGACTGTATGCTTAAATGGAAGGGGAAAACAACTTTTTTGGGGGGGAATGGGAAATAATGAAAAAATTAACCTCACAGTATATTAATTTGCAAGACTGTCACTAAAGCCAAATTGGAGGTTTTCCACAAGAAGACCCATAAAATAGGAAAAGCAAAACACTGGGCAATACATCTCTGGGAAGAAGTACAAAAGACTAGGTATATTCATGATGGCAAGTTTTTTCTGTGTTGGATGTAAATATATATACCTACAAGACTGTATGTGAAAGCAATGACTCAAATAAGTCTGAGGGTAACTACATTAGTGCAGTGCGTGCATTTTTAATTCTCACACTTTTCAGGGACTTCTAGAAAAAAGAAAGGAAGGTAACAAAAATAGTAGACATTAAAGGACTAAAGATGTGCAAAGGATATATGCACAGAAGAGTGCAGAAGAGAGAAAAGTTCAGAGTGCAGAAGAGATGTCACCATATTCTAAAATATATCAGACAAAAAAATCCTATTAAAATGAATTCTACCCTCAGACTCTCTAACATGTTCCCATTGATTTTAATGGAGGTGTAAAAGGGCGCCATGAAAATATAGCTTTGGGAATCATTCCCAGTCTTGGAACACAATACACAGCACAAAGCATAGCAGTTTAAAATTAAGGTGCCAAATTAGGAAAATGTTCTTAATAGAAAAGAGAGAGAGGGCAGTAAAATTCCCCAAGGGACAAAGCATCATCACTGCCCAGACCATAGAAAGACAGGACATAAACAGAAATTATGTCAATAATCTACAAATACAAGGTTTCAGATCAGTCTGTTGTAGCACAGCCTTCCACAATGCTCCAGATCTACCAGCAGCCTTTTACTCTTCGATATGAAATTCTAATATATAGGTACATATATATGCCACAGCAAATAAACCATCCGAAACAGTTCTTGGGTTTGTTCTGTTAAAGTAGCAAAATGACAGAGATCTTTGAGAACCAAGCTGAACCATAAGGACGTGTAAGTCTAAGCAGCAAGTAAAGGCAAGCTGGGTGCCTCAAAAGAACCGTAGTTAATCGTGGTCTGTGAAATATGATGAGATGATGAAAGGCAGGACGAACAATTAAGCCCGATATATAACATATGACAACCATAAATGGCTCTGCGTTGTGGCTAATCTAAAGCAGCAATGAAAAGAGATGACACAGAAGGCAGACAGGAAGTGTGAGCCAGGCATGAAAACCTATGGAATCCAGCAGACTCCCCTGTACTCAGTCTAGTACACATTTTTTTCAAAATGTACAAAGAAAGAATCAAGGAGGAAATAGGATACATAAACTAGAAATACAGTTGTGTTTTGTTTGGGGGTGTTGTTTATTTGTTTTGCATTTGAGAACTAATTGGGTTGCAAAAAAGAGATTATGCGACTGTGGTTTGGACAGCAGTCCAAATCCAAATCAGGCACAGAGCAGGTATATACAAAACCTGCAAGTTCATGAGGGTTACATGAATTAGATTCTACAATGTTTCTTTGCCAATAGTAGGAGAAGCTTCTATTTAACTGACATTCTCCTTCTCTTCCTCAGCATCTTGGGGCATCTTTTCTATCCAACACTGCCAAAAAATAGGGAATCCCATATCACTAGATGGGAAGCCTAGAGTCAGTATAGGGAATCTTGCAATGGGTGTGTTCCATTTTAGATTTGTAGGGCTTGCTGCCTCACAGTCCTACAAGATTTGCCAGGTCAAGTTCACTCACCATCCTGTAAAATGAAAATCTAAGCCAGGTATTTCTTTAGGAATGTGCTGCCACAAAGGCACTGAGAGTATCAAGTTATTGCATATATCATTTTCCATAACTACTAATTTTAGAGTGTGAAATGGCCTATATATACCTCTGTATGTGCATGAGCATGTGTGCACATATGTGTAGCTGAGAAGTTTATTAGCAAGGAGATTTCTGCACAAGGGCAATGCATTTTTCCTGCATGTCATCCATGCCTGGAACTGCCAGCAATGTCACTGGAAATTCTAGACAAAGACCAGACTCTGGTGCCACCGTTTAGAGGTACTACAAAAGAAGAATTAATCCTTTGATTGTGAGTGGCAGAGAAATTTTGCTTCATTCTTTGTTAGACTTCTTTTCCACTTGGAAAAGTGCAGTAGATATAGCCAACGGAGTGCCTGTGTTTACATTTGTAGCTGTCCTTGGGCACATACAGCAATAAATTACTCTAATATAAAGAGACCTGCTGACAGCTTAAAATTATGATTTAGCTCTACAAAGGAAACATATGAACACAATGCTTCCCATGTTAAATCAGCCAAACTTCATCTCTTTTTGCATGAAGATCCTGCCTTACATAGCTATGCATAGATCCTTATATGGCTTGAAAATGAAGAGGAATTTCAGCCTCTATTTTTAGCTGTGCGATAGTTCTACCTTTTTTTTAAAAAAAATTTTGCAGTTGTGTCACTAGAGCTCAGCTCCTTACAGTGATGAAATTTCCTCAAGGATCTCAAATACTTTTCAAACATTATCTGACTAAATCTTCCAGTGAGTATTACTCCGGTAGAGAAGAGAAATATTAGACAAGGTCTACAGAAGAATAAAGGAAGGGCACAGAGATTTTAGCAAATGAAAGGAAGGTCATAGAGAATCAGTGCTCATGAACACACCCAGGCCTTAGTTTTGTTGAGAGCCAGGTTCCATTTGTTTTTAAACCCTGAATTAATACAGACTGAAAGCCAGGATTTATATATTCCTGGAAGACACGCAGCTCATTGGCTAATACAAATAATTTTATAACTCTTCCTCATATTATTATGAAGTAAACACTAAATATACAGGTGCAGGCAAAATGTCCCAAGGGAAGGTGAAGAAGCAGCAGAATATGCAGAGGAAAGGGGTTTTTCCTTACTGTCTTGTTTTCTTTTTTCAGCTCGTTTTAGTAATTTTAACAATAGCCCCAAACAGGCCACAAGCTATTGCAGCACCTTGTTATACCACCTTAGAAATCAATCTTAGAAACGTATTTCCGGAACAAAATCTACCTTGCAAGTAATTTTGTGTTTTGGCATTAAAAGAAGGAAAAGACCTGTTAGATATTAAACCTCCAGGCATGGAGTGACTCAAGAGGAAACATTCAGAGAACCCTGTATCACACCTCACCATAGACGCTTAATTCTTAGTGGTGAATAGTCTCACTGGGATGCTTTCTCACAGCTTTCTCACTACAATGAAAAACAGATGCTCATTAATTTACAGTGACACCCAAGATGTCTCTATACTTCTCAGTGAGAAATACTTCCAAATACACATTTGGTATAAATTTAATAATACAAATATTGTTAGATTTTAAAAATTCTCCTATAAAAACACTGAATTAGATTTTTAAGTGACTCAGTTTATTTCTGAGTATACAGTTCGGGGTGACTTGAGAGTCCCTTCTATTCACAATATGCCTAGCCTATACTTTCTGAAAATCAGGCCTAGGTACAATGTAGAAAAATGAGTATTCACAAATGGAAGCATCCCAAACCAAGAGTACCTTCTGAACTTGCTGGCCACTGGGTAGTCAATACTGTAATAGACATGATTAGACTGATCACTGGAACACAGCTATCAAATGTAAAGGGAAGATCTAATGCTGCTCACATACTATTCAGGCCAGGATCTTCTGGACTGCATGAGTATGTGAGCAACACATATTTGTTTGCAAGCACTGAGAATGCACAAGAAAAAGTCTTGGTGTGCAAATTAGTCACTGGGCAAGCCATTTTGTTCCCTTTATTTTCCTACACTCTTGGCCCATCAGTTCTCCTGAGTGCCTGCCAATATCCACTGAGCGTTTCACTAGATACTTCCCCTAAAGCACCTTGAAAATACTGAAGTAGCTCAACTAGTCTTTGGGGTCCTTAGCTTAATACAATACTGGTTATTTAGCATCCAGGTGATCAATATCCCTGTGACAGAAAAGAGAATAATGTTAGTTTACTACTGATTGTATTACCCTCTCTGAGGGAAACTTCTCACTGAAATATTCTGCTAAAAGTGTATATTCCCATCTTGGTCCCTGACCTCTGTGCCTATTTACTGCTTGTGCATCAGTGAGTGCAGGTATGTCTACATTTGGTAGCTATGAAAAGGATTAAGACAAGTACATCCTTTCCATCAGCGCTAAGGGACAAACATGCCTCATGATCAGACCTCGAGTTGGAAGCTCCAGCTGTCTCTGCTGAGTAGTCTAAGGGAAGATGGAAACTATATATTTTTAAATGGTAGTTTCCTCCAGCTTTTAGAGCACATTCAGTGGTCCTATTCCTGACTTAGAGGAATGTCTCAGTGGAAATGATAGAGAATCCCATCTGGACACCTCATTCTGACATGAAGAGATCTCTGAAAGAAGATGGTGCTTAAGAGTCACCCTCTCCTAGTTCTTCTCTTGGATAACTTGGGAGTGTCTGAGCGGTCAGGATACAAATAGGCCACCATCAACATCCTCTAAACCAGTGGCACATTAGTGCATGATTCTGCTAGCGCTACTATGTTCTGCCCTGAATTGACATATAATGGCCTGTCCCTAAATGTGTAAAGACAATCAGTTCTTGGGTATTACTCGATTCTTGGAAACATTCCATCGACTTCCTCCTTCTGTTTCTCAGAATGACTAGGCAGCCTGTGTCTGGATCCAGCCCTTAGTAAGACACCTCTTCCAATGCCGACCTCCATTTTCCAATGAACACCTTTCTATGCCTAGATATTAGCCTTCCTTTCTTCATTTCTTGCCTGGCCCAATGTCACAGACCACCAATGAAACACACCCGCTGTTTGGAATCTGGTGTTCTATCAGACTGAGTGGAAGTTATTCAGCAACTAACAGCAGTGTCTGGCAACCACAGCAAAAGTGTGGCTTGCTGCACTATTCCTCCTTATTCCTGTTCCTCCTAATGTGGGATTGGTGGCTTATGGTTTATTAAAACTTTTATGTAATAAAACATTCAGTTTCTGTGTAGCCCTCAGTTTTGTCTGCATGCAGCACAGCTTGTTTTTCATCATTTTCCCACTGGAAATCAGGATGCTAAAGAATACACATCAATCAAATGACCTACATTTTTTAAGAAAGAAACTCCTAAGGGTGAAGTGCAAAACTCCAGTTTAATTAGCAGACTTACATAGCTCTGTGATGAGGCTCCAAGGGGACAGGGGGAAAAGGAGCCCTTGTTTCTTGCCTCTGTCTAGACAGTGGCATTGAATCTTTTCCAAAAGCCTGATCCATAGCAGCCTCTTCACCACCATTTAGTTGAACAAGCAATTTGCCATGGCCCTGTCAGTGTTTCTGCTGAGATATAAGAATTATGAAAAAAGGTGTTTGTTCAATATGCTGCACAAGGCATGTGGCTTAGATGCAGTTAACGCTACAACAAACACAGAAAGTTGCTCCACAGATCAGAACTCCCTGTTTTACAGTTCTACCTGCATTAACTATACCTAGACACAGAACCCCAAAACATGTTCCAAATCTTAAAACTAAACACTAGTCTGCTACTCCCGGTAATGTTAGCAATACGGTCTTCCACCTTTAAATAGCCACAAGGCCATTGGGAAATGTCAATATTTTTCATATGCTTGTCTGAAAGACTCAGGCATCCACCAATGCTTGTATCTGAGCAATGCAGACAGCCATATGACACTCACAAATACACATTCCTACTGTGGAGCTAAGCTGAAGAATGCACTGCTGTTCTCAGCTATAATTATCACAGTTGCAGTTCTTGTTGTCACCCACATAGGTGTATTATCATCTAATATGAAGCTAAAAGAACCTTACTGAATAATAGCAGCAGCAGGGGATAGAAGACCCAAAGCTGTTATTTCTAAAAGAAGTGAGTCTAGAATCCTACATTCAAACTCTTCCTGGTAGCTGTGCTTCAAACCTGTCTCAGGCTTTAATTTGTATAACACAGTCTCTCTTTGCTTTGGTATTTTCCTCGTCTTTAAAAGTCTTGATTCATGTAACTTATGCAAGCAAAATATGTATCAATACTAGCTGAAGCTTCACTTGCACACAAAGAATGAGTACGAAACATATGATCCCTCTAACATTAGCATCAATGAATGGTTTAATTTAAGCCAATCACATCAATTTATATGTTCATTATTTACTGTTACTTCCTGGCTGTTGCTGGGTATTGGCTAGGATCAGAGATGCTGAGCTAGGATTTAAGATTTCATCATGTTGCATTTTTATGCACTTTCCTCATGTTAGCTAAACTGAAGGTTTTAGCAAAGACACTTCAGTGCCATACTCAAAATATGCATCAAAGACTACAAAGCAGGAAAAGAAATATTAATATTGTTATCTTTGTATTTCATTGGTGTCCAGGGATGTGGGCCTCACTTTAGACACAAAGCCTTAAAATGCTTGGGGAGATTTACTGCATGAAGTATAATCAGGATGCTACATGAAAGAAAATTGTCAGTGTTTTTCATGGATATAAGCATAAAACATTTAAATTGTGTAATTCAGTGGTGGTTGTGTCTCCCAGGGTGGGCATCAGGTTTGACATTCTAGTGACAAAATTAGCCTTTGTAAGTCCCTGTAGGCCTGACCTTTGAAGGAAAACATTTATAAGCCAAATCAGTTATTGGAGTGGCATTAGAAAATAGTTTTCCATGTTACTAATTACAAAGAGTTTTGTATCCATACCAGAGCAAAAAAAATCTGATCTGAACAGGCTGAGAATATTTATTTTAGTGCCTGTTCAGTTCCAGTGCTCTGTAGCAGATGTAAAGCAGCTGTGCTTTTCTGCTTGTGCGCCAAGAACGTGACTAGAATGGTTTAACCAGAGGAACCCAGCTTCCCTCCTCCATATTTTCTCTTCCTCTTGGCACTGCCTTTTCATTCTTCTGCTCAATTGTTCCTTTAATCCATGAAAGCAGTGCAATGACGAAGGCTCTTTCATGTAGATTTCATTCACATTGGCAATGCCCTTGATCTCCTCTACTCCCTTCCTGAGGCACATCATAGTTTGTGGCTTTTGCTCTTTCACTATTGATCTTAAGTGCGGTACAGGCTGTTGGGAAGTGTTTTGTGGCCTGTGGTGTGGTACATACAGAAAAGGCAGTCTGAGGACTTTTCCAGGCTGCTTGAGACTGGGAGGACTGAAAGGGATGTTTCCAGGCTGATGCCTTTCTGTAACTATAGCTGTATTAAAATGTACTTGGGGGGGGATTTACTGAGTAGAGACAGAAGTTGCTAAGAACTTTTAAGATGAACGTCGATCAGGTAGTGACTGTAGTCCCTTATCACTCTGATCCATACCAGACCTGCTCCTTGCAGAATAATTCCAGCTAAACTGCTCAGAGACCAGCTTACCCCTTGATCTCCTCAGAGCCTGGTGCTACGTTCTACATAAATTTCCCTTCAGAATTCTCCTCTCTGTAACAAGCTTTCTCTCAAGGTCATCAGGACAGAGAAAGAGGGAAGCAAGCAGAGAAGTTTGTCCACACCCTTTGTTATAAAAAGTAAAAGATGACCCTGAGCCACAACATTTCAAAACATCTTAGTGGAAAGATATGTGAAGCTCAGCTTTTGTCTTAGGCAGACTTCTGGCACATTTAGGCACATCTGTGTGCACCCGTCTTTCTGCTCTAAGAGTCCATTTCCTAACTATCATCTGTCTCTGATGTCTCATGTCTTGTGTTTCCACTGTCTACTTAAAACACAGCAAGCCAGTCAGCTTCATTCAACAGATCAAAGCCTCCTTTACAAAGGCATCTTATACACAATCTGTGTACACTTTTAAGAGAGTTTAGGGGAGCATTTCCTGCAGTGTGGGGTAACTAACATCAGTGCTGATGTACACAGGTCCTAGGATCCTCTGCTTTTCTCTTTTGCTCTTTCCTGTTTGCATTAATGCCATAACTTGCTTTGATTTTAACAAATGCAAAATAATTAATTCTTTGAATTAGTACAACCAGCAGGGCTGTTGCAAAACACTTTGATGCCTAGCCAGGCTGTCAGTTCGGTGTTAGTTCTCTCTCCTCCCAGATAAAACTATGTCAGGGATGGACTGGGTCCAGTGGAAGAGCATATAAGGATTTTATGGCTGGCCCTGCTGACAACAGAGATTTAAAATAATGTTCTTGATTCCATCAGAGTATTTGCCGTAATTATCCTGTCGTTCTTATCTTCGCTAGCTACTAGTTTGATTCTATGTGTTTGTTCTTTAGACCACTGTGGTGGTTGTACCTTGTTTATTGTTTTGAAAGCACAAGACATTCAAATGCACTATTTGCATATGCAAGTGTTATATTTCCATGTGCAAATGACAACAAATCCAAGAACTATGAGGACAAATGATAGTGCAAGTAAAATGATTCTCCTGTTAATCGGAGGCTAGATTTGATTCTTCATTGAAAACAAAGCTCTGTGATGTTTGCCAGAAATTTGCCGTTTATTCTCCAGCACCACAGTTGAAGGCTTTTGGCAGCTTGAAGAAGAAAGTAACATGAGAATCAGAGGCAAATATAAATACAATTTGAAATGGGGGGAAAAAAAAAGAAAAAGAAAAAAAGAAAAAACCCAAGCATAATTACTTCTCTGTACTTTGAAGTTTTCCCAGTGTTATGCTATAAACAGTTGTAAAAATCCCACTATTTGCTTTCTTTTCTTGGTATGGGCATTGGAAAAGGAACTGTGTGGAATTTAAAACTAACAGTGTCAACTTTGAAAAATATAAAAGATTTTGAAGAAAAAGTCACGATCTCAGCTATAAATCCAAGAGATCCTTCTGTGAAAGATTAAGTCAATCACAAAGGAGCTTGACAAGCTCTGAATTCCAGAATTGTTGAAATCAAACCTACACTGAGGAAACAACTGCGAATATAGCTCATATATCTATAGTGAACTAAAGCAACTGTCAAGCCACTGTTTTGGTAAATCTGAAATCAAAAGAGAAATCTTGGTTCTGTTATGAGTCAAATTCAGTTTTGTAACTTTTTGTCAATTATGTGGGAATTTCTGAATAGAAGAGGCCAAACCTTAAGTGTAAAGTGACTCAGTTCCACTGTCATTCAACAGAGGAACATCAGTTAAGAATCTTGTCCACTGTATTTAGACTAAAACTCTCTGCAGAGAAACCTCCAAATATCATTTATCCTTCACAATTAATATTCATGTAATTTCAATGAATGCTCTGATGTCTACTTCATTGTTTTTCGAGCTTCAGGTACTTTTTCCTCATATGCTTTTGACCTACGGGGATTTTAAAACAAGCTCAGCTCACATTTAAATGCCAGATATACTTCCCTCCTCTGACACCAGCCATTTCAGTAGTAACAGTTATGGCTGCTTGTTTTGGGGTCTGAACAGGAAGTACACTCAGCTGAAAATCTGACTTCAAATGTGGGGGTTTTTTCCAACTACTGTGAAAAGGGGTAAAAGAAACCCCAAATCAAGGCAGCAAGCAAGCCACTGAATAAACTGCTTTTGTTCTTTATGTTTTGGACACATTCAAAGAATTAACCGATTTGCTGCAATTTTGCCTCTCTTTGATAATGAATGGGTATTGCCATGCAAAAGGAAAGAAACCTACCTACAAATATATAACGGCTTTCAATGACAGACTTGCTAGAAGTTGGGAAGGGGTCACTGAACACTTATTTTAGCATTTTGATTATTTTTTTAGAGACAGCACCACCTGTAAAATGCTAATATAAAATATATTTTTGCAAAGCTATCAAAGGAATAAAACTAACTGTATTTGCAGAACATTCTCAGTTGCAAAATATATTTTGCCATGTTCATTTGCACCTAACCTCACAAGGCACAGGGACTGCAGAACTGAAAGCGCTCAAGTAGTTGTCAATTGCCAGCAGAATAAACCAAAGGTTCCAGGAACAGAAATTTAAAGACAATGATAGTCAAATAAGTGTATTTCTGTGACTCTTCACTTGTGTTCAGACTACAGAAGTAACCCAGTCAAACTGCATGCTGCGTGATGGCAACTGATTGCTAGTGCACACAGGTCATTGCTGCATGACTTGCTGGATGCATTAGGAGATGGTTTTGCCTCTTTCTAAAGAACTGGATATTGGCTGTCAGTGTGGATTCTGTGTTCGCTGAACTAATAGCTTAAGGCTGAATTTAAGCTGAAGTAATAGCTCAAATGCTATAAGAAATCAGAGGCTCTTTCTGGCTGTGCTAGAGATAGCCCAAGATGACACTGCAGCAACCCTAAACTCTGTGCCTCAGTTTGCTCCTCTTTGCATTTGATTAAAAGTATTAGGCTCAGAAGAAGTGCTCTTTTTTTCTGTTTCTAAAACTCAGTTATTCTGTCACAAATAGTAGCAGATCTCACATTTCTCTATATCACAGGTTTGCTGTGAGGTTTAATTCACTGTTTTTTGCAAAGAATTTTGAGATTCTGGATAAAAGACATTACAGAAATGGAAAGCTTTAGAAAGGAGAAACACAGAAGATCTGGTTCTGAATGCAAACTCAAAGCTGTTCATGCTGCTGCCTTTTTAGAAGCTGAGCCAAAAGATAGCAAAAGACAGAACTCAGCAGGCCCAGCCAAGTGTCCTGGCTCTGTGAAACGCTAACTTCATACCTTGTTTATGGTATCCAACCTGTCTAGATTATCACAACAAGAAAAGTCACAGAACCATGAGGGACTTGATTAAAACTCACTACACCACAACAGCTTGAGAGTTATAAGGGGAGGAATGATATTCCTCTATGACATGAAGCACCTGGTAGGAGATATGAGGCACCTATTCAGGGCATGGCGTCTCCAAGTATCTGTGTCAGTGCAACATCCAGACAAGCGAGGGGAAACTCAGAAAGGAACAGAGCACTTCTGTAAATCTTCTTAGCACTACCTGGTAATAGGCAATCAAAAGCAGTACCTGGCATAAATGAGATGCAGGCTGGTCAGCTAGCTGAAACAACAGTTTCGGCAGAGGCCAAAATTAGGCCTCTCTGGAATTCTGGTATTTTGTATGCTAGTTGTTCACAGTTAGCTTTTTTCTTAGTGCTGCTGTAATATAAGTGAGGTTTTTCTGGATCAACCTCTATTTTTTCTATTTTTACTCATTTACATTTAAAATACTTGAAAACATTTCTCTGCAGCCTCAGCTCCCATTCTTACCAGTATCTTTACATTCACATCTGCTCAATGAATGCTACAGGCTGCTCAGCAATTCTAAATCCTGAAGACTTAGGTTGCTTAAGCATGGACATAGAAACCTGTAGCTATGGACATTAATGTGTGCTTAGCTGCTTAAATAGTAATAATAATTCTGTTATTTAGATGCTGTGGAATACCTTATAAAAGAAGAGAGGTATTAAAGACAAATCTGCAGTAGACTATAAAGTCCTTTTCCCAGGATATTTTACCCAGATTATGGTGTATAACCACATAACATATCTGGAACAAAAACATGTACCAGGTGTTTTGAATATTGACAATTTCACTTTAAACTTTGTACCTACAGAAGCCAAGTGTGATTAGGCTCTTAGTAGTATGCAACAGCACGGGCTTGCCTTAGAAATGAAGTTCTGTGCTTGAGTTTGTTTCTATATGTTTAAAAAGTGGCTCCATGGAAACACATGGAGCCCTCTAAGATAGCTTTAAAGGAAGGTAGGGGGAGTTTAAAAAGAAAGCTGTTTGAGAGTATTGATTTTACAAGTACTGTGAAAAAGAAGGTGGAAAATGTGCTGGGAAAAAATGTGGAATTTAAATGAATCCTATAAATAACTTTTACAGCATACACATCTGTACAAAGGCAGAAAGAACAGGGAGAAATAGATCTTTCAAATTCACTCTAGTTATTATGGTGTTAGTAGGTATAGTCATCATTCAACTGCAGTGCATAGGCTTGGATTTCTCTATCCTCATTTCCAAATTATTATATACTTTCTAGAAGATTACATGGGAGACCAGTGCAACCAAGCCCCTGCAAATTTAAAGAAGCATGAAACCTAAACCTTTCTAACTGCATTCTCTTCAGCTCCCTATTTCATATAGTTCAGAAACCCTGAAGAAACATCATTCAAGATCCTTGTAGCAAGGGAATATGTAACCAAAGAACTTCTCTACAACTAGATGAAAAGGAACCCTCAACAGATGATGCAGGCTATGCTGAGTGAAGGCCTTGCATATGAGAAATGCAACTAGGAAAAAAACTTCCTAAACAGGAAATAAACTATAACAGATTGCTACTAATCTGTAACATTAAACCACAACCCAAACCTCCTGTCCCTCTAACTAGTCCTTCACGAAGACACCTTACATGGTTAAGAACAACAGGTGACCAATTAATTGCTGAAAATCACTGTCCTTCATCAGGCTTCAGGTGCATTTTTTTCAGTTCTACCCACAAGTGCCTGTCCATCCAAACAGAAGGTCTTGAGCTATCACTGTAGCGAAAGAATTAGATTCTTCACTCTGAATTGGTTGAGACAAATACCATAATTCCTTACAATGATCTATTAGTCCCTTCTTATTTTCTACCAAGTGGAAAGGGGGAAATATGCTATTCCAGATGAAATTTATGTATTTTTTTCCCATGAGTTTCATAGGCATCCTTTACAGATTCATCCAAAATGTAGGAGCCAGATTCTCATCAACATTAGGATACCTTTGCATGCTTGCATTGTCAGAGCAGAAAAAGAAAAAAAGGCCTCAGATCTAAACCAGCCACATTAATACAACTCATACATAAGAATGGATGAAATTTTGGACTTAGGCAGCTTGGATTGTTGCTGTTTTCAATATGTCACAATCCAGCTAATAGATTTCCTCCCAGTCTGGGCTTGTTCTCAAAAAATCTAGCTTATTGCCAGCAACAGATTCTTGTGTATCTCCTTTCACAGACCAAAGTTCAAGAATAAACCTCCAAACTGGAAGATGCTTTTGCTACAAAGGTACCACAGGAGTGTATTTCACTACTATTCCTCAGAATGACACAAGCTTGACCACATGGCACATTTCTATGTGCAAACAGGAACACATCTGTGGTGTCTGGGAAATTCATGATAAGATGTTGAAGGCTTGAAATATGTTGAAATTATTTTGCCTACAGTACCATGTACAATTAGTTAAATCTGGGGTTGAATTCATAAGGCAATATTTCCCAGTGCATTTGTTGTTTGTCTTTTTTTGCTGAGTCCTTGTTGCTTTAGTGTTATAATGAACATCTCAGAGTGCACTACTACGTTATGGCTTCTTCAGTAGCACAAGCAAATTTAAGGATTTCCTGCCTTCCCCTCTCCAATTTCTCAATCTAATCCCTCAACCCTGGCCAAGCCTCTCACTCACCAAAGCAGCTAGGTGAAATCATCTGGCAATATCTAGCAGCATTGTTTCTGGTATGACTGGTTAAGAACAGTGCCTGCTGGAATGACACTAGCTACTCCATGTGTTTGCTGCTGGAGAAAATGAAAGAGGAAGCTGTTCACTGTCATCAGCACAATCATTTAACATCTAAAATTGCAAAACAGCTGTTAAAGGAAAAGACAAGATGTGGGAATCTAAATAAAGCAAAAGGTCAAAGAAAGCAAAGAGGAGATAGCAGTTTGGGATGGCTCTACTCCTTTTTACCACATTCACTGTAGTTTGTAGCTACTGGGCCATACTCAACCACAGTCTGTACTGTGGTTTAATCTGACACCGAGTTTCTCTATGTGGAAGTTGTTGTATACTTTGCAAAACAAAGTATCCAGAGAAGGAATATTCTGATTTCACACTGAAGCATTCGTTTCTTTTTAAGTAGGAGACAACATGTCTGCAGAGTTTGGGGCTGTTTGCAGGATGTGTGCTCACCTTGCAATGCAGAGAACCTAGCGGCAGAGTGGCTCAAGCATCCCAAAAGTGCAAGAGCATACACTAGGCTGAATGTCATTTCCTAACATACTGCTCTCCTTTGAATCAAATGCCTCCTTTTTTGCATATTCATTTTGTTCCCATCACTTTTCGTCTTCTTACATCTTTCATTGTGACACAAATGCACAACCCAACAACCACTGCACATAAACAGTGTCCGTCTGACACAGCCACGTGGGTGCAGTTGTTTACAAAATGGAATGGCAAGCTCCATACTTCTCAGTAGAATTTCTCATCAGCAAATCTGCCTCTTGCTTAGAGATTTTATTTTTCCATGCTCGTTTGTTGTCATGTTGATGACAACAGTTTCAGAAGTACAGTATGTTTATCAGAAAGATGCATATTCAATTAATATTGCTTTAGGCAATTTTCACTAAAAATCAAGGCTTACAAATCTCTCCACAATTCACACAGATAATAAGCCCTTTCAGAAGGATGTTTCAGCAGTATTTCTAAGATAATGCTACCCTACCCTACAAGACCCTGCCTTGCTCATTTGGAACTTGACTAGAACTTTATTTACAGTCAGTCTAAACTAGATACATCAGGAATGGAAACCTAAAATGCTGATCCTTTGATCTGTCATCACAGTTTTCCAGACATTCACTATCAAGCAGTTTGGTACCAATAACTGTTTGAGCCACCTTAAAATAGTTTGCACTGTAAAAGCAGATCTATATTTATAACTGGTACATACACACAATCACACACACACAGAGCTTCTGCAATAGGAATACAAATGCCAAGTATTTAAAAGTTCAGCTTGTCTCCATTAAGCCTTTCTACATTTTCAGTTAGGAGAAAAAATGAGATTTTTTTCATTAAAATCTTCAATTCCCTGCATTTTTAATTTTAGTCCTAAAGAGCAACCTGATGGGTCATGCCAGGTGGGCAAATATAAGCAGATGTGTATTCATCTCTTCCCAGATCTTCACTAATATCTCATTTTTCTTGTCATTATGTAGCAGAACAGCTTTGCTGGAACCAAATGCCATTGGGTTAATTAAGTGAGAGCGCAACTGTCTTTTAAGTGGAGCCCTCTTTTTGAAGGCTTCCTATCTGTAGCTGATAATGTGTCCAACTCACCACAACAATTACCCTTTCAGAGGGGTGAATATTTCCAAATATTTGTGTTGCAGTGCAGCAGAATTTAAACACGTCAAAACAATTTTCATTGGTATTTCAAAAAAGTGTAAATTTCTGCCTAAATAATTTGGAGAAGAAACCTCACCAGTGACTTACAGTCATCATTAAATACACTTAGTGGGAAATTAAATTTGGTTTCATGTTTTATGAGCTCCTTTTCAAGGTATTAGACTGGAGTTCTGCCATTTGTTTAATTAAGAATTGATTAACCTTTCTTTTTTGCTTCTGATTTTAAGAGTGCTCATTCTCCAATCTCAAATGTTCACAGCATCTGAAATCTTTTCCTTCTCTTTCATAGTCTTAGCAGCATTTCCTAGACCCAAGAGGAATAACACAGTGCAAATTATGTGATGATAAAATAGCAAGAATTGCATTTTCACTGCATCATCACTACTAGTTAAGAATTCATAACGAGAAACTTTTGTAACATTTGCAAAACTTTCATTAGAATGCACTGATTTCCTAAGTGGGTCAACACTTAGAGCCTTTCACAATTAACAAATGTTTTAGGTAATGCTTAACATAAAACTTTAACAAACAATGTAAGTCTTCTGTTTGGAAACCATGGGGAGCAGAGGGAGAGGTTCTCAATACAAATCATGTTTCTCAAATGAGATTTAGTTTTTATATTGACAGCTGAAGACAAAGTTCTCTATTACATATAAATATGCTTTCAGATTAGATCAAATGTGTGGAATGGCACTTGTTAACCAAGCTGTGTAACTGCCACGCTGAAATCAACAGAGTAAAACTATTTAGCTAGATATTTAAGGTCATACTCTCTCAGGTCTTAATGTTTGGAAGCACCACATGGGCAGCAAAGAAATGCTTAAGATCAGAATGTTCTACGTGTACAACACACATTGCTGCCACTGGAGACTACAAACATTTTAGCTGCAGAAGCAGCATGGAGCATGCTGATGCATCCTGTAAGTGCAACGGAAAACTGAAATACAAGCTGTCTTGCCTGGGAGTCTCAGATCTTTGCAGGTAAGCCCATGAACATCTAGAAAGCGAAAATTAAATAACATAGCCTATGTGTTTACTAAGTGATTCATTGACTAATGCATGAGTCAAATCTTGTCTTCTCTAAAATCAGTTGGGAGTTCTGCCACTGAATTCAATGGAATGCAATTTCATTCACCATGTCCCAATTCTCTGACTAGAAATAGATTTGAATAAAATATTCAGATGCATTTGAATGATGAGCCTTTGCCCTGTAATGAATCAAAGGGTCTTTCTGAGTTAAGATAAGATTCTATGGGCTTTGTTTAAGAACGCTGGCCTGCAAGGATCCTCTTGGGCCAGCAAGTCTCATCCTGTGGCAGCTAAAACTCATGCTATCAGGTATATGCATGTGTAACAAACAGCCCTTATATTCACACAGTCCCATTTGAAAACAAACAGGGGTTTATTAAGGCCTGATCAGTACAGAGGACAAGGCTCATGACAACTCACAAGCACTCTTACCTCACTCTAGACTGCAAATTTGAGCCAAAATTACACCTCCCATTACCACAACAGAAGCGTCTTCAAATCAAGCCAGCAGACTCAGACCCAGTGGAAAGGGATGTATGCTAGTTTTCAAACTCTGCCACAGGTTTCCTTTGACCGGTTTTAAGTCATGCCTTGTTTTGTACCTCCATTTCTTAGTCTGTAAAATGCAGACTCTGTAAAATTACTATAAAGACTGTTCTTGTACAATAGGTTAAATGTCAGTTTTGAACTAGTGATCTGCTGGGTTTGCCAAACACAATTAGAGTGCAGGACCCTAAGGTGTCAGGTAGGGAACCAGTCCTTCAGGCAACCAGTCAAGCTAGTTTCATTAGTGCAGACATATCGTGATAAGGATTCTTAATTTAATGGAGCTCCTGCAAATAAACAAGTTTAATGAAGATTACTCACTTCCTGGAATTCATTGTGCTGCTCCAATTTAATGCTATCACTTGCATAAGAGGCTGTGACAAAGTCTCTGGAAAAAAATAAAATATGCAAATTCAGACACTTCAAAGGCTTTTATTTTAATTGTGCAGAATGCAGAATAGAACAAGAGCAACTCCACTAAAAATGGAAAAAGCACAAGAGAGGAAACTGATACATTTCCATCATTTCTTTTAGCTCTGTAAGAATTACTCTCAAACACATGAGTTCTCTGAACTACCAGTTCCTCTGAATCAGTGCAGTTCTCATGATGGGTTTGCAGAACTACATGAAATGTCCACAGAAAAAAATGAAGACCTCGCAATACTCTCTCAATTTCAATTTTATTGCAAATGCTGAGTTCTGCGGAGATTTGCTGAAGTTTCTAAAAATTATGATCCAACTTTGGATCATATTCAACAGAATCTGTGATCAGTTTTAAGCCATTTTCAAATAAACCTGGGCTGAACTGTGGCTTGGCACTCCAACCAGTAAAGCTTAGTGGTTTTGATAGAATTTCACCTAGAATTTGGGGGTTCTTTTGAATAAAGATGAGCTCGAGATGAAAAATTCATATCTGGGCCAGGAGTTGTGGGTATTTGGATCCACAGTTGTGGTTCTGGCCCAGTTCTAAACAAAGTCAAAACCACAACTCAAATCAAAACTGAAAAAAAGTACACATAAAGCCAGCCAACTAGAAAAAGCAAATTTTACACAACTCCCTTAGTTTAACAGTTTTACTGATTACAGGTGATGTTTTAGGCCATTTTGCATGCACTAATTTCTCTCTTAGTCTTTCACAGGAACTTAGCATTGTACAACGGCTTTCTATCAGATGAAAATTTCTTTAATGAGTGCAAAATAAATTTTTAGGGCTTCACTTTTACTGCATCTGGATTAGTTGTGGAAAGGAATACTTCTGAATTTACTTTATTTAGCAAGCCATTATATCTCTGCAAATAAGTTCAATTCCAGGAATAGGACTAAGAGTAAGCTATTCAATAATGCTGGAACAGCTAGGCAAGGAACTGTAATGTTAGAAACTTATGGGATTTTGTAAAAGCTAGTACAATAGCAATAAAGCCTTCAACTCAGTTAAAACTTGTAGAATCAACTGTGATCAAACTGCTCAAGGATTGATGAGAACAGTCCTCAAGCCACAGGTGTGAATTATTTTTCTTAGTGCTCTCCTGGAACACAGTTGAAGTTGTTATGTGAAAGTATGAAAAACTACAGAGAACAGAAAAGAATTAATCAAAAATCAGCATAGGCCAGAACGTATCCCCCAGCTTTAAAAACTTTAGCAAAACCTGGCTTTTTGCCAATTAATAACAGAAAATTTGAAAATAAAATCAGACAAAAAAGACAGCAAGTGATTAACATTACAGGTTACCCTATCATTTAAATTCTACTGCATAAGACTTTTCCTCAAATAGCTACCAACGAACAACACAGAGTTCACTGCAGTCTGACAAGCCCTCACGTTCATTTATTTTACATTCCAGAGACATGTTCTAATTTCAGGATAATTAATAGTTTTGTAATGTTGACAACATAATTCTCTCAAATAGCTAACAGCTACAGATATATTTTATAGACATGAGATTATAAACGGCACTTAATTGCTGTACAAAATTTAAAACTTGCTAAAATGGGGACTCTATGCCTGAAGCAAAGGTAATATACAGCTCCTAAGCTTTGCTGTAAAGCCAACGCGGGCTCTGGGACCCTCAGTGTTTTCAAATGAGGTATCCCAACAGTCTGTCCACAAAGGAATCTATATCCCAGAATACGATCTCAGAGCATGAGGATGGTAACTCCTCTGACCATATGTGCATGTGGCTCACTAGACCACCCAGAATTTAAGATGGCCAGTTCTTAAACCATCTCTTCCTTGGCTGTGCTGCAGAAATGCTATTTTTGTCTGTGGTGTCCAGCTAATCCGTCTGAAATACCATACTCTACAGGGCAACAGCCTTGTGATTAACGTCTAAATTTCAATGGACATTTGCTCAGTTCTTAGCCTCAGTTTTGTATATAGTTTTAGACAAGTTATCTAGGCAGCTACTTTCCATCTAGGGTCCCAGCTTCTGTTTTCACTCTGTAAGTTTGAATATATCACACAAAAACAAGTATCAATCCACAAGAGGTAGGTGTCTAAATAACTTGGAGAAACGAAGCCATAATCTCTGTGTATTCTGTTCCTTACTTTACATATGCAATTATTGTGGCTTTCTTCACCTTATCCTGTTTATTAAACAGGATAAACCTTTCTGGGCTTGATCTTTATAGAAAATACCACAACAGCATTTGATCTCAGGTGTCTGCTTCTGTGAAAAGATTCAAAATAATAGCACGGTCTTTTTTATCCAGAAAATACACACATTAATGTGCTGCTTACCAGTACTATTACACATAGCTTCTAATGCCACAGAATATAGCAGTCTGGGAAAACATGTAATATTATCATGGGAAGATTATAGGGAATGGGGAAGTTAAGAAGGCCCTTGTGTTCAAATGAAACAAGATACTCTTCTCAGCAGGGCTGCCAAAGATGATTTTGTCTTCAATCAGTGATGGTCCCCAGCATTACAGAAGAGGTGTTACTTCTAGGAAAGATTAGACTACAAACTCTCTCAGGTATTTCTACAGTCCTCCACTCCCTACAGTTCTCCTACCACCTGAAGTAGACAGCACTGCTATTCTCCCATTTTACAAAAAAATGAACTTGAAATAGAGAGACTAACTAGGCACTCAGGATTTTTGCTTTGTTTTCCTGCGTGAAAACAAAGACTTGAACTTCCACACCATGGACTAGTGTCTTCGCCCTCTGGGCAAGATTTGTACAATTGTTATCTGCTTGTATTTGTTTCTCAAATAATCCAGTTCAGTTTCAGCTGGAAGCATAACTTCTTTTGACTGTTTCGAAACTGCCACTCTTAATCCTGAAGTATCTGGACCCTGGATTCAACTGTTAACATAATAAATGCCTGTAAAAGTAGGTACTGAAGGCACACAAGTTGTTTGGAAAAATGTGGATTGTAATATGGCAGTAATCACTGTTATGAACAGTGAACTGGTCTTTTATTGACAAGGCCAAGTCTGTTAATGGCGTCTCATCACCAAAAAGATATAAAAACAAATCAGACACAATGATTTGTCCTGACACAGGCCAGTTTCCAGGACAGGAGAGTTCCTAGCTCATCTTCAGATCCATTCCTTGAATTTCAGAATTACTTAAGAATTTAAGGGGGTGGGGGGAGGGGTGTTTGCCTAAAACTAATACCTTGCTGGCATCCAATTTTTAAGCGTAATTTTTCTAATATCCTTATAGAGCCAGTATACCAGAAACTTCTGAGACACCTGAAGGGAATCTAGGGGTAAAATTTATCCTGCCTATAAGCATTTCAGAAATGCAGCTGTTCTACAGTGTATTTGTCAATGCACACTTTGTTTTTACTTAAGGCTTAATTTACCTCTACTTTCTAGAGGACTAGATTCTGCTCTTAGATGCTCAGGTGTAGCTTGCACTAAGATCACATCTATATAAAGGAAACTGATCTCCTTTCAGCATTCAAAAATATTTTTTAGGTTGTTAACTACCTCAGTGGTTAATACTTATAAGACATCTCAGAAAAAAATAGTCATAGAAAATGAGAGATACTTCCCAGAAGGGCCTCAGACCCTACGTTATCTTGTTTTACAGTGCATACTTGTATAAATATTTATTTAAAAGCAATGAAGTGTGGCTATTATTGAACAAAAAAATAATCTTGAAACCTATGTTTTCCCCAAACTTTATTTTATAAGATGATGGTATTTTTTTGTTTGGTATGTAAATTCAACCATTGGACCTAGGATAATGAAAAGCAGCTCAAACTCCTTTGCTTTTAATTTATAGATACTTTCATGAGGAAGAGACTCCAGTTCTTCACACTATTCTGCACAGTTTGTCAGGCTGAATTAGAAACAAGAAGATGAAAGGTAGTATCAGGATCCCCTAATTCTGTCCAGTTAGTTCCTATATAGTGTTTTAGTAACTCGTTTAAACCGAATCATTACAGAGTAGAAGAGATTTCACGAAAAAAATTTAAGAGCAGGTATGAAAAGGATTCATGAGAATCTATAATTAAAGCCACATGCAGGAGAACTAGAGCACAGTGTTCTTGTGCTTCCTTTCAATAATACTTCATAACCCTAAGGATATTATCTCAGTCAGGGGTCTGTTGAGCAGGACAAAAGAACATCCATATCCCAAACCTCTTTAAAGTTTGTGTTTGGCAGAATAAGGCAAGGGAGTGATCTTCAACACTATTTTGTGCTCAGGGTGTGGGCTTATAAAGACATATGGAACGAAGAGCCAAGCCTTGTGCTGTCATGAAGGAAGAATTCAGATCTGCAAAGAAAGACTCTACAAAAAAAAGTTAAAAAACAACAGCCTACATCATAACATGAAGAATTTGGAGCTCTTCTTAACAAAGACAAAGTTCTGGGAAGCTTTCCTGTATTTATAGTTTGTGGTTTTCCCTGAGCAGTATACCTGCAAGCCATGTAATATCCAACTTACACTTATTAGCTTTCCCTGCCCTTTTGTTTTTAACTTTGTGTAAAACACTCCAATAAATTCTGTGGCACTACCTATACTTCCAAGAAATCTTGCAGTACAGGCACCCACAATAACAAAGCATCACTTTATATAGCCTCAGTCTATGAATACATTTGAGGAGAGAGGTTTTTAAGAGGGTATTTCTTCTCGGGTGTTAATGTTCCGTCTTTGAACTGTAACTGGGAAGCCTTCATCTCCCTAAAAAACAGGGAGCTTTGGACTGCAATTTCAGAAGTTGCTGAGCATGAACCTCTGAGAAACAAGTCTTTTCAGGGTCTCTTAAATTTGGCACTCCCTAGTTAAAAACATGAAAAACTATTTTTTACAGTCTTGACCAATAGAACAAAAATGCCATTGATCATTGTCGTCAACTTTCATGATAAATGTCACAACAGTTAAAGAATGGAGTATTCTGAACATATGATATTTAGGTGGGCCTGTTCCAGAATATTACTTGCCTTCTACAGTTCCCCATTATTGTCATTTCACTGTTACTGCTGCCTGAGAGAGGTTTATTCTTCACCTCAAAGGAACTACCCACTAGAAACAAGGCAAACAAAACATTGATATCAGATAGACCACATTCTCTACTAGCAGTAACGCAAGCTCTGTTCAGAAGAGTGTTCTCCTGAATTCCCATTTGGTTTTCCCTTACTTCCCCTTTGCTCCTCTGCATGCAGTTGCCCTACTGCTTTGGTAAAGCCACAGCCTCATTAAAGACAATGGCAAATGTGGCACTGACAGCAGTAAAACAAAGAGATACTTTCATCAGAGAGGATGGTACCGTACAAAAACACCACATAGGAAGAAGCATGGGAAAGATAAATCTTTCTGAATAGGAGTTTTTGAGAACAGATACACCTGTGTGGTGCAAAGCAGGCACAAGCACTGTGATTCTGCTGAAAGATGTATGTTGACCCAAATAAAGGCGAGCGATGCAAAAAGGGAAAGAAAACAGTCCTACAACTAGCAAATATTATGCCTTAACAAGAAGGCATAACAAGGAGACACAGGATTGAAAAAATAGATGAGAATTCAGGTTGCTTGGATATCAGAGATTAACATATATAAGGAAAGAGTAAAGTGGGATTTGTCCCATTCTTTGTGATTTACAAAGTATTTTTTAAATTACCAGTTCATGGAGAGAAAATAGAGCTGAGTTAAAGACCTCAAAAGCCCGATGCAGCTGTAGCAGCTCTGATATGATAAGGAAGCTTACATCCAGACAAAATGTCATTCCTCCAGATGGACCTTTGCACATTCTCAAGCTCCTTCATAAACCGCAGGATTTTGGAAGAGGCCAAGTGAAGACGCTCTCTTGCAAGGGCTGGCTAACAGTCAGCAACGGGCTCACGTACCTGCCAAGGGTGCCACCGCGTGGACAGTGCATAATTACTCTCCTGATTAGCCCAAGATGTGTTTTGAGATAGAGCAGCGCTCAGCCGAACTGAGTGACACATACACCGTTTAACAATGCTGTATTTTACAGTTTAGGTATTTGAAATTATTTTAATGATCAATATTTTAATTCTATCTCTGCAATTTCACAGAAGATTAGTGGAGTATTATACAGTGGATTTTATGTGCAATGACTGGGTTGAATGTCTTTCCTATCTTTCTCAGCCAATATAACCTTCAGAAAAGACAAATAACCCGTAAATCAGGTGCTGAAATACATGTGAGTTCATTTCTCTGCTCTGGGAAAATCACGTATGTTCTGTGGTTCAGACTAAGATGGTGATAGCAACACTGTCCTACTGCCTTCATATGTGAGAACAAAAGGTTTCTCTGATGCTATATTAATATAGGTCATATCAGTGCCAGAGAGATATGAAGATTCATAATGCAAGAGAAAAGGCATGAATCAGAGACAATAAATTACAATTCGACTAACCTAGCATCCACACAACTGTTTTTGCAAATGAACAAATCTCTCTCTGGCAAGAGAAGGAAATTTTTTTTAAAATGTAGAGGTGCTGGAAAAAGTTTCACCTCAGGAAGAACGGAGCCATCTGAAACTCCTGGATTGTGAATTCAATGAAGGAAAATGCACTAAATGACAAAGCAAGAATTTCTTAATCTAGACTTCAGATTTGAGGACTGGGTGTTATTTCTGTTGTGTCCAGGAGGGACTATGTATATACAGTCCTTGCTATTTTTTCCACTAGCACTTTGAAGGAGCTCACTCCTTCAGACATCTCTTTTGGGACAGAAAGTGGTATAGAGAAAGGGGTCAAGGTCTTAACCCAGGGTAGATAGAATTAGTGGACCTAAATGCAGCAGCTACAAAACTTCTATAGGGAAATGATATCCCCATGGCTTGTAAATGCCTTCTTGATGCTTTACCATTTGAGGATTCTAAGTGCCAAATATGGTCTTAAACCAGCATAAAAAAACCTTGGTATTATCAGTCTGGAAAACATGTATCTGATCAGTCATGTATGACAAAGGCTTTTTACAATGAATATTTATGTACAGATCTTTCGAAAGACACATCTCCCTTTCAAACACCTACAAGAGAGCCAAATTCCCCAAAATGCTTCATGCTGTCTGATAAAGCCAGCATTTACTGACATGTACTTTTTTAAAAATTTGGACATTTTTGTAGGTTCCTAAATGGAATACAAGTTCTTTATCTAAATTCTGGCCCTGGAAGTACCATATTTCTGTTGTTCAGATACGGTGTGAACTGCACAGCTACCCGTTACTTCTGCATTCTAATTCTTGCCTAAGAGCAGTGTACCCTTGATATTTTAGATGTGTGTTTAAATGGACATAATGTGCCTCTTCTGAATTTCCTTTTGGAAGTGGATCATGTCACCAGAACTCCTAACATCATGTCTGTGCGTTAACCCAGCCCTTTTTCTCTTATCAATAGAGGAACACGGTGAATATTTAGCTGCATCAGTGTTTCCCATTCCTGCTCTTTCTACATATTATTGAGATACTTACTGGACAATGACAAAAGATTCTTATTCACAAATCTGGCAAGCTCGAGAATTTGAACTACAAACAAAGAGAAATATAGCTCTGTACATTCAAAAAATGAATTGGAAAAATGCCCTGGCTTTCGTTCCATTTCTAAAACTCCCTTTGTTTCATTATCTCTGCACTTTCAGTGTCAGAAGTTTATGACCTATCAATCAACGAAGTATTAAGAGTAACTATTAAGGACATATTTATGTGAGAACCATGTGTAGTTCTTGGCATCATGTATAGCCTTAGCCTCCCTTTGAGCCCACTCATTTCTTTCTGAGCATTTTATTCTTGAAAGAATGGCCTACTGTCAAATAAGTCATTTAACCATTGACAGAACGCCTGCTTCTCTGATTTTAAATTTGTAATCTGTGTAGGAATAATTGTTTGATTCAGGCACTTATGTGGGCAGACGGCTTTACCCAATGAATCGTTAATGGAGAGTGAATTTTAAGCACAAAAATCAGCAGAGACACACCAGAGTTTGGTCTAGTATTTATTCCTAAAATGAGGAATAGACCCTTTGGCTCTACAGCTGGTCTTGCCCACAGGATGAGGGGCTCTTGCAGCTCAGGGTTTCATTCAGCAACATTTTTCTTCTAACCAAATCCTGAGATTACTGCTCTTTCCATAAGAAATGCAGAGTTAATTCCTGAACCTAATGCAAGTTTGGCCCTAAATTTCAAGAAGGGTAGATTTTCAAGATAGGCATATGATTATCTGATTTTTAGCCCAGAAGAGAGGGGAAGGAGGGAAGTCTGATACAAAATCTCAGATCTAAGTAGGAAAGAAGTGACTAAAATAACCAGAATGGGATTCAGGAGATCTAGTTTCAGGTTTCCTGGATGATCTAAAGAAATAAGTCAATAATTTTTACCTTCATAATCCCTCAACTCCCCATTTTACTTTCTTTGTTTTATTTATGAAGGTCAATTAAATCACAAAGGCAAGAATTGTTTTTACTACACAGGAGCACAGTACACCCATAGGCATTCCTTGCCCTAATACTAACTAAATAACAGTAACAGATCATAATAAAGATATAAAATTAGATCCCTCTTTCCTACCATGTTTGAATATTCTGAACTTTGGCAAGTTTTAATTTTGGATTTACTTTTTGCAGTTCCAACCCAGATCTTAAATACTGAAAGTCTGGCGACAACTTCATATTCAATGAGAAGAACAGACCAGAGAAACACAACAGTGACTGAAATAAATTATGGAGATCGTAATGGAAAGATACAGAATGGGGAACAATGGAGAAAAATAAAAGTTCAGGAAGGCTGTAGAATTAAAAAAAGGGAAGGAAATTGTGGAACACAAAAATAAGAATGGAAACAAACTTTTAAAAAAATCTAGAAGTTGGAAAGAATTTAGAGAACCAAAGGACAAATCTGGGGAAAAAAGAGAAATATAGGGTCATCAAAGAATCTTCATTTTTAATTTTGACTCTATTAAAGTTTCATGCGTGTTTGGTTTTCACAAGAAACAGTAATTTTTTCATGGGAATCAAAAACCAAAGTGTGGAGGAGGACTTGCCAATATTTTCAATGTTTTGCTGTTTTCCTCTACAAAATGAGATATAACAGGAAAACACATGGCCAGGCATGGCATCCCTTGTCTGAAGTATCACTATGACCCGCCCAGTCTCCAAATCAGAAATTCTGTATCTCTACTGCTGAGCTAAAAGGCTGCAAGCCAGAGCTGCAGAAATACATCTATGTGTGTAAAGGTTCAGGTAAATACCTAGCTACAGTGTCAAAAATACCTCTCTCTGTACCTGACTCATACTGACTTCAAAGTAAATTTCAAAATCCAGCTAGTTTCTATATCTGTTTCTTTAAGCACCCAAATGTGATCCTAAAGCTCTGTGCAAAGAGGCTAGATGTTTCCTGTGATGATCAGGCACTGATGGGGTCATACACACCAAGTAGTTGTTTACTAATAATGCTGCAAACTGCACCTCTGTATAGAGTTCCCACCCTAGTTTCATTTTAACCTGCTTTCTTGAGTGTAGTGGAAAAAAGGTTTTGCCCATTCAATTCTTAGTGTTCTATTTCTTTTCAGTCCAAAACTATCTTGTGCTCCCACTGTAACTATTACAAAGCAACTTTGCACTCCTCAGGCAATTGTTGATAGCATAGCACCTGGCAGAGAGTAGGTAAGTGCAGCACATGTAACTTGCAAAGTCAATGTCCTAGTAGACTTCATAGATGTTACACATTTTGTAAATTGTATGTTTTCAAGAATACCAACGTTGTTATTCTGTAAGTAGTGCATTAAGTAATATTTAGTTTTGCTTTCTTTGTTTTACCTCCATGGCACCAGCCCTCCTGCCTGGTACTCTGTGGCACTGCAATTCACTCAGGCTGTAACAATCTGTTTGCAATGCATTAGGAGAGAAAGAGGGAGAAATGGGGAAAATGAAAGCAGCAACAAAGCCACATTGCCTCCTGTGATTACAAGAGGCAGAAGATCAAATGCAAACTTTAATAGTAGCAAACACAAGACCAGGCTTAGTAGTTGCAAAATGTGCCAAGTGCTCAGCACACCAATGTGCCTCAACACTCAGAAATTAATCTAAGCAAAAGCTGCTAAAGGTGTGTGGGGGAACCCACCAGAGTGATAATGCATCATGGAGAGCTGTCACAATAAATGAAAGTACTGGAGCAATTAGCAGACACTGTACTAAGCACTGTGCCACTTTCCCCATTTTAATTGTACTTCATCTTAGTCAGAAGCTAAACTCAAACTGAACTTTGCTGGATATGGCAGAATTGACTCATTTTGAAGAACACAATGGCCTAACAGTTAACTTCTACTTTTCTAACAAAATAAGGAGGAGGAGTTTGAGAAAAGAAACGTGGGGAGGAAGAACTGGGAGTAGAGATGGCTTGGAATAATTTGCTTAGAGCAGTGTTCATTTCCTAAAGGAAACCCCTATAAAATTCTACAAAATACCTCACATCACTCTCTATTAAAGGCTTTCTTTACATTTACCTCATCTAAGATACTGTTGAGAACTCAGCTGTTACTATGGACCAGGTACAGGATCACCAGTACTTCTGATTGTTACCCTTTCCTTGTTGGCTGGGAAAGCCTACATCCTCTTGTCCCTCCTGGAGAGTGAACTCTCTGGAGAGTCAGGCATGGACCCCATGACAACACCACTGGGACCAGACGGGAGTCTTGGGGGTGGTCCATGAGTTGACAAGTGTACCTTTCTGGTAGGAAGGCAGCAGCACAAATAAATCCATTGGAACTCAATGGGCAAGCAACTGAAGGCACTAACCTTGCATTATAGCAGGTATGTGCCTAAGCCCTTGCCCATTTCTATCCTCATTGTACTTGGCTTCCTTTCATGACTCACATGAGGGCTTTTTTGGTGGAGAAACACATACTTCTGTCTTCTCAGTCCATTTTTCTCCTTAAAAGGAAGGGCCTAGGAAGGGCCAGCAAACTCAAAAACTTGCTTCCCTCTCTTTATGCCAGGATAAGCTGGACGACCTTAGACTCTGTGGTTTAAAATAAATCCTTTTTAGGATTATTTCATACTTGAAGTATATCATGGCTAGTTACTAAAATGACTTGTGACCTGAGTGGCTACACTTATTCATAAATCCTCTCTTTTCTCAATGACATCCCATAATCTGCAGTAAGAAATGAAAGGAGGCTTAGCTTCTGCATACCCTTCGCACTCTGCTGGGGGCACAAAAAAAAGGAACTGTAACCCTCCAGAAATGGATGGTCAAGTCATGGAGCTATGAAAATACAGGAATCAGTCTGCTCTAGTACATCCTCAAAAGTGCAGACACTGGACCTAAGCAGCTAGAAAAAGAGAGAAAAATGCATTGCAACAACTGGGTTAAATGCTCTGTAATGAGATATAACATTGGTTTTGAGGTTGCAAATGTTTAGAGACAGAGCTGTTCACTTCATAGTACCTACCACTGGGTATCCAAGCATTTTGTTCTGCCTGTGGGTTTCTTTAGACGAGTGGATATGATGTGCAAACTAAGCTGGATTCTTCTGAGGAACAAGGTTCAGTTCCATATATTTAGAGAAGTTCCTCTGCAAAGTGTTCTTCCCAATAGGTATCATTTTGATGAGAAGATAGTTTTACCTTTTGTCATGTGACACTGACTTGTTGCAATTTTAAAATCCAAGATTAACAATTCTTCTTCTTGACACTACATTCCACTTCTTTTAGTTTTAAATGAGCTTTAATAACAGAGGAGCAAAGAGAAAAGAAAGAATTTTTTGGCACTCTCTGATTTCTCACACAAAACAGTAACAGCATCCAGAGATGTCAGCTCCATGCTGAAAGATAATTTCACTTATTTTTGCACAAAGCTGGTGGAATTACCATTAGCTCTAGCAAGTTTAAAAAAAAAAAAAAAGAATATTGATATGAAATCTCCTGCTGAATAGCTATTAGGTATGTAGATAATGTTAAATGTTTACATACACATCATTGTGTTTGCTCAGGAATACATCAAATGAGAGACTGACCAAGAATGAAGAGCCAGAACCTGGTATGTCTGCTGTGAAGTCCAATCAGCTTACATCTTTTGAATATTAAACTCTTCTTGTTATCATTTTCTTCATATTTCTTTGCCATGAACAGAGCTTATTGTGGAACTAGCCCAATAACCTCATCATACTCTTTCAGCTGAGAAATCTAGGCTGAAATATCATGGCTAACAGTATACTATATAGACTATCCAGCTCAGTATGTAAAATATTCTGGTGCTGTTCAGGATCAGAGGTAGCTTTCCTCCTATGAGAGCTGGAAACTAGTTTTAGAAGTATTTTTTTTTCCATAACTCTGTATGCTTATACCAATGAGTCCGGTATTTGTGCCAGACTGAGAGCAGACATTTTCTCTAGTCTTACAGTGAGAACTACTCAGCTCAGCAGAAATAAAAGTGCAATGAACACAGGAGTGGGAAAGTTGGAAATTCATCTTGTGCAAAATACACCTCTACAAATCTTCAATAAACAGGGATTCTGTATTCAAGTTATGAAGAGGACATTGGAAACCACCATATTCACCATAGCGCACAGCCAACACTTCATCCAAAGAGAACATCTCTACTTAAGAAGTTTCTGTCCACTGGACATACGTAACTGTGGGCCTGTGCATTCTGAGTCGCTCCCTGACACGAAAACCTCCTCATTTGGCTATGCGGCACATTCCTGTCTAACAGCTGCATCTCTGGTTATGAAGAGCAACTGTGTTTCAGCTTTGCAAAGACTTTGCACTGCTTTAGTACTCTTGGGTGTGTGATAGACCATTAAAAGGAGACAGTGCTTCTGTTAATGCACATTGTCTCTTCAGAACAAAGCAGCTGCAAAACTGACAAAGAAAGCCCAAAATCCTACAGAAAAGCAATGTGGCTAGAACTGTTGCCAACACAGTTGGATTCTAATCCTCTGCCTGCCATCATTCCTCTGTATAATCTTTGGATCATCACTTCAACCTCATGTGCTACTTAGAATGCAAGTTCTTCAGGATGAAGACCTATTCCCATTTTACATTTCACAATTCCTGGTGCCAGAGGCCACTTAAGGTCTCCAGATCTTCTGTAACGGAAAGAGTAACAGTATATAGTTCCTATACAAACCTTCATAGCTATATATCAAAAGAACAGTAATAAGTGTCTCATTTTACAGCTGTGTTGATTATACAATAAAGATTTCACTACTCATAGAAAGCTGTATTTCTCCTTTTACTATAACGCGCAAGAAAATCTATTCACATGTAATCCTCCTGTATGTAATTTACAAATGCAGCATGTATCTTAAGTATGGTAGAATATTTAGAATCAAAATATTGTGTCTCAGCAGATTTCTCCTTGCTTCTCATGCAGCTTGAAGAACACTCCTAATATGTCAGCTATGCTGGGACTCATAGCCACATGCTGTCTGCCTTCATTAATCATTATCTTCCTGCTGCTTCAGGCCTTAAGAAGCCTCGTGGATTTCATAAATAAATTACTTCATGGAATCATATCTCTTTAAAAACAAACTCTACCAAACATACCACAGAAATAATTAAAACGCATAAAACTTGCATTATGCTACAGGCCAGGTCGCCAGAACTGCTGCATGTGCTCAGTTCTGCCTGGTCAAGAAAGGCAACCAAGAGCTGCAAGTGAACAAGCTCAAACTGATTTACTTCTGCCTACAGAATTCTTTCTTCTGTGTTGCATAGATCCATTAGACTTGATAAAATAAAATATAACCATTAAACAGTGTTTCTGAGTGTGCTTACAGAGACTATAGGAAGCAATTACATTACTTACACAAAAACGTGTGGTGGCCTTCCTCTTTGTGTACTATGACCTGCTGATACTGACGGGCTAATTTTCTGCTGAAACAAGGAAGTAAGAGATGGCTGTGGGTCATTTGGGTATCCTACAATGGGAAGAATGAATTACAGTAACTTGCATGCTAAAATGGAGTTATGTTGGAAATACTTCGGAAAACCAATGTCCAGATATTAAAGACAACCAGCCATGTGAGAGAAAGAAAAAAGGCGTCATCAAACTTGAAACAAAATATGAGGCTAGAACATGGTCATAAAAAAGTCTTAAATCTTATGAAGCACCAAAACCAAAATCCATGATGGTGCTAGAAAAGCAGAATGGAATGATTCGCTTTGCTTTTCATTCCACGCTAAAAATCCTGAAAAAGTACCTTCTACTGGCAAAGAAATGTCTGGCCAGAAAGAGACTAACCTGTGTCACAACAAATATTGGTAGGTTACATACTTCTCAAAAGCAAAAAGTGCCACATAATGTTTGAGCTCTTTTGGCTTTTTGAAAACCGTGAACACCTAAACCCCAGCCTTACAGGGGAAACCACCTTGGGGAGATTGTGATAAACCATGAGACCAACTATGAGACATACTATGACTGCTAATCTTTATTTCTTGTTTTACACATTTCGGGGATGAACTTTCTGTCCCATAAAGAATAGCAGATAGTACAAAAGTAAGCATAAATAGATACTCTGAATGCACTCCTGTAAAGCGGAGGGATTGCTTCATGCTTCAGAGTGTTTCGAGGCATCCGGCTTGATCACAGCAAACAGTCTTGCAATCATGAAGCTGAATTCATGAACCCTAAAAAGCTAATTGCAGGCCTATCTCTTTTCTTTCTCTACTCACACAAACGAACTATGGAAGAACTAAAGTCACCAGCTATTTAAAAACCAATGACCTTTCCATAAGCTGCCGTGACTTCAAACTCTTGCCTAAAATCTGCAGCTGAGAGAAAATGAAGAAACTGGAATATCCCTACAACACATTCTACCAAATGCAGCCTGCAAATTCAGCACAAAAAAATATTTTTATGCCAGATACATCCAGATGGCCAGACAGGTCTCATGACAGCTCTTTTATTGAGGAGGACTGTAAGGGATTTGAGAAATAGCCTATAATTAAAAAAAAAAAAAAAAAAAAAAGGGAAACATAATCAAATTACATATCTTCATAATATGAGATCACATCCTGGGGTCTTCAGTCAGTTTTCATTCACTGAATCCAATCTGAACGTGCCCTACAAAGCTGTATATGAATCTCACAGTTAGCTGTATAAGACTCACACAGTTTAACTTTTATAGTTTGCCTTCAATATTTAATTCAAATCCCTTTCAATTTCAAAACCCAACTGGTAGAACTGATCTACATTCCTTTGCCAAAACAAAGGCATTCTGCTGGAATAATTGTGTTAGTCTGCAATTTCCTTTCTTTCCATGAATATGTTGTTTGTAGTAATGAACAGAACCCAGTTTCAAATGAAAATTTATGTTTCATAACTGAAGTTGAAAATATTTTTAAATATAATAAATTTCCTTTTTTAAAGGGTTGCAGGGTTGGTTTTGGGTTTTTTTTTCTGAAAGTCAAAAGCACTGAAGGGGTGATCCATGGAATCACACTAAATACATACTGTAACTTTAGAATGAGTACAGTCAGAAAAAAAACCCTCCAGATTTCCCACAGAAAATAACTGCTGTCAATAAACTAGTTGTACTATACAGTTCTGCTCACCAGTCAAACTTTCAATATACACAGTTGTTGTCAGACATAAGCATCTCAGTTCTACATATAATATCCATTCTACAGTGCAATTCACATAGGTAGGAATAACCTACATCTGGGTTTCTCCTGTATCCAGGTTTCTCCTGGATATTCTTTTCCCATGGAAATTGAAAATTTTGGATATTTGTCTTAGATTTCTTAATGCTTGGCAGTAGCAACACCAGAGCTGTAGCACCAACCCTGTTGCTAGGCATCTGGAAATCCAGATGTGTAGACAACATGAGTTCAATTCTACTGCATCTGCGCAAGGCGTCCAAAAGCAATCAGGCTTCTCTCACTCAGAAAATTTGTACAGAGCATGAACGGAAGGTCTGATTTTTTTTAGAAAGCACTGGACACACTGGTCATACTTTACATTGTGAGTGCTTATACATTTCTGCATTTCTTCTGGTATTGTAACAGGTCACCGTACACTTGGTAAGTAAAGACACATGCTTTAATTCGTTCTGACACTTGTGTATGGCTTAATTTTTAAACTCATTGCTTTACATATTTGTCCCTTTTCTAGTTTTTAATGAAACATTTTAACTATCTTCTTTTCTTTTGAAAGATCTTGAACTAAAATTTCTGCCATGTTCCAACATTTTATACTCACTTTTGCAGATATAACCGATTACCATGTTCAATTTGTTTTTTGCAATGGTTTTTTCACTGATGCTGGCTGGGTATGCATACAAAATGAAAAAAACAAAATCGTAAGCCAGGTGAAGAAATGTGGCTATCAAGCATAAGAAATAGTCTCCACTTAATTTAGATTTGGAATTAGGCTTGAGGCTGTAAATTCTATTTCTTGCAAATACAAGTAATATTTCCAGAAAAACTCCACATGAGTTAGTCATCCAAAATTAATGTTGTACAATTGGGAGCCCCATAAAGCATAGCCTGCTATCTCTTTGAAGTCAGTTGGAAGGGAGGAAGCATCCTGTGCAAACAGAACAGCTTTCCAAAGATTTTTTGGGGGGGAAATGGAAACTAGGACTGAACAGACAGGACAGAATCTTAAACAAAACCATTTTTAAGTACCATATAACAAGGAATATACAATAATTTTTTCTTGTCTTGTGCCTGCTCTGTGCAGTTTGGTGTACATTTACAAAACAATGAACAATAATGTGATTGTTGTTTTGATTGGTTTTAGCCTTAGTTAATATCATGTATCACCTGTAAGGACAGGAACTCCTTGTCTTGGATGGGATGAGGACAGCCACAAAATCAGAGAACGCCTGAGCTAAAATTGCTCCTACCAACACAGTATGAAGTATGAGCCAGGATGAGCAGGAAGAGTAAAGGTTAAGCTTGCTCAGCAGAAGCCAGAGAGAGAATGCAGTTTATTTTAACAGGGCATCCTTCCTTATTGCAAGTATTACACAATGGTTCACAGAGGTACAGCATTTAAATGACACTGCCAGAGAAGTGTTTCCTAGGGATTTTCAGGGAGAGGAATAGGCAGAGTTTGAAAAGAGTAAAACAATAAGAGAAAGATCCTCCATGAAGCTAGTACGGATAGACCTCTACATGAAGGAGAGAAGTGAGGAAACAAAGGAAAAATGGAGGAATTCAGAGACCTGGAGCGGGGAGAGGGGTCACCTGTCAGAAGCTTTGAAAGCAAGGGACAGAATTTCAAGCTTAAGATATTTTAAGGTAGAGGATGATGGGTCCACTGTGACTGAGCTCTCTGAAGTGAGAAAGCATGCTACCAACCACATTTGGGGCAGATGATGGTAAGAATGTAGAAGGAACATTGCCGACTGAACTGCAGTATATTCAAATGAAGTGGCCAAAATATTATTTATATCACCATATAACAAAGACTGTAATAGACAAACATGTTCAGGTAGCAGCTTTGAGGAGAATAAATTTCTTTATCCAGGCTGTAATACACCTTCCCAAGAAGTTAACATCTGATAAAAGATCACAAGAAAGGATTATAGTCTAAATGACAAAATCAATATAGGAAAAGGAAATCCACTATCCACAGATCGGAAGCAATATCCTCTTTCAAGTGGGAACTATCTGGGCTTGATTTTGGCCTCATTTACATCCCCAGTAATTGCATGTGCAAGCATAGCTGTACAGATACATAAATAAGAGGAGAATATGATTTACTTTGATTACTTAAGGGCTATAAGTGTTGATTTTTTTTTAACTTTTCTGATCCAATAGATTGCATGAATGGCACATGAAATAAAGCTAGCTCAAATAGATCTTATAGATACACATAACATTATGGATGTGCATAATCCCATTGAAGTCAATACAGTTATTCATGTGTGTAAATTTAAGCATATGCTTTGCCAGGAGTAGAGTCTGAGTTGCAAGCAAAGAAAATTAATGAAAGCAATTTAAAAAAGTAAGTTTCTGTGTTTATATAATGATGTACTTCCAGGATCATAGAATCATAGAATGGCTCGGGTTGGAAGGGATCATCAAATGTCATCTAGTCCAACCCCCCTGCGGTGAGCAGGGACACCTTCAACTAGATCAGGTTGCTCAGAGCCCCATCCAGCCT
>JAVKLA010000010.1:26457244-26505837 GCA_034782735.1 Sagittarius serpentarius
ATAGGAAAGGTGTTCCAGCCCTCTGATCATCTTCATAGCCCTCCTTTGGACCCGCTCCAGCAGGTCCATGTCTTTCTGGAACTGAGGACTCCAGAGCTGGACACAGTACTCCAGGTGGGGTCTCATCAGAGTGGAGTAGAGTGGGAGAATCACTTCCCTCGTATTGCTGGCCACGCTTCTCTTGATGCAGCCCAGGATCTGGTTGGCCTTCTGGGCTGCGAGTGCGCATTGCCGGCTCACGTCCAGCTTTTCGTCCACCAGCATGCCCAAGTCCTTCTCCGCAGGATGTATATACCTAATCAGTTTGATCAGATAGTGATCTTCATGTAAAGTCTTATGTAAAGTATTTTGAACATAACACTCTGCCACTCCTAAAATCACAATAGTATCTCAGCTAGTAAGTTCCTAAGTACAAATACTAGGCATACAAGCAACAATATTCACTATTGATGTCATGCCTATTTATTTAAAACAAGTTTTAATTTTTTCCTTCTGATTTCTGTTGTCCAGAGAAGGCAGAATAAGACGATACAGATCAGCCATTCAAAGTCCATCATTCTCTCAGTATCTAATTGCCTAGGACATCACAACAAAGAAGTACTAATTCTTCCTCCTAACCATTTAGAACCTAATGTGACTGACACAAAGTTTTACCCCTGAATCATATCGGTTTTATCATCATTATTTTCATACCAGCACAAAACATGAGATATCTACAAAGAAGCAAAGAATGAACACTTCCAAGAAGAGAATAAAGAATGATTCAGAGTGGAGGGGATTTTAGACTGTCCCTGTTCAGAGCTTTGTGAGCAATCATTTTATGTTAGTAACGAAAAAATGTTAAAGGTCAGATTGATCGTCAAATGTCAGTTATATTCATTCTGTTGGACCAGTTCCCAGGGTTCCTGACTCATTTTTTATTCTGGCAAAACCAAAGTCCCATGAGGGAGGAAAAAACTGTGTTTGCAGCATAAATGTTGGACTGAGGCTGAAGAACTGGTTTCAACTCACACCTTCATGAACAGAATTCCTGTCTTGTGTCAGGAGGAACACTTCACTTCCCTTGCCACTGATCTCCATCTACAACCAGCAACAAAAATGTGTCTTCTATATGAGTTCCTGTTAGGCACCTGTGCAGCTCAAGCACAGTCATGCCTGTCAATATAAAACAATATAGAAAATACTAATATCCATGGTGAAGTTATTCATATGGGAGGCATACCAACAAAGTACCACTGCCTTGGTATCTGCTACTGCCATTGGCAGAGAGCTGATACTGGGACTGACGGGCATTTGAGCTGACACAGTACAGCTGTTTATAAGTTCTTGTGTTTCTATGAGGTCTTAAAAACATATGTTTAATTTTTGGTTTTAAATTCTCATGTTTGACCTGAGCAACTCCTACAAACATATGAGCTTGCCTCCCAGCAGGTTCACCAAGACCTGAAGACTTTCATGTTTTCTACAAGTCACTTCCAAATTAACCTCGATTAACTAAAATCACACTGAGAAAACAGAAATGGACAAAAATTCAGGTCTGTAAGAGATGATGATAACTTATGGGAAATACTACATCATACTTTCAATCAGGAAAACATACGAAAACACTGATTCTGATTTTCCTGATTTCATTAAGGTCACTGAAATTATATTTGTTTTAAATGAGACCACAACTAGAATCAGGTCCTAATAGTTATTAATGGAAAACCATCCAATGTGTACCTTTATTGCCCCTAACTGAGGTCCATAAGTGACCTGACTGAAGTTTAAAATACCCACAGTATTTTAAGTTTCATAGTTGAATTCTTCATTCAAGTTCTTTCATACAGTGAGCCTGGACGGAACAAGAAATGTATGCCAAAATCTGAGACGCCACTACCTGAAGAAGAAAAGCACCCACTCTACAGTTAAATAAATCCAGAACAGTCCCATCATCACTAACTGGTAGATAGCCTTCTTCAGTGAAATTATTGGTATTGTGTTTCCCATGGAGAACTCAAAGTAAGAACCAGATGTCTCTTTTCTGTAAATTCAAACCTAAATGAAGTGACAGCTGAATAACAGTAAAGGAGCTATTCTGAGAACTCTCATGTACAATGTATGGAAACCACTTCCTTTTGTTTGCAGGTGTTTGGATTGCTTTCTCACATGGACTATGACCAATAATTATGCCACTCTAGAAAAAGAGATGAACAAAAGCACACAACCCTCACCCACCCCAAATAAAATTTTAAAGCTAAGAAAAACTTTTATTACAGATGTCTCCAATGAAATCACTGGAATTTTGTCACTGTTACACCAATAAAGTTAGCACAGAACTACCACTAATCCCTCTGGAACTGTAAATTTTCAGCAGGTGCCAACTGTAAGATTAAATATGACCATTGTATACTTCAATACCAAGTCTCCAAATTTCATTCAACGGTGCTTCATTTTTGCTTTTTTCTTGTACTTGAGCTATAACCGTGAAGTGTAAACATTTTACATGGCAGTCAGCAGGGGCGCTGATCATTGATGTCAGGGACAAGTTGCTAAGCCCGAAGTGAATTAGACACCCAAGGAAAAGATGTGTAGGGTTGGCCACCTTACTCAAACTCATTAAGAAAATACGCAACAGAAATAAGAATTGAAGAAGTAAAGAAATTAGATATCCTGTTATAACTGACTGCCTCCTCAAAGAGTGGGCATTTTGAAGAGAAAGAAATATGTAAACTGGGGAGCAAACACCATGGGTTTTTCTTCTGGTTTCGTAGCTATTCTAAGCGCATATGACTAAGAGTTTGTTGTCCTCAAAGTCCTTGTTTATGTAGTAGATAAAAAGCATCCAGATGTCACCAAAAATATCTGCCCTGTTCCATAGACTGTACTGTACGTCACTCTTTCATGTGCTGCCGAGTTTGACATTGATTCAACAACCCAGCAACAGATGGTTGAGTTCTACGCTTCCAGTGTGTTAGTTTAATTCTTTTTTTAGGAGATATTGGGGCAATTCTTCTCTGCATTTTATTTAGGCCAGAAATTAAATTAATTCACTGCAGAAATATTTAAAATACAGAGGATGGAAGAGATTTGTTATGAGGTTTGGGGGTTTTTTAATTCTCAGAATTTATCATAGTTTTTCTTTTTATTTACACCTAGCAGCCAAAATTCATTGTGGCACTACCCTTCCAGGGACTAAAATTTATTTTTGGAGCGTAAAGCAACCTGCAAATTTATGGGTGCTATATAAATAAATAATCCAGTACTATTTTTGTAACACCAAAGCATGTTGGCTTTTTGAAGTCTACATGATGAATCTGGAGTTGGGCCCAGGGTTTTTGGAACAACAACTTACATATTGTTGCATTAGTGCAAGATAATTCTATGAGTACAAAGACATTGAAAACTCAAAAAATCCTTGAGCACAGGGGCAGCTGAGGCATTTAGTGTGGATGGAAATACCTCTTCCCTGAACAATGTGTTCTGGGTTTGGGGTTTTAGGTTTTTTTTTTGTTTGAGGTTTGTTTTGGTTTGGATTTTATTTCCTTGGAATTGCCAAAGGGGTTTAGGACATCACAACAGGTCTCTGCTTAAGGGAAATCATCCCTCTCTGCAGAAGACTGGTATAGCGTAGATACTTAGATTTTATTTTTTTGAGAGCTCTGTGAGGCAGCAGTCTGATGGCTTTTCAAAAGACTTAACAGGGTCATCATTAAGGTTCTTAACTGCAAATACTGCCAAAATTGTGATCTAGCCATCCCCTTTTGTTCCAATTTGAAGGAAGAGGCAAATCCATTGTGTTTTTTTTTTAACCAGATCTTCATCCCACAGAATCTTCTTCATGCTGTTTGCACAGTTTAGCCTGTAAACAACTTATTAATTAAGGTTTCTTCTGATGGAAGGCAAATTTTCACCTAATCTTACTTTAACAGAGTTCAGTAGAGTTACTCCAGGAAACAGTTTAGCCCACAAACTTTTAATTAACCTCCTACCAAAAGCCCCCTTTCTCTATGCATACGTTTATCTCCGAAAGAACCCAATAAGGAATTACCTTAACATAATAGGTATTTTTCACTATGAAACACTCTTTGCAGTAGATTAACCACTGTTGGAAAATAACTGAGAGAGAGAATGTAGGTCACATATATCAGACATGATTAGGAGCCAAACAAAAGGCTTTCAGAACAAAATATATACAACTCAACCAAAGCCAGGAAGAAATGCTACTATTGAAGAAAAGAGGATGAACACTAATGGAGGAGGAAAACAGGATTTCATGACAAGTTTGAATCTCTCCAGAACCCCAAAACAGGTTATAAGAATTTAAAATAAGAAAGAGTTAACAAAAGATTAGGATTTTGGAAGTCTTAGGCCTTGCAAGCTGTGACTTGTGCATCTCCACTGGTTACTTCCATTAACTGCACTGCACTGCACTGAAGCCATCGCATCCTTGTTGTCTGACCTTAGGGCTTTTCCTCAGAATCATTTAAGAATAATTTAATCATTTAAGAACAATTCTGCTGGAATGATCCATTTCGGCATGAATGGCTGTATGTAGAGGTAAGAATTTAGATTTCTCTCCTTCATTAATTTCACCAGCAAAATGGAAAACCTTATTTCATGGAGATATCGAGGGGCTAAATGAATTGACACTGATGCCAGTTTTGACTAGCAAATGCTGAGAATCTGATTCTTTCATAACTTACAACAGCATAAAGCAGAGATAAAGACAATAGTTTCAGTAATATAAAAGTCTTCTTGGTATTTTTACAGGAACTATTACCAAAGCAATAAAAAGTGAAAAAGTAAATGAGATATAATTACTACAGCTGTAAGAGACCTTCTGAGTCCCTTTCTTCTTGTAAATACAAAACGCTGAGTTTATTTTGTTTATTTGAATATTTCCCTTCCAGAGTACACAGCTGAAGGACCAAGAGTGCTTTCTGCTGAGCTATGAATTTCTCACAAATTAATTTTCTCCTTAGCAACGTTCACTGACCAAATTAGAAGACTTGCCAAATTTTCTCTGGCAGGTAATATTAAGTACTGGAAGTCAGTATTTCTGTACAAGGTTACTACCATAACATGGTCTTCTAAAATATTTGCCAGTGTCTTGCTACAACTCTGCCCACTTCTTTTAAGGAAAAAGACATATCAACTTTTTTTTTAACAGTAAGAATTCAGACAGCAGAAATTCAGGACTTAATCCTACAAATTTTACTCACATTAACATTCTTATTGGCTTTAAAGAGAATGTTCATATAATCCCCAATGAGCTAAGAATTATGTTGCTTTCCACTTTGTCAGTTTGAGTGTTTGGAAGACCTAGGATTCAAATCTCAATTTTGCCACAGATTTCCTCCATGAGTGAAATACATCTATTACGGCCAGCTACACGAGGTACTATGGTATTTAAACAGGGAATAAGGGAGGGAAGTATTTCTCTTAACTAGTCCCATCTAGAAGTCAGTGTCTACTGTGCAGATTCCCTCTATAGTCAAAGAACAGAAATAAGAACATCTGGAGGAAGAGTCAGCCCAGATAAGATATCTCTGACAATAATCCCAGGGATGCTCTAAGATATCCCTGTTCCCAGCTCTCTGCCCTTGACCTTAAGAAACCATTCTGAAAGTAAGGACATGACCTCATCCACCTCTGTTTGTAGTCTGGTGTATCAGCTTAAAGGTTGGAGCGAGGTGGTTTTTTGCTTCCAGTCCAATTTCAGCATGGTAGCTTTGGGCTATGAAACAGAAAGAGAGCTGGGAAGAGAATGTCTAAAACCACCCTAGTAAGAGTCATTAGAAAACTCAGAACTAAAATTAGAAAACTAGTCAGTATTCCTGAGAGTGTAGATGTTTCTGTGCCTCATTTCTAGAACTATAAGACAGAGGTAACAGGTCCTCTCTGTCTCACAGGAGTTGTAGAAATATAAAATATTGAAGAGGTAAAGGTGCTGCATAATATAGTAACAATAGCTGCAGGAACATCACCAGTCCTTAGTTTTCTGTTTAGAATCCTATTATTGGCAAAGAAAAGAAAATATTTTTCTTTTTAAAAAACTTTCTTAGGAGAAAATGCATAAAGTGTTAAGATTTTTCCCAAGTACTTATAACTGCAAAAGAAAGAATTCTAACTAGCTGTAGTCAGCTGAGGGCTACCTTTGGTATGGCTCTTCTGCTCGTGTACTAGCACCAGCCAATCTTTATGTACAAACACAGTATCTCAAGCAAAGTTGACTGCTAGAAAACATACATGATCCTGAAAGGATCACAAATCTTTTAGCCCACTGAGAAATAGCTTTTTCATGCTAATTTACACATTATCTATGACCTCATTGAGGAAATGTTCCTCTTTCAACCGTATCAGGTTATTTACCTGGATCTGAAATCCCTTCTGTATTATAATTATTGCTTGAAGATTAACATACTTTATATTTTAGGTTTAACAAAGGGCTTTGTTTCTGTGAAGATTTTTAAGCAGGTTGTACATATAGAGATACAAGTAACTACACACAAAATTTGCTTGCATTTCTGTATGTACCTTTGTCTCCATGGTCAAACGGCTCTTTTGTGACAAAAAAAGCTTCCAAAGATCTGGACGTTTCCACCACTGTTTCTCTGCCATCATTTTTTCAGGGGAATACCCAAAGCATAAAATCCATAAGCTACACATAATTTGGGGTCTCCAGCAAGGTAAAGGGCTTCTGCCTATATATATCATACTTCTATAAAGAAAGCTTTCCACAAGCTTCAGTGTACCATGTTAGTGGGAAACAAAAGGCAGAAAAGGATCCTGCATTTCCTCAGACCACAGCATTGTTTTCCCCTAACTACAGTGCTTATGTGCATGATAGATGGGCTTCTACAGGAAGGAGGAAGATGAAAAGGAAGACTGATAATGCAGGTGTTGTCATAAGTTCACATAATACGATATCTATATTGTCTGATTTGGGGCATTACATTAGGACGCAAAGTCAGAAGTCCAGGTTTCCTAAATTGCTTTCTTGAAGCTCCACTGGTTAGGTTAGAAACCTTAAAATATGAGTCTACTTTTCCCAACTGACTATACAGTAATCTATATTCTTCTCTTTCCATGTTAGATACCAGAAATGAGATGAAGAGGGTAGCCCAACATGCTAATCTCCCAAAAATCATTGAGGGCAACTCATTTAAATTCATTCTCTTTGCAAAAATAGCTTGTCAAAGCACTACATGTTCCCTGGAACTCTGGCCAAAAATGGGGTATCTCCAATACAGTTCAGCCTATTTCTTTTCAAGGTTTAAAAAAAAAAAATGTTGCTAATATCTTCTGGGTTATTGGGTATGCCGAGATATTTTATGGCCTGTAAATCAGAGAATAATTCTGAATTTGTTGGTGTTACAAATAAAATCATTCTCTACCTCCTTATCACATAAAACGGACCCAAAACATTTTAAGAAAGCAAACACAACATAACACATTGCCTGTAGGTCTGCAGGTAAACCACTGTTTCTAAATAATTTCACTTTCTAGACAACACATTTTCAGTATCTACAGTAACTCTCAGGCTGCATTCATCTGTTTCAGAAATTCTTGCACTCACTTTAAGTTTAAAGCTCAAACTCCCTGTTTTTTCTGTAGTCAGTGTTGCTTCTGGCTCAGTGTTGCTTCTGGCTCAATGTCATACTATCTTACTCGAAAGCAGAATCAGATGTGAAAAACAACTCAGTAATTAACCAGCAATTTGTATAAGAGATAAAATATCTTCATAGTAGGGGTATAATGGAATCATTATTGAAAGCTGTCTAAAAGCACTACATGAAAACACAAAGATGTTTGACCTCAACTACACCAATTTCACAAATAAAGCCTTAATAATAGCTTGCAATCACACTTGGCTGGGCATTATTTCCCAGACACGCAAGGTCTGCATTACAGGGCCAGAAGCAATGACTCACTCTGCCAGCTGCCGTAATGGCCCAGGGCAGCTTGTTAGTCTGTCATAAGTTGTTTCATGCATGTTGTAAAAGCTTCTATACATCTGATCCCTCAAGAATACATTCACTGTATATAAGCAAGAATGTAGGGAGTTTTTCCCATTTCTGAAAAATTGTTTAAATTTAATTTTTGAAGGTGGAAGAGAGAAATCAGATTATCTTTTACTCAAAGAAAAAGAAGACTCAAAGGGTAGTTTTATAAAGACAAGACTGAAAAAAAAAAGATGGTTGATTGCTTTCCATGCAAAGGCAACATAAACACATGCATTCAATGTTATGTGTACATCTGCATCCATCAGCAGTGCAGCCTGTGTATCACTGTGCAGTTCTGAACTGTAAAACAAGCAGACAATGCTAAAAGGCTGTGCATCTCTTCTATACCAGTCCTTGTCTAGATCCTCATCTGTTCAGATGTTCACAAGCTGAAAGGAGAAACTGGAAACCTAGCCTACCAGTTCTAAATCAAAGACTGGCTAAGACAGCCTATTATTTGTGCCAGTGAAAGATTTAAAGTCAACATTACTGTTTAAAGCCCTTGATTAGTCCAACCATATAATCACTGCCCTGTTTTAGAGACTGACTTTCTTGTGTTTATGCCCTTTTGCTCTCATGCAGTATCTGCTGTTTTCTCTTGCCTAATAGGTATGACACTGGTCACGGTTTTAGCAAAAGGCTCAGGTTTATTTGCAATGACTCCCTGAAGGTTTGGAAATGAATAATCATAATTTAACAATTGAGTAAAACTGTATACAACTTGTCTGAACATCTTCATTTTTGATAGTTTATATGAGTTTCTGACAGATTGGCTTACCTCATGAGGTTTCCAGGATTCCTCATTTCTGAACTTCCTGGCGATAAGCCTGTCTTTTAGCATGCTGATATTGCTGAGTCTGATTCTAGATAGTACCCAGACTTCTAGAGGAGCAGTGTATTTTGGACATATTTTGCAATAACTTCTTAAACATTCAGAGGGAAATCAATAATATTTCATGTTGCGAAGTGATAGGATGGGGGTGTTAGTTTTTCTGACATGTATCATCCTCTTCTGCAGTCTACTTCTTGCAATAAGTAAGGCAGTAGTCAAACTCTTCAGAAACACAGTGCTGCTGTTCAGTAGTTTTTATGATTTCTGATTTCCCACTGACACCCTCTTCAGATCACACCTCTTCAATACCTTAGAAAAACTGAGTGAGATCTAGCAGAGTTGAAAAGCTTGTACTTGAATCTTTCTGAAGAGGGAAAATCACAGATGAAATTTCCTGCTTGAGGGTATAAGCTAGCCTCTACATGCCTGAGGTTAGGACAGATGGTCCCTTTTGAGCATACAATTCCAGGATTGTCTGCTGTAGGGTTTCCTCGCAACTTTGTCATGTGGGACTGGCCACCATCAGAGGTATGCACTGGACTAGATGGCCATAGCCATCACAATATAATAGTATGCTTCTGGTCTTAGCATTTTAATTTATATGTAGTTTCATCTGATATGCTGTCCCCTCACATTATTATAATCTTCAAAACTTTTAGCTGCCACAGGAAAACTAAGGGGTTTTTTGCCACAGGAAAACTAGAGTTAGCAACAGTATTTGTACAGTAACTGAGGCTGGGGCATCATGTAATACCAGTTTATTTGCTGCCACAGAAAACAATACATGATGGGTGAGTCGTATCGGGGTTTTGAAGCTTAAGTTTCTGCTTAAATTCTTCAGAACCAGGGAACTTGAAGCAATGGTTTTGCAGATTTTGGCAAAAGTATAATGAATGTTCCATCCTGAAATCTGTAGCTAAAGAAAGGAATCTTGCCTTACTTTTAGTGCACCTTCTATTTATAGTCTTCAGACTGAAAATGCAGAGGAAGCAAGCTGAGGAGGAATGGTTCTCACATAAAACGACTACTGTACCACTGCAAAATTCCATGTGACCCAATTCACAGCACAAAGCATCAGGAAAGAGCAAAGACAGCTGAGACAGCAAATTCACAATCTGAACGCTTCAGAGATTTTCCTGAAGGTAAAAGAAACAATAAGAATGAATGAGAAAAAGACAATGAATGAAATTACCCAAAATTGTTTGATTGAATCCTAATAATGAAGAATTGAGATCCATCTTCAGTTAAACTAGGAATACATTTTGAAGAATCCCATCTTAGTTGTTCACAACAGCTGAGTGCCCAAATCCATAAGTACAACCAAGTTTATGTAATAACATTTATCACACTTGTTATTTAGTCAACAGTCATATGATGAGTCTTATTCTGGGATGATACAGAATAGTACAAATCACATTTCATTACAAACACTGCTAGAACATGGAAAGCCACTAAGAATTATGCAAGTATATATAAATACTGTGAATGGAACACTTATAAGAGCTACTTATCCCTAAGCTTCTCCACATCAAAAAATATAGTAGACATCTGTTTGTATTTGAACACACACTGAAAGCAGATCCTTAAAGATTCACAGATTTTGCAAGTATATCTATTTGCAGCTATCTAAACTTTCAGACTGTAATGTTTGTGTGTTTAAACCTGATACAGATGCACCTAGAAACAATAATGAGACAAAACTAAGGCACATACCAATTGCTCACCTGCTTCTGACCTCAGTGGGAGCTTTGCTGGAGTAAAGGTGAAACATTTCAAGGTATGAGCCAGTTTGTGTCTGAAGATGCCTTCATATCATGCATGCATGGCTTTCACATAACAAGGTTCTCTCAAAGATCTTGCAGAATTTTAAAAGGCTTTAAAATGTTGGCCCATTGCATACTTGATAGATATGATAGATGTTTGCATATCATCTTAGCATTTACTGTCTTTGAAGTGATCTGCAGGGCCTAAGATAATAAAGGGGGTGGCTTAAGAAGAAAGAATACAAAAAAAAGATTTAAAATGTTTTTGAGTGTCAGAGTCCTTTAGCTATAATGCAACATACATATACTTCTCTAACTGTACCTAGTTTACACCTCCTTTTGTAGCACAATATTATTCTGCAATTTATCAAAGACATCAGAAAGGCTACACATAAAACTGAGTCATAAACACTGCCCCAAACACAACACCATAAAGGATCTTATGGTATCAGAATTACAGTGTAGTGGGCAGTACTCTGTGGTCTCTGTGGTGTCTGCAAAGAGAACCACAAAAGTTGTAACATTTGTAGTCTCTCATTCTGAATGGGTGTCAGCTCCTTCATTCACAGGCTTGTTCATTTAGGTCTCGCTCAGGCACTGCTCTGACCAGCTGCTAAGCAGCTCTTGCCAGCTGCTGAGGTAGGGCCTCATTGACTCCGGCAGGTTCCATTAAAATTACAATGGGGAAATGGATCATTCCCATTTGCACCAACATTGGCAAAAGCACAGTGGCAAATGTATCAGGGATGTAGTCATTCACGTAATTTACAAACATCAGGACAAACCTTTTGTTAAACCTCATTCCAAATTCACCCTCTTACCTTTTTACCCTCTGTTGTATTATTGTCTGCTACATCTCCTGCCAGACTGACCCTATAAATGAGGTAAAATTTCCCCACTATTTATAACCACACACTAACATTAAAGCAGAGGCCATACACTTACACTTGGGTCTCACCCAAGAGGTTGGCTCTAATATGTCTAGAAAATCGGGGTGACAATCTACCTTTAGCTGTCAAAGTGTCCTCAAATACAAACACACTCTAATCACTCCTGGTTTGCGTCTATGTTTATATTTATTTGAAACATCTATCCTGAATTGTATCTTAATTATCAAAAAACTTATACTAGGTTAATGGTCATTTCTATTAATATTACTAACATTACTTAGCTACTTACTGCTATTGTTTCCCTAGTCTCTTCCTGGGCATGAAGTATCACTGTCTAAAAGGAAGAGAAATTATGAAGACTACAACTCTCCCACTTTTAGCACACATCGCAGTACCTTCTCAGGAGGAGACCTGTAACTTCTGCACAATATGTACAGAACAATCTATAGCTCAGAGTTTTGCCCTCCTCCTCTGTTTCTTTCTTGCTGAGACTGAGGAGAGGGACCTATTACATCTCTGCACAGAGCAAAGCACTTGTTGTCATGCATGCAGGAGCAACCCTGGACAGTAAATAATGCTCCAAAATCAGGACACAAAACATTGTCATAGGCTCAGTTGCCCTGCAATGCGGACAGACTTACAGTCTGAGCAAGATCAAACAGGAGAACAAGTAGGAAACTATTCCCTTCTCCCTTTCATGGTTTAGTAATAGCCACATCAGCCTAAGCAGAAGTAAACAGTGTTTGCCTGAAAACATCATCCAAAGCACACCAGTGTTTCCACAATATCTGGAGCCAAAGAAAAATTGGCAATATTTTACATTCTGGGAGTCAAGTACTTGGTGATAAACCCTGACTGCATTCTAAAGTAGTTGCTTTCAGCTCATAACTTCATGCTTAATTCACATTAATACTTGTCTGAATTTCGCATTGGTTACTAAAATACCAGTGCACAAAGTGGAAATAGGGACTAGTACATGAACAGTGCAGACATTTACATCTATGTAAAGATCAATACATAATGCCTTTCATGAGATAAGAAGTGCTTTATTCCTCAGCCTTTGTGCTTCATTTCTAAGATTTATTACTGCACAGATAAAGTTTAAATTATTGGCTTTACCCTTTTCAAGGACTATGGAAAGAAAGGCAGTTATGAGTACCTATTAACTATCCATATTTGACTGTAAATCATGGTGAAAGGCTCCAATTTTATGTATTTAGAAGTGGAAAATATATATAACTGATCACAACTTTTTGTCAGAGTTGTGCTAATTCTTCAATGAATATATTAAAAGAATTATCATGATTTATTCTGCCTTTTAAAAGAGCTTCAGCCAGCCATTGCAGTTATTTAACTCTCATAACTGGAAAAACACTGAAATGCAAAACCTGTATTGATTAGGAACATTTTAATTTTGAGAAGAATTAACAGTCGTTTCAGCTTTAGAAGAAAGGCCTGTAGCCCACACTGAATATAAAATATTCTAGTATACATGGACTAGCAATGGCAAAGACATACCACTTTTACCATGATCCGAATTTTTTCTTTTCATCCCTATGTCCTATTAACCTGCTTTCGCATTCTCTGTGGATACGTTGTTAGCATACAGCACAAAGGATGATATCCTTCCTCAAAAGGCCACAGTCCTCTTCAGTTTCTCCAAACTGCCCCATGAAAACTAAGTACCTCTCAGGCAAGAGCACAAACTCTGTGTCCAGACAGTTGATAGTTCTTGTTTCAGACAGAGGTAGTCTCTCACTGCTAAAATTCACTAGCCTGAACATTTGTAATTTAAGATAATTGTTGTGCCTTAGGCTAGTGGTGCAAGAAAACGCTAATAGCTCAATAGATACTCAAAATCATTTTGCAGAAACTTTCTCTCTGATTCTTCAGAAATAATTATCTTAGTGTTCTATACAAATTTTGATTTCAAATATAAATTAAAGTTACTAATTCATCCACCAAGGTGTCTGCTCTGAGTTCTTTAGGTCAGAAACACAAGTAAGCTTTTAGTTAATTAAAAAAAAAAACAAATGTACAGTAGTGCAAGTGTCAAAATGTAAGGTATTCTGGTCCTCTCGGCCCTCCAGGTGACTGACTCTCTTTCCACATTAGATCTAGGAAGTTCAGAATATCTGTAGATGACCTAAAAAGACTCTTCAATACATCTTAAAGGTTTAGAAGTATTTTTTCCCTTTATTTTGATTTCAGAAAGTTGATAATGTTACGCATTTTTTTCCTCATCTCATTACTGATGAAAAACTTCTGTGGTTGCTTTGCTGCTTCCAGCACTGTTAGCTTTTTTCTTCTTTTGTTTTGTTTCTCAAATGTACCATTCTTTACCATAGTTTATTGTTTCATAACTTTAAGATGAATCCATGGAACTGAAACCAAAGTGATTCATAAGATCATCTCAAGGTTAAAGCTAAAAAGAACTATATATGAAGAGTATGACACTTCAGGATCAACATGCTAGTAATGATGTCTCAATCTGTCAGAAGCAGGGAGCAATGCAAATTTTCATACTTCACAACAATATTGAAGGTTACTTAATAAGTTCCTAATTCAGATTTTCCAGAAAAAGACTGCCAAACCTAAGAATAATATTTCTGGTTAGGACCAGTTTCTGGTGTGCTAACTCAACCTGAATGGCACGTTAGCCCTTGAGAAGTCCAGCGGAACATGGTGGAACAAATCTTGAAGGCAGTGCACAGCATGAGTAATCATGTTAGACTATATCTGTGTAGCACAAGGAGTAGAGGTGAAGAATGGGAAGTATATTTCCTAAGCCCTGAAATTTCTCTCTATGAAAATTTTCTCAGGTAATATTTTGCTGTTCTAGCAATAGGACTTTCTCAGTTTCCACTTTTGAAAAAATACAATATTTAGGTCAGTGACCTGACTGGATCTCTCACATCCCAGATAACCACACTAAATCAGTACAGTTTTTACCGTGAGAAAAATATGCTCAAAATTACCTTGTGCATGTTTATCTACACAGAATACAGCAGAAGGAAAATAAGTAGTTCAAATTCAGCAAGCATTATGGTGGACTGATTTTCTACATCACTTGTGTTCAAATAAATCTAGAACAAGTAGTAAAAATTATTCTCAACTACTTTGAGAGGAACTGATGTTGGGGGAGGGACCATGGGGGGAGTAGAGAAAAGGAATTTAAAACTCCAAAATAAAAATAAATTCTAATCCAATACACACTACAGCTACATCTGATCAACTGTTGAGGACTTTATAACATAGAGAAGCATCTTTATTCTGGAGATTATCCTCCTCTTCTTAGAGACAGTTCTCTTCAAGGCACTTTTTTTCCCCACAAAAATGCCTCCTATTGATAATGAAATTCAGTGACAAACCTGTGGGTTCTTCAAAGACAGATTGCACCTTTTGGTGAATTATTGTGTCTCCTAAAATGTGAACAGAGACTGTTTTGCTCAACAATTCAAATAGATGTCAGGAACATGGTAGGTTTATGCATACTATTTCTTTTGCATAACACAGACTTCTGTAACATGCAGGAGTATATCTCTTTTTTAAATGGATTTTTTATTAATTTTTCCATGATTCAACACTATAATTCAAGTAACATAAAAGACACAAAGCACTGAAATCTCACAAAGAACTCCAATAACATGCTATTATGCCTTGAAATTTATGAGATTCTTATAACACTCTCTGCATTACAGAAGAAATTTTACCAAGATCGCATACAAAGTTTGATACTTAAGTACGACTGTGTTCTATTATTCTCTGACAGAAAGCAATGTTTGGGTATTTTTCCTGAGCATTAAAATAAAATTGACAGAATTCAGTGATGCATAGAATCAAACAATCATCCTTTTATCTTCAAAGATCTTCAGTCTGACCCCTAAGTCTACACTTCTGACAAGGAAAGTGAAATGGTAGAACATATCCTGATGGTGACAATGAAAGGAAATTGATTGTTAATATGAAATAGGTCACCTTTATGACTATGTGTCAGCTGTGAGTGATAGATGCTTAGGAGAGACATTTCACCCTACAGATGTATGAGTGATACATGAACATTTTCAAGCAGAAGCTGCTTGCATAAAGGCCAAAGAATATAATGAAGAGGAAGTGGTATCTGACCTTTAGAGGGGAGAAAAATAGAGAGGGATTGTGTAGCTGACTGATACTTTTGTAAAAACAAAGATTAAAAGTTCAGGCTGTACTATAGTCATATTGGGGTTTGTTCTTTTTCTTTTACAAATTACTATTTTACCTGTGATCTCCAAGATAACATTACTTGAAATAAGAGGTACAGAAAGGGCAGAAAGAGTTACAGTATTACCCCGGACTCTAAGTATAGACTTATAATATTTCATTATTATTTCACGTTCTTTTAATGAGTGGGTGCATCATACACTGTCTGTATAAGCAATAAACAAAGGTAATTGTAGTTCCTTCTTCCCACACATTGCTTATCTTACCTAATTACATCCTATTCTTTTTACAATATGGATGTCTCCTACAGTCTGCATACAGTGCATACACAATAGTACCAGTCCCACACGCTGCTGGAAGAAAAGTGGAGTATGTCTCCGAGGCTGGGAGAAGCTCAATGAAGGAAAGGCAGGGAGCATGGTGCAGCAAGTTCCTGCTTGACCAGGCTCTCTATTAGCCTCAAATTTAAGGATGGCCCCTTCTTCCATGGGACTTAATTTATATTATTTGTCAAGAACAAAAGAAGGTACAGATTAGTAGCTCAGTATTAATCAGTTGCAATCAGTCTCCTGTCATTTTACTCCCACAATATTGAAAGCCCTTTCAAAGAATCAGTGCCTTGGAGCTCTGGATAATCATCATTTAATATTTGAAACCATCATTCAGGAGGTACTTATCTATCAACATGTCACTTTACATACTAATAAAACAATTCTTCTTCTATAACACCTGAACTTAAGAATCTCAAGGTGTTTCAGAAACAGTAAGCCTTAAAATTCTTATGGGATTCTTGTGATTTCCAGTAAAAAAGTTCATTTGGATGCCTCTGTGGTTGCCTGATTTCTGGAAAGAACTCAGTTCTGACCAGTGAAAATTAAATATCTTTAAAAGTATGTTTAGTTTAATGCTTAAAACTTGAAACACCAAAAGTGGTCATTCACCTTTAAATTTAAGCCATAGTCTGTCAGTAGTTACTAATGCTACCTGCTGGATCTCCTATTAGACACAGAGCCTTCAGAGAACACAAAATATATCACATGCAAACAGAATTTGTAAAATGTTTTATGCTACTTGATCATAACCTCAAAAAAGTATTGATTAAATTTAAGATATAAAGAAAAAAAAGCTAATGACAGATAGGAAGGCTGCTGAGACATCAACATTTAAAAGCACTTGCTGAGTTGAGTATTTCTTTTTATCTATCCAAAATGACTTTTGCACATTTTTGTATTCTAAAAATACAGGATTAACTGCATCTGTTAGATCAATAGCATAAAGTAGCAATGCTGTCTTTCATAAACACCCAGTCAGTTTTATGAACCAGATTATTAGTAGTTAAATATTTAAAGATGCTTGCCCTTTGGATTTCACTTTGACTCTTGCAGCCAGAAAATCCTATCTTCCAACACCACATCCAGGCTCCACAGTGTGGGAGGAAGATTTTGAACCAGTTCAAGAGCAAGATTAATTTTCCATCCTTCTAGACATAAAAAGAAAACCAAGAATGTATTCACAAACAATACTGCACATTTTGGCTCATTAGAGATTGTCTTCAGGGAATGATGTAGAATGGAGCATATGAGAATAGGCACAACAAATTTAAGAGGGCAGAGAGTTAGGCATAAGGGTTTGGTTATCACATATGAGAGTCCTTACATACACAAAGTAATAGCACAGCAAAAGAGTGAATCAACCTTCCTTTTTTTTGTGTCATTTTCTGTTTCATTACTTTCTCTTTCCTCTGCAGTGTTTGGCACTGTCAGTCCTTCTCTGTGTTTTAAGTGCATCATATCTCAATCTTCCCCATGATTTGCTCCCCCCTTCTCTGTTCAGTTTTGAAGGTTTAAAAATAAATGTGTGACAGGGACCATCTACTACAAGTAACTCCTTGGAAAAGTATTTCAATTAAATTAAAATGACTGGATGTCCACAAACTGGGAGGGCATAGGCAGCAGCAGAACTAGAGCTGTTTATCAGAAGGATTCCAGGAGCTGATTCAAGAATCCCAGGTATGTCTATGGGAGAGAGGCAGTGAGAGGTAGACCGGGTAATGACAATGCTGTTACATGGATCATCCGGTCCTTTCACTCAAAATAGGGTCAATGCAGCAGCGACCAAGGAACAACATATATAACCCGGAAACAGGATTGTCTTCCTGGAATTTTGCCCATTTCCCCAGGGTACTAGTCAGGCTGTGCACTGAAATATAACAGTTGGCTTCAAACAAACTAACAGTTATACTACACTGAAATTTTAATAGACTGAAATCCTGCCCGATTTCCTTTCACAGTAACCGAGGAACAAACTTAAAGAGCTACAGAGTAAAAATCAAAGCAATCCAATAAAAAAAAATATAGTATTTCGCTAATTCTTGGTGTCCACTTGTATTTAGAATGATCCTGTCCTCTTTTGTCTTTTTCTATTCCTTCAATTGCACACTTATCTTTGGGGGCCCACCAACATGTCTCCAAATCACATGTGACAGATGGGGCAAGACTCATTCTCTGGACACAGACATTGTTAAACTTTAAAAGAGCACTTCAATCCAAGGCAAGGGGAGCCGGCACTGAGGTGCTGCAAAGGTTGCTTATAGAAATACATTTACAGTGAAATTAAGGAAAGCTAAGCTAGCCAACATCTGTGTACAACAAAGAAGAAAGTGTAATGTGTGATTAGCCCAGATATGCTGAATTGTGTATTGACTCTGTAGGTGATGCTCAGCTAGTACTTGACAGCTGAGGAGGATAGGACTGATGGAATTCAGAGTGAGAAGGAGTACAAATGTTAATTAGAACCGTACCAAGACTGAATTCTAGAGAGTCAACCAAGCATAGACCCCATTTCCAAAAATAAGGGATATATTTATCTAGCACGTTGTCCCCATGATTGCTGCTTAGCTGCATCACACAGGAAGCAATCCAATCTGTTCATACATTTGTACAAACGGTACTTGTAAATTAAATAATAAATGTGCATCCCCAAAGACTCCCATTGGTTTAAAAACACTGCATTGTATTCTAAAGAAAAAATATATGCATGCAAATTAGATGTTTACAGTGATTTCACAGGCAAAAAGGTAGTGTGACACACAACCATTTTGCTGACTAGTGGTAATAAGCTTGTTACTATAAATTAGCATATACGTGTAAAAATGTACGTGTATCTGCATACAGCCATCTGCACACATATTTCTGATCCTGTTTTAAAAGTACTTCATATAGTGTCATATCAAACCAAAAAGTAGTCAGTACTAGTATTTACATTCAAAGTAAGTTAAGATGCCAAAATAGTGCTTTTGTTTCCCTGAGATTCCTCTATCAATTTATTTCAATTTAAATATAGCATATTAGTTTTCCCTGAAAAAGAGGAAAGAAAAAGGATTGATCCTTTTGTCACTCAGAATCACATTATCTTATAACTCACATAAAACAAATTAAGAGGCTGATCAAATGCTCTGTTAACATAATTCTTCAATAATATCACTTAGATCTTAAACTGCTTAATTAGATTTCAGTCATTGCAATCAACAGCCTCATTGAAACTGTTCATTTATAATTTATACTCTTTGCATTTCACCGTTCATTTTAAAAAAAGCATTAACAATTAAGAGCCAATGGTAAGTAGAAAAAAAAATAGTAACAATTAAAACCAAAGTGATTTATAGAGATGTTGCACCCTTTCGGTTTTGGGATGAACTTATTTCCTGGTTCACTAAACATCAACGAAAATACTTCAATTGGCTTGAATGGCTTCATGATTTCCCCTTAGGAAAAATACATTTGGACTTCAAACACAAATCTAGATCCAGCCTTTTGCATTTGACCACAAAACTGAATTGAATAAAATAAGCTGTGCTTTTATTGAAAAGCTGACAAATGAAATAGATCTTTCAGACACACTTCCTAAACACATCCAATTCAACTTCCATTCATTAATTACATTTTTCTAGATAGTGAAGATGTAAAGAATAAGCCTAGCTAATGCAACATTTGCTGTTGTGAAGTACTATTCTTTATTTTAAAGAAGAACACATTTGCTTAGAACATAGATGCATTCTGTAAAGGCAGCACTTGCACATTTGAACACAACCATGTTCACAGATAACATTTTTTCTGACTGCAGAGAGAAATTGGTCATTCGGGGTCAGATGACTTACTGTCTTGTGATAAATTGATGAGAAGCTCAAAATGACCCAGCAATGTGTGCTGGCAGCCCAGAAAGCCAACCATATCCTGGGCTGCATCAAAAGAAGTGTGGCTAGGAGGTCGACCGAGGTGATTCTTCCCTTCTGCAGTACTGCGTTCAGCTCTGGGGCCCCCAGCAGAAGAAGGACATGGACCTGTTGGAGTGAGTCCAGAGGAGGGCCACCAAGATGATCAGGGGGCTGGAGCACCTCTCCTATGAGGACAGGCTGAGAGAGTTGGGGGGTGGTTCAGCCTGGAGAAGAGAAGGCTCCGGGAAGACCTTCTAGCAGCCTTCCCATACCTAAAGGGGGCCTGCAAGAAAGTTGGAGAGGGAGTTTTTACAAGGGCATGTAGTGATAGGACATGGGGTAATGGCTTTAAACTGAAAAAGGGTATATTTAGGTTAGATGTAAGGAAGAAGTTCTTCACTGTGGCCCTGGCACAGGTTGCTCAGAGAAGCTGTGGATGCCCCATCCCTGGAAGCGTTCAAGGCCAGGTTGGATGGAGTTTTGAGCAACCTGGTCTAGTGGAAGGTATCCCTGCTCATTGCAGGGGGGTTGGAACTAGATGATCTTTAAGGTCACTTCCAACCCAAACAATTCTATGGTTGTATGAAATTACAATTACATCTACAATGGTAAAGTACAAAATTTCAGCCTGGCCTGCAGGAAACAGAACTTCTTATCTGCTACCATTCACCCCACAGAGCAAGTGAAATATTATAGCTCCAGGACTTTAGATAAGATTTATGAGGATTGTGGTTCCTCTTTGAAGAGAGATATCTTAATGTTAATAAGACAGGCATTTTGCTTTTATTCCTGTTATTTTAATAGCCAGATCTTTATCTTTCTGTTGTTATTGCAAGATTATCTATTTATATTTTTATATTTATAATTATGATTCCTTTAAATAAGCAGTGATTGGTTAACACATAGGTGTTTGTTCAATAACTACTTTAGCTACTTAAACTGAACACATTTCACTAGCTTCTTCCTAGCAGTGCCCAGAACAGACCCCAGCAGAATTTTAACACCCATCCTTCTAGAGCATTCTGCTGATACGCTCAAAATATATGTGTAAACTAGCAGGCATCTGCTAAGCTACTAGTGAAGTATCCAGTAAGTAAATAAATGCATCTGGGTTGCAGCCACTGAGATTTATAGCACTTTTCCCTGATTTCCTTTTTCACACTACAGTAAATACAGTAATGGTGCTGGCTAATAAACAGCCATAAATCTGCCTTCCTGTTTTTATGATGTTTGCTGATTGAAAAGTAATGCTGTGAAACTAATGAAGTCAGTGACTATGAATGCAGGAAGGCTTTGTGTGCTTGGGGGGGGGGTATGTTTTTAGTATAGTCAAAGTGGTTTATTTTGCAGGACTTTTCCACTCCCACATCAATAAGTTGGGGTTTTCTCATAACCTTCACCCCCTCTATTTTCCACATGTTGTAAGCTAGATTTTTATTCCTAATAAATTCAACAGATCCAGTGCAGATGTCGAATAGAAGAGGAGGTCTGGAGGTTTTTTGGACATGGCTTCTCACCAACAACTTAATTGAGTTCCCATGAAGTCGTTGGAAAAATTCCTGTAGACTTTCATGAGAGTTGAATTGGGCTTCTGTTGCTTCCTTCCTTCCACACTATTTCTTTTATACCCCCTCTTCCATCCTTGAAGAAGCAGGACAGTTTGGGAGCAATGGTATACAACACACATCTGTTCTTACATCTCAGTTAACAGTTAACGAAACTTCTAAAAGTGCAGGAAATGTTACCCACAGGATCTCTGCAGGCAAAGCATGGCAGAAGCATGCCAGAGATCACCCTTGTAAGAATATCCATTCTGTTTCTGTTAACATCTCAAATTTTGCTGAGCCTGATGGGACTGTCCACAAAAGTCAGACATTTCTTTTCAAGTGATGACACTTTTGAGAAAAGTGATAGTGTTTTTTTTTCTCAAACATTTACTGGTGATAGTATGAGAACTAAATCAGAAGCAAACAGAAAAGATGACCTAGACAGTTTTATCCAGCAACTCTGGAAACAACTTATTTTATCAACTGAAGGCTTGCCGCTTCTGTAGGTCAGAAGTGCTATACATTTGTGAGAGGTAGCCCAAATATTAATTAAAGCAGTTTGCAGATGTCAAATCTGCAAGATGTCAAGTGATAGCTACAGGGAATTAGCTGCGTTTGTATTTCAAAAGAGGAGAAATATTTTTCCTTCCTACCAATGAGAAGACAAACTGTTGGCATCAGTCAACAGGAGTACTTTCTTAGCAGCTCATCTAGTCTTGCCTGTGTGTATCATTACCTCCTTCCCTCTTGCCAGATGTGCTAATTTCACAAAAGTTTAAAGTGAGTTTGTTCAAAGGAAACAGATAAAACAGGCCTAGCTATGCTGACCTGTAAAAGCTCTCCCAAGAGGAAGCTTAATTTCATTTTGACAACCTTTATCCCCCCAGCAGTTATGGTTACCAACTTTGCAGACTGATATAAAATCCCCAGGGCTACAGGAACCTCAAAACAAAGGAAGAGGTGAGACCTAATGACTGACTAAACAAGAAATCCCATTATTTTCCTTCCACAAGAGCCCATCTACAGTCTTAGTCATCTTCTCCCAGTAAAACATGTAATAATGCTAAAGGGGAAAAACCTCAAATCAAACACATAGCTATACAGTGAGAACGCCTCTAGGAATTGCAAAAGACTCTCTCCTTCCCAGCTATTATTACCTCCTCAGAGCTGCACAAGCCTAGTGACTGGTACACCCACAAGATGGGTGAATTGGCATGAACTCAAGAGTTCACAGAATGCGGGGAACATCCATTTTTATTCCTTTTTTTGATACTTGAGAATAGGAAATGTGCAAAAGAAGCAGTTGTAGGAATGAAGCAGGTAGAAAAAGCCTTCTTTTTGAACATGCAAATATTTTACTTTCTGTAACCAAATTATATTTTGCTCAATATTATTTGAAACAGGAGTTAAACTGTACATCAGGACCACCCATGGTTTGATTCATATTTTGCAGGAGGATAAACTAAAACTGTAAATTTCAACTGCAAAAGAAAAAACATCACTGCATAGCTCAGTAAAACTGAAAAGTCACTGCTTGTCTTGCTTTATCCCTGGCATTCCTAATTTATAATTTTTCTGCCATACATGGATCTCAAGTCCCATTTTATTAGTGTTAAAATAGAGTGTTCTCCCACTGTCACACCATCTGTCTCTCTTCCTCCTGCCTGCCAGTATACAGAACATCTAGGAGTTGTTCTGAAAAGAGAAAAAAAGGAAAGAAAGAAAACTATTGTTTTGGTCACACACTCTGCTGGCGGCAGCCTGTTTCCAGCAGCGACTGTCTTCACAGAGGGACACATTCAGCCTTCGCCAGCCCAGGAGACACATAAAAAAAAAAAAAAAAAAAAAAAAAAAAAAAAAAAAAAAAAAAAAAAAAAAACAAAAATAAACAAAAAAAAAAACCACACCAACAAAACACTCACTGGTTTGGAATGAGGACAAATGTGATTTCCTTTCTGCTCTCCCACTGTGTGATTTCAGAGAAGGGGCAGCTCTTCCCAATATCCGTGCTGCCTTGTTGACATTTCAGGTTGCTTATCGGAAATTTCTCCTGACAAATTTCTGATTCAGCCTGAGCCTGAATCAGCAGCAACAAGACCTGTTCACAGCACACACCAAGAATGGGATTTTCAGAAAGTGACAGAAAACACAATATGGTCTGTTGCTGCCTTTTTAAAATTTACTTTGACTTTAAATCTACAAGTGCTTTTTTGGGGGTTCTTAATACAGGCATCAAATTCTTTTTTTTCCGAAATAACGGTCCTTTGTATGAGTAACAATCTAGGAGATTGCAAATTCCACTTATACTCAAGACAAGATAGAAATTAAAAAGTACTGAGTGGCATAAGTGAGGCAACAGGCTGTTATAACAAGGAGCATCTTCACATACAATTTTATACCTGCCTAACACAAACACCAGCAGTCACAATCTCATGAAACAAGCTGGATCAGTCACTTTGCATTATGTGTTAGAAATAGTTGTAGACATTTTTCTAAGGGGAACAGATTGAATCAAAGATCTGTCAGCAGAAAAAGGTAGTAAGACTGCATCATTCAGAACAGATTATCAGGCTGACCATCACCTAAGTCGTGTGAGGTAGTACTAGAAGAATAAAAAGGACTGAGCAGCATAAGACTTCTGAAACTGTCAGTATACAGGTTCTCCGTCTCCTATATTTAATACATAAAAGTTGTATCTCAAGAGAAGATTAACATTTATTTAGTTCCTGGGTTGGTGAATGAACACTAGAGATGCCTCCAATAACTCCCTTGCTTAGACTATAGGATATTTCAAAAGCAATAGGAGTGTGAGCCATAACAAAGAAGGGTGGATAAAGGAGATCCAGAAACATACAGACATGGAAAGTTCTGGAAGCCATAATTTCCACTTGTTTGCATGTGTGAACCCTTAATAATAAAGCTTAGTTTCACAGAAATAAATCCCAGCACTAATTGAATTTATTCTAGTCCATGACAGCATCATAGCTCAGATTGAGACGCTGACTAGGCAAAAATGAGAGGGACAGCTTTGAGGAGCTTCCATTTGATTTTCATCTGCTTCCCAAGCAATGCAGCTTCATATTCTGTTTAACAGTCCTTGCAACATCCTGTTGGTTTTTTTTTTCCTTTGGGCTAAAAATGAATTTGCATTGAAGTCATCTGACTTTTCAAAGTTTTAAGATTTTTCATGGGAAAATAGCACCATCTGTAGGAGAAAATGGACCAAATTTCATTAAAACGTGTTTCTATTTTCAAGCCATTAAGCAAAAGTTCCTACTTTCTAATTAGTTTTCAAAGTAGGCTCACGTTTTATCCACAGAGCAAGCCAAATGAACTTTCGGTGGTCTCAAGAAGGAAGGACAATGTCATTCCCATCCCAGGATAAGAGAGAAGGTGCTAAGACAAAAAGCTTGCTACTCTTATCTCCTCTAACACAGTTCAGAGGGGCAGTAGTCTGTAGCCTACAAACCCCAAATTCTCCCTTGGCAGCAGCAACTGAGACTTTACACACCTCAAAGTGGGTCCTGATCGGTTTTGTCCCAACAGCCATCCTCCAGTGACAACTGCCTGCTATGTTTGTGTCCAGAGTCAGGCTTACAGACACTCTGGCCTCCATAAATTACAGTCTTCATTTTCCAAAGGACTCCATGTGATATTATGCGACAGACACTACAGTGTCAGATGCTCTGCTGGGTAAATTGTCATCATCCTAAGGAACTATATTGACTGGCACCAGCCAAGACTCTGGGCTTAATACTTATTTAAATAAGTATGTGGACTGGAAAATTTCTATATTTAATAGTGAAACACTTTCATTTTCCTAGCCTTTTCAAAATGCCAGTATGTCCAGCACCCCACTTTAACATACATTTAGTTCTGTTTGCTGACATGCTTGGGGCCACAAGATAAAAATATTTTTATTTATTTTTTCCATGATTAATATAAAACCATTGCAGGAAATTAATAAAGTCATATCAAACATTTATTTCCTGAATGGAGCTCACCTATAAATACAAAAAGCTAATTTTTGTAGCTAGTCCAGACCAATCAACACACTAAAGGATGACCACACTCACAAAACAACAAACAAGTTATAACTCTGAAACAGTCCATGCAGATTCAATATTCATCTACAGCTGTAACTATAACCTAGCTGTTTTAAAGAAGGTGACAACAGTGTATACTTGACAAACTAGCACTACATCACATTTTTGGTACTTCCAATCTTCCTGTGCAATGCAAATAGCGGAGGTCAGAAAGCAACTGTTTGAAAAGAAGTTCCAGTAGTGAACTCTGAACAGGGACCTTGTAGATTATAGACTTAGAGGACAGCCCAAGTTGGAAGGGACCTCAGAAGATCATCTGGTCCAACCTTTCATGGGAAAGGGAACCCAGATGACATTATCTAGCACCCTGTCCAACTGCATCTTGGGGACTGTACCACATACCAGCAGAGGTTGTTCCAGTGAGTGATTGTTCTCACTGTAAAAAAATTTCTTATATTGAGATGAAGCCTCTCCTGGTGCAACTTTTTCCTATTGCCTTGTCTTTTCCACATGGCTCCTTGTGAATCATTTTGTTGAATTTGTTATCGGACTATACAAGAAACATGCCAGAAGTATCTGTGTTAAAATGAATGCTCTGGCAGATAGCTAACGCTTCATGACTACTCCGCATGGGACAGTCTTTCATCTTTGCTAAAAAAAAAAAAAAAAAAAAAAAAACCAACATTCTAAAATAAGCACCAAGCATTCATTTTTCAAATGTCAATAGATAAAAAAATTTGCTGGTAAGATCGCCACTACTCTGTTGACACTTGACAGACTATTCTGTTTATTAAACCACTTTCATAGGTTCACTAAGAAAATTCTAAGCCTCTCTTCACAAATGATTAACAATTTTTATGCACAGATGATGATACTCAACAGCCACATTCAACAGATGTTTACTATTCCCCTCCAACTACCACTGAAAGGTTAACTTTGCTGGAAAATACCACCCATGGTGGATAACAGCATTCCTAACTTAAGTCTCAAGAGGTATTTTGTGCACTTAATGAGCACGCACATTCAGTACAATTCTTATACCTACCTCCCAACTCACTCCTCCATTCACTTCCCTCTGTTCAGAAAAGCACAAGATTCATACACGCACTCAAAGAAGGGGCAATATCCTGAACACCTGAACAGTACCATTTAGCAATGGTACTAGAGAGTACTTTGCAAGGAGGTGCCAGCAAATTCCACACGGACCGTGAACTAATGCTGTACAAACATGGCACTGAGCTTGAGCTAGTAAGCACTGGCGAGACACGTGTTATTTCACGTGTTCACACAGCTTCTGGCTCTGAAAGTAAAGCAAGCATCCACTGTAACATACGATGCAGATACACAAGTCTCTGCACACATCCATACAGAATAGATGTTTAAACTGAATCAACAAACTCAACCTCACATTCCTATGTAAGTATGAGACACACAAATGAAATAAGGGAATATTTTTAATTACCAGCATGCCACAGAGCAGTATATAGGGGCAGCAATCATTTGTGCAATAGTCTGAAATGTCCTGGATTTGGATTTTGTTGGTTTGGTGGGGGGTTTTTTTTGTGTTTTTTTTTGTTTGTTTGTTTGTTTGGGTTTTTTTGAAGTGTTACACAGGAGAAACAATGATTTGGGGGTGGGAACGTAAGAACTGAAATGAAGTAATTCATAACTGTTGCAAGAGTTCTTGGATATCTGAATGCAGCGGACAAAAAAGTGGGGTAAAAAGCACATAGAGACAAAGAAATCAATTCAAGCTTGATCCAATGTTCACTTGAACAGTGAGTTGAGCCTTAAGAGATCCTGTACCACCATGAGTGGTACATAAGCAAACTTATATCAGGCTATTGTTAGAAATATTTTTCAGTTATTGCTAGGAAAAAAATCAGCCAGTTCAGTAAAGTTCCCAACTGTTGGCCAAAATCAGTTCTAACATACACATGCATTATCTTTCATTAAAGCATACACATGCACTCAAGAATTTGGCTGCTTAGTGCGAATGAATAAAATATTCAACAAGAGAAGGAGATGCGTAAAGATTGAAAAGATTATTAGTTCCATGTTCTTATTCAATCAGAAGATGAAACATTATCTCAATTGACAGGAATACACTGGCAGCAATAGTAAGTATTCTGTTTGCCATTTCCTCTCTAAAAAGAAGGAAAGAATTCCAATTGCTAAAATACTTCCTAGAAAAAAAGTCACTAGTCTGGGACCGAGTCCTACTTCTACCCTCATCTTGTTGGGCAACTTTGTAAAATGATTAAAATATTCTGTTTAAAGTACAAGGAATGTCTGTTGGCTTTGGCAACATTTATATTTTATTTCATGCTGTTTGAAACATTTATATATATTGTACCTTATTTCTTAGAAAGAATGTCATGCCATTGTTTGAAAGGCTTTAAGGATGTATCGCGGCATTTGTTGCTTTTAAATGTACAAGTAGCATTTCAATTAGCCTAATAATGGTTTCCTAGGAAAACTGAAGATTCACTTAGAAACACAGATCAGAAAAGTCTTCAAGCAAATGTGTGCATGTAGGCACGCTTCTGTCTTTCTTCATCAGATAGTCAGAATAGTGGTGTTATATGCCAGTGGACCTTTCTCTTCTTAATTTAGCCTTCACATTTCACTCCAGTTTTTATATTGACCTTTATTTCTTAGTGGCAGGCAGACTATGCCTGAAGGCAAAATTTAAGACCCATCCTTGTTCACATTGCCTGCAAAAAATCCTTGTGGTTTTTTTTCATAATAGGTGCAACACAGATGCACAAACTGATAATTCAAGAGATATTCCACTTAGTGTTCAACTGTTATGTTGCATCAGATAACATTACTAATGCCATTTTATTTGTCGAGCCTTCAGGTGAGATGTGGAAGAGCATAGCTATTATCAAAACACCATCAGCTTATTCCAGTGGCACAGCTGTTACATATGATGATGTAAAAAGATGACCCAGCTGAACGTTAGCCTGGCCTCCCAGCTAAGGAAGCAGTCATATAGTAAAAGGACTCATAGGAAAAAATCATCTAACAAGCCAACAAAGCACAATTTTAAGCAGCACATGCAATGTGTTTTCTCCCTAGTCCTAACTGCTACCTGAAGAAAAGATAATTTCTGTAGAATAAGCCAATCCTGTAATCCAAAGGTAACCACAATTCTTTTCAGAAAAAGACTTCACCAAATTCTACAGAGCTTTGAGCAAGTATATGACTTGGGCCTACTTAAGTGAATTTCAAGGCCTTGCAGTTTTGTGCTGAGTCTGTAAAATTCATGTGTACACATGACTTTTGTGCAGAATCAGATGGAAACTTCTCCAGTTGCATTTTACTTTCAGCCTGGGTCCACTAGAAACTACAAATGACAAAATTTGGTGGAAAAGAAATGATGCAAAAGGAATGAATTTACATAACACAGAAACTGAAGGCAACATTTGCACAAGCTCCTCTGAAGCCCAAATCCCAAGCGTCACAGAGCAATAGTCAGCATGTGCTGAGAAACACAAAATATTAATGACACTATGACAAAGCTTGTATATTTCACCTTAGAAACAGGACTCCTACTGTTTATATTTGAGTTGTAAAAAGTAAGAGCACGCATCACAGATGTTGGGATTTCGCTGCTCTGATTTGACTTGGAAAGGCACAATACAAACTGATAGATGAATACCCAGAGAGTGGTCGTCCCACAGAGACATTTTCATCTTTCAACACCTTTCACACTTCGTGGTATTGCATTCTGTAGCATAACAGTGTGATGTGTCTGAATACCAAATCACTGGCTTCCTGCTGAAGATACAAAGAAATAATAAACATACTTTGCCTTCCTTTTCTTTAGTACATATTCTTGAGTGAAAATTATATGACAGTGTCTGAAGTCAAAGGACTGACAAACAAGGCTTCTTTGCCAGCCTCCAGATTACCAAGGATGCAAACGTTTCATTTGTCTCTGTTCAAACAAGGCGGGCTGTTTTTATTTTTTAATGCCAGCATAAACCTATTTCCCTACAAGTCTCTCGTGTGGCTCATCAGATGCATGCTCTACTTAGAAAACTGTCTTCTGATGTTCAATATTGATGCCTCTGCAGACTGCTTTCATTGCACCAATTAGAAAAGGAACAACAAAGCAACTCTTAAATTACAGTATAAGGAGTCTTAAAGTATATGTAAAGGCAGTCTTACGGAATGAGCTAGTGTAAACGTAAACTGAATCCTCAGAATATCAGAAAATAGCAGACCATAAGGAGAGTACAGGCACATATGTACCATAGAACTGGACACAAATGCAGAAATTACCATCACAGACCCAGGCCAGTATGCCCAGGGAAAGCAGAGTTGGAAGGGTGTACCAGCAGACTATGTAGTCTCAGCACTACGATCTCCAGTATTTCTAGTTGCAGAGTTGCACAAAAAACAGCTCAACAGTCTCCGAAAACTAAACGTCATCTTGCCTTAGATCTGTTACTTTTGAATATTTACCTTGTACTTTATCTATTACTCTTAGTTATCATCATCTTAACTGTAGTGGACAATTCTCTGCTCTTCTATAAAAAAACAGAACTGAAAACCAACTATGTTTCTGTTGAATAAACTGACTTTCAACTTCTATAGTTACAGAGAAGAGGGCAAAGGTCTTCATGTCCAATTAATCTTCAAAAATAAAAATACTAACATAATTTCAATATATTGTCTTTTCTTCAGTCCAGAATACCCTTGTAAATCATCACTTACTCCCTATAGGATTACACCAAGCAATTCTACTTAGATGTCAAGCCAAACCTCTAAGCTGCACTCCTTCCAAGCCTGTCTTTAACAGGACAGCTGCCTAAAATTTATTATATGACTTCAGTCCAGCCTCTTATGAAAGATTAATCTTTTAACTGAGCTACTTGCCTTTTTTCTCCCACATGTTTTTTTTGTTTTAAAAGGGGACCAGAGAATCACTCGATTTATGCCCACAAAAAAAATAAATCACCCAGGGGGCTTCTTATTGTCATTGTAAGTGATAATTATTGTCATTATAGGGATAAGAAACCTATGTGTAAGGTCTAGATGTAACAGGATTACAGTTCCTGACTACTTCACAAGGAAGCCCAACAAAGACACCACATTGTCAAAAAGCAGTGTACAGTCAAACTGACTGTTTTCTCTGGCACAGTTTCTAAAGGCCACAACCAGCCTTTAGAAGCACTAGTAATTATACCAGTGATTTATTTTATACAGTGGGAACAGGATTAAAGGCATTCAAACAAAATTATAAAAACAAAGTCTTTAAATTCTTATTTTTTTTACACCAACTACTGCTTTAAAGAATCACCAGTCTTCACCACCTGACACCACATAGTACATTAGGATTTTCTGTTACAATTACTGTGCTAAAGTATTATCTTCCAAAGAAAAAGACACTGGTTGCAAAGAAAATTTTTGGAAAAGGCCCTAATCAGGAGGAGCATGTAAGAGTGAAGAATGGGCCATTTACACTGTCATCTATGATATTTTTCCAGTCATATGACCTTCATTAAAAATTTTTCTACCGGTCAAGTGATTAAAGTGATGAAAGGTCATTTAGCACTTTCTATTCCTTAAAGGCACTCTGTCACACTTTGTGTTGCCAGGAGTATTTGTCTTCCCTCAGAGTGTTTAGCAGTACAGAGAGGGCAACCAACATTGTCACAATGAAAGAGTTGTTCATTTCTCTTACATCAATTACACTTTATTATTAAAAGCTTCTATTAGCTGACTCTCTTCTTTTGCTTGCTGATTACAGTGAAAGACAAATCTTAATCAAATTACTGTTGAAAGACTTCTTCATAGACTGGGTCAGTCTGGCCCGCTTCTGTTCTTCCACTAGCATCTTATGTAAGCTGCCTTAGGGCATTTCCAGTCATAATGCCTGTGTTTTAATACACTTTTACAAATATTGATGCAAACTAAGTTTATCTTGCATTGGTGTCAATTCTCAAAGCTATCACAAACAATAGCTTTCGACTATCTATAACTACCACACTGTTTAAAGAAAACCTCATTTCCTATGACAGAAAAATATCCAACATTCTGAGGATTAGCAAGTGTTTTCCTGATTACCTGGTCCGCTCTGCCAAATCAAACAAAAATCTATGAACCAGGGTAAGCTCCTGTGGCTTACTAACCTGGCTGCTAGAACAATAAACTACTGACACTCCAGTCGTAGGGAGTGTGAGGACTGGGAAATTGAGTGCCTGTTTGTTATTGATTATCAGTATTATACAGTAACACGTAAATGTCCCCTCTGATTCCTTGTGTCTTAGATTTTATAAAACACAGACTGAGACAGAGTTCCTGTCCTGAATACCTAAGAAGGTACCAGATAAACAACACAGAAGTAAGGCAGTATTGTTATACCCTCTCTCTGTAAGAGAAAAAGAAAACCTTAGATAATTTAACAAGACTAATGCAGCAATTCACTGTCTAAGCTCTGAAGAGATCTTAGGTTCCCTGAGATAGAGCCATGAACTAGGTGCAACACAACTCTTTCACTCACAACGCAAATACGAAGAGATGCAAAGCAAAAGAACCCTTGAAAAAATAAAATAAAATTAAAAAAGACTTGTGCACTTTCTAAAGTTCCACATTATAGTGGGAACTAGAGACAAATAGCAAAAACTTTTGGAAGTGCTTTTGTAACTTGTCTTTATATATTACTTCCCTAGTTTGCAAGCACTTCATTTTCAAAGTTAATTTTCTGTCTGTGCATGTAACAGATTCACCACATCCACTGCAGGGTTTATTATTTGGTGAGCTTACCTTGCATACGGATTTCTAATGATTTGCTTTAGGTCAGAAAATACAGTATCATGCTTTGCTAGTGGCATCCATAACAGATTGGGACTGCAGGTGCTACAGGACCAAAGCAAGACTTACTAAGGACATCCACTGTGAACTGCTAAGAAACTGCCTTAAAGGCCAGTTTAGTAAGGCTGAAAAAAAGCAATGCAGGTTTCCAGTAGAGAAAGGCAAAAAGTGGCTATGCAAGCAGAACCATCTGGAGGGGCGTGCACATAGAGGGACTGGCAAATAGGTATTCAGTTAACTCCAAAACTATAGAATATGTTTAGCTAACAAAGGAGAAGTTTAGCAACAAGTCTAGATTTCTAGAAAGGAGTGTTCATTTGGCCTGTATGTGAAGGTCTGAATAATACTATACAGTTATGTCACTGTTTTTGCAGTTTTCAAAGGATATGTCTGGTCACTGGAAAATAAAAAGGACAAGACTGAAGTTAAGGCGCTGTTCAGCATGATTTCCCTGCCTAGCATGCTCTAACTTCCCCCTGTAGACAACCACTTCTAACAGATCATAAGCCCTCCAAAGAATCTAGTCATTATTTCCAGATAAACTTAAATGGCAAACAGAGAATGCTCTCTCTTCTCTCCAGACATTTTCTTTTCTTTCCAGATTAGTCCTGAAGAATTGCTGTCTGAGAGACTAAATTAAGCCTAATTCTATCATGAATTGGAAACTGGGGATCGGAATAAAATTCATCTAGAACTCCATTTTTTTCCTGATCTTTCCTGTTTTAGGAGTTTGTATTGCTTTCTATATTTTAATTCTTGAATCATAGATTACTTTAAAGCTGATGTAAGGTATTTTAAAAAATCCTGTAAGCATGGGCTATATATGGAGCATAATCTTACTGACTTTAAACTTGGTTTTGCCAAGTCATCATTGTAATTGGCTTGTTAAATAACTGGAGGTTTATAAGGTTGTGGAAGCTGGTGGTTATGTTTGCACATTGACTAACCTTTTCTTTTTCTGCACAAATTGTTCTATTCCTTGGGGGGGGGGGGTGGGAACAGATCACTAAAAAAGAAATCTAAATCCATGCTTAAGTACAAATAGTTTCTCAACAACAACCAACAACATATGCACACATACACCGATACAGAATCACAATCTCTCGGCAGTTCCTTAAAATTGGCAGTGTAGCCTCTCCTTATACAGGACACAGGTAGAGGAAAAAACATGCAAAGAGGTTCTGACTGTCAGAACTACCCATAATCATGATTGCCAGCATAAAAATAGCCTCATGATTTTTTTTGTTTTAAGATACATTCAATTAGCTTTCCTTTATTTTCTAGGAATTAATGGCATTGAGCACAACAGCTTGCAGGCATTTACATGTCATGCTTATAAGTTCCAAACAAGACAATTTAGAGTTAGGAGGCAGCCACCTGTATTCTATGCAGTTTTTAACTCCATCTTTCTTAGTCTGGACATTAAATGCATACATTTTATACTTTGCTTGCACTATGCAGTTAATATTTTTAAATGAGGACATCCCTCAATAATGGAGAGATTCTTTTCTCTGAAGGATGGAATTCATCTCAGTTACACAGTAGAAAGCTACAGTTGATCTACTATGTAAGATGCAGAAGATACTTATGGATTTATCAATAGAAAGTCTCATTGACTTCCAAGAATGATGGAATTAACTAACAGAAAAATTCCAAGTTCTGTAATGTTTTCATTCCATGGCATTTATTTGGAAGCTGTTCATCAAAAATTTCTCACATTTGTATCTGTTCTTTCATTCTGTCTTATAAATTCAGTGTTTCTGGTATACATAGCCTTTCAAACCAAGTCTTGACAATAAGAAAAAAGACTGCTCAGCAAGTCAGTTATATTCACATGCTTTTTACTTCCTTAGTATCATAATGGAGACAATACTAAAGTAGATCAAAATGCCTAGTGCCTGTGAAGATAAAGCTAATCAGTAACCAGCACTGCAACTGTTACTGTAACCAGTTTGAGTGGTTACAGCTAGCTTGGTAGGGAATGGACTTTGAGTGAGCATTACCTTTACAGAGAAGGCACATTTTTCCTCTTTCTACTGTCAATGTATATGAATAAAGCATGCTGCCTATCATTGTCCAGAAAAAAAATAATGGAAGAAGGAAGGAATTAAAAACTAATAAAAATTTCTGAACTTGCAACACACTTGCAATTTGTTGGAGTAGTAAAATGTACATGTCATTCAAAAGATTCCCAAAACATACACCCATGATTAATAGTGCTCTGACAAGCATACAAAGAATAAACAGCATGATACAAACCAAATTGTACCATGTTCATTCATAACAGGGTTCAATGTGTTGAGAGAAAGTTTTGGTTTTAAATGGACGTCTTAGTGGATGTCTTCTCACATGTGGTAAAGTATGTATAAGCACTTTGGAATCATCCAGTTTATTAACTGGCTTGAATCCTAAAGAGCATATAATTTCCACTGCTGCATTTCAAGGCAATCTCTGTTAGCACAGTTTTTACCTTAGAGTATTTTGTAAGATGATCTTAAAAAAATACCCAAACAACCAAACCAACAGAATTTTTAGAAGAAAAATACCTACCAGAAAACTTGAAAGGAAAACATGGAAAGGAAGGAAAGAACTCATTCAGTTTAGGGTATTTTCATGTTTTCAGGTATTTCCATCCTTTTCTACTTCTTGGCTGACTTGAGCTGCAACATTAAAAACTTTGGCAGAAGACAGCAGTGCAAGAGAAATGTCACCTTTCTTCTTGCTAGTACCCTGTGGACCACACCTCACAAGCATGAAGAATCTCATCCAGATGAAGTACTGTCACCATAGTCAGTGACAAAAAAGCCACATCACTCTTGCAAATGAAATTTGGCTGGAACAGTAGCAAGAACAGAGCACCAAGCATATTTTTATTTTGCTAAATTAAGGGACGTTCTATCATTTCAGCTAGAACCCATATGTCACTCATACTGAGGGGTATCAGTAATATGTTTTCTTCTGAAGAAACAACACAATGAACTGATTAACCAAACTTAAAACTGTGAAGAAAATTATTACAGCCATTTGTTAAAACACAAAAGGTCATAAAGAAAACAGTTCTAGTGATATTTGCTATGGTTAACGCAATGGTATATTTAGTGTCCTAGGTTTACAGAAAATTGGCATCTTCTTTCTGGGACTCGAGTGCTTCTGAAGAAAGAAGTTTCTTAGCACTCTTCTCTGGTTCATTAAAAACAAAGAGACTTATTCTGCTCCTATCTACATGAATCAGGATAAGACTAGTGAAATAAGTGTGCGATACTGCACTGGCTCAAGTTTTTTTATAACTGTGCAAAGGCATTTTGAAACTCTCCCACTGATGTACTTACTTTATATGATAGATAGCAGAAGTAGTGTTAAGCACACCTAACTTCAACTAGAAGCTATGCATTTATTTGAAGCTGGCTGCCTAAGCTATCATCGTCAAATGAAACTGGTACCTCCAAAGGTACCTCATTAGACCGATTAGTAAATCCTCGTTTTATCTGTGCATCTATCTTTGATTCCACACGTAAGTAAAACACATGACTGTGCAGTCATTTGACGTACAGCTGTATGACTAGACATTTTTCTCCAGCAAAAAAGCTCTAGAGCGTTTGCAATAGTTTTGCTGCCCTTTTCATTGTCATTTTTAATTTTTTTTCAGTATGTCAGACAGAAAATCTGTGCTAACTTCATTAAAAATGACAGTTGTTCCTCCTTGTATCTTCTTTTTCAGCAGTAGTAAGGTAAAGCTGAAGTGAACCAAAAAGTATGGTGCTGTTAAAGCAAGTACTGGACGGTCCACAGCCCACTGCAGATTAATTTCATTTTATCATAACTTTTTTGTTTAGAAACAGAATGAGGAGCACTTCCATATCCTAGCAAGAATTTATCTGTAGTGTTAGTGCAACCAGCTGGGTAGCTTACACGAGTAAGTACTGATCTGGCCCTTGGATAATACTTCCCTTAGAAGGGGCATTTTCTTATAGAGAAAACTGCAGAAGCAGAGAGAAGTATAATAAAGAGCCTGTAATTTACTCCGCTTCTAAAAGAGTTAAGCATCTGCATGCCCCCCCGAATGAACAGTACAAATGACTAAATGAGATTACTAGATCTGAAGTTATACATAAGCAGAACTAACAAAATAAGTAAAATTATCAAATTGGAAATGCAACACTCAGTCATTTAAATTACAAAGACAAAACACTAATGATTATTGGTCTCCTTATTTAAATGGTGTTTATTTAGAGCAATTAACAGAACCCTGAGATCACAGATAATGCTGCCTGGGTAGAATTTCTGTTTCTATACCGTACACACATGAAATTCAAAGTGAAAGGCTTAAAAGCCTCATGCAATGAAGACAGAAAATATTAAACTTTTCAAATCCTCATTTCTCTGGCCTTTTCCTCACCCCAGTCTCCTATCACTTTTTTTTCCTTAAAAGACATTATGTGTTAGGAGAGCAAAGCAGCCTGGGGAGGTGATATTTTACCATCGTCTGTGCCATTAATGCAGTTAAAAAATCCTCAGACTGGAAAAATCAGACAGATGCATCTTCCAGGTTCACATGTGCCAACTCCATCTGTTAAATCATTAAAACACAGGCTTGGCAGATTCTGGAGAAAAACACATTTGTTTTCACTATAAAGAGGAAAAGTAAACTTTCTTTCTGTTCTTATAACTCCCCCCTCCCCCGTAATTACTTTAATGGGTGGGTATTATTTAACATACTACTGAAAGAGGTTTTCATTGAATTGGGATATATGTGTTAAATTTTATGTCATAAACTGGGTTAGTCAAAGATCTGTTAAACCAAAGTTTATAGCTACATTAAGATGCTTCATCATTTGTCTTTTTACTGCATATATCTTGTTACAGCACCTAGTTAAACACTCATTTTCCTTACAGAAAATAACATGTTCAGGTTATATTTGAAGGTGCAGTTTACATAGGGAGCAGCAAATCTGATCAAAGCAAGCTGGCAAACCTTGAATAAAGTAATTGATAACGACGAACCTTTTTCCAAATTTGTAAAGAAAGAAATACTTTACTTTCAGGATAAACAAAAGCAGCAAAATCCTAACCTAAATTCAATACCAACATCCTATATTTTCCCAATATCAATACTAAATTGATTTATGCATTATTTTTTTCTACTACAGTCACAGTACAACCATTCTTCACTATGGCGATATTACCTATAGAGTATATGTCTAAATATTGAGCCTTTTGAATGCAACCAAGTATGTCTAGGTTCATCACATTTTGTAAGTATGACAGTGTAAATATTTTAAATCCCATGACCTCTCACAGCTACTATTTAAAAAAAAAGAAAAAAAAAAAAGATTGCTGCTGAATGAATTTCTTTCTCTTTGTATTCTACAAACAGAATTTCATTCTCCAGGCAAGGTCTTATCCTAAGAGCCTTCCAGACATTAACATTGAGAATATTTTTTTAAAAGAGAAGCATCTTTCACAGCACATCATTCCATAGATGATCACAGACCAGTCTACAGTTTTTATCATCAGTAAGGTACAGAGCTAACAATAATTGCTAAAATCACCCTCTACTTTGCACAATGCAGAAACAACAGCATTTTTTGAGCTATACATGACCATTTCACATAGCTAGAAAGGGCCTTTTCTTTTCCTTGAGTAATGATAAATAAAATCATCATGCTTTTGGAGGAAATATCTTCCCACAAGACTGAACTTTTTCTGGGCAGTAAGCTTAAAAGTACATAGAGAAAAAGTTATAATAATTATTTCTGTGAGCATCTGTCTCTTTAATGAGTATATATTACAAGCAGTAGGATCCCTTCAAGCTTAGTAGTAGAGATTCAGACATAGCTGTACTGATTATAGAGGAAAACAGAAGATTTCAGGAAGCTGACCTTGCAGAGCTACTGATGTTGTGGCTAGCTGTGGGAAAATGACTTGGACATTTTTACCATGAAAAGGAAAACATTTTCCTTAGGCACAGAAGAAATCACCTTTCGGTATGTGGGACCAAAACAGTGCAAAAATTTACTGCCTTCTCAGCATAAGATATTAGTCTTCTCTCTGAGAAGACCTCACTGCACAGGGACAAATGACCCTGTTTCAAGCGAATTTAAATACAATTTTGCTTCCAATGCTTTCCTTTGGGAGTTTAAACTGAGCCTGCTATACCCGATAGATAAATCATTAGTAATATTATGGGGAAAAGCTATTTTCTTTCCCATCATTTAAGCTGCTTAAACTACCAGATACCAGCTTTACTTCCTGAAGCTACACACTGGCTCAGAATCTGATGAGGAAGCAGTAAAGACAATGTAATACAGCAGGTTACAGGCAATTCCTACTCCTGTATTACACACAAGCTGATTCATTTGGTTCCATGGTCTCTTTTTAGTAGTTCAGAGGCCCTCTGGAGGTTACGTTTAAAATTTAGCCAATGGATTACAACATTTTAATTCTATAGGATGAAACATCTCCTATCAGAGGCAGTTCCACAGACAGCAATATATAGCATTATATTTTGTCTTAGGTACTTAGTTTGCTGTCTGAAAAGGTTACTCAAAGCCAAAAGGCTGCTTAGTCCTAAATAAATCAAGCTGAACTCGCACAGTATGGAGATCTCATACAGGCACTCTACCCAGGATAAATATTCCCTCATTACAGACTATACAGGTTCACATGCTGCAGGTGATTATACTTGAACTTTCTATAGCAGACTGAACCTATATGAGGCTTTTTATGCATGTAAAGTAAAAACACAGCATAAGACTGGTTACCTAAATTCATGTTGTTAAAACACTGAAAATGATGGTCACTTTAAAAGAATGCTTTGTCGATTCAGAGGCTAGAACAAAAGTGTTTTAATTTCGTAAAACAGGCTCAGTGATTCTTGGTAGAGAAATTACTCTCAATTAGTCTATCAAATCTATAGGATTTTTAGCTCTTATAATAAGTTAAGAGGTACAATTTTGTAAGGAAGATTTAGATTAAGTCAACATATGGAACCATGACATTCCCAAAAATTTAAACAGGATAGATCGAGAAGTGTTGCCAAGTGGCAGATAAGCATGCATCGACATGTGAAATCGACCCAGTATAAGACTAGTCTAATGCTATTGCAATGCCAAAACTAGACCCTTCCTGTCTGGGGCCAGCCCTTCGCGGGGGAACCATTTTATATCCTGCCCCAGAAATCAAGATTCTCAGTGCAGTTCTGGACATACTAAAACCTCTGTCCTTCAGACAGCATTACTAGCTGCTGTGAGTGCAAATAAATCTTGCAGACAAGAAGCAAATATAAAGGGTATGAGAGCAGCAAAATATCTTTCAGAATTGCTAGAATTCCAGGAAGCATGGGAGACATCAGAACTATTCACTGATTAATGAAAACCAGCAAGAAAAAAGGGAGATGAGAGACCCATATCATTTACTAAACATGATATTCCATTCTGCTAGCATCAGTGGTATTTGCAAAAGACCATGCTGTTGCTCTCCCACTACAGTGGAAAGCCAGAAAAAACCAATAGATTTATTTAAACCACACTGAGAACAACAGGTATGATCAGGAGGCTCCAGGAGCTTGAGCTCTACTTGCAAGTCACAAATTTTACATAAGATTATGATCTACCTACAGAAACAAAGATATAAAGCAAACTTTGCATGTTAGAATTATTTCAATGCTTACTGATGTAATTTTGTCACTTGCAACACGTTCAATAGTCTTAAGATTCTTCTGAATGCCAAGATACTATTTTATTATTTTCTATTGGAAATGTTGAGTATACATCCAGTTGGTGTTTTTCTTTCTTTCTGATTACAGTTTCCTAATTACTTGTGGTTTTAATAATGTCAGTAATTATGTAAGCATGTTTTGTTGATAGTTTTAAAATGATTTACTGAGAGGTCATTAAGAGAAAAACATCCAGTGTTTGCCGTTTTCCCCTTCTTTTGACTTGTTTGCTGTTTTGGTTTTTTTGTTTTGGGGTTTTTTTGTAATAATTATCTCCTTGACTTAAAAGAAAGAATTTAAGTAATTCTGGGAATTTTTATAGATTTCATTGATACAAAAAAAAAAGATTTAAAGAGTAGAAGTATCTTCATATTTGTTTAGAAATATTTACTATATATCCAGAAGTTCCATGTACTTCATTCATTCCCATCTAAGATGTACATATCTTTTCAATGACACAAAAATTCCTGTAAACAAAAGATGAAGTGTGACCAATAGAGGCAAATCTATCAACCATTATAAAAAGTGAGGCCAAAGCGAGTGAAATGTACCTTTACTGTCATTAATATACACTTAAACCAATCAGCTACAAGAGTAGGCAAATTATTATGTTCCTTGGTCTTTAAAAATGCAAAAGAATATTTTATAGTTGTTTACCTAAAACAAGTTTCTATTAATATTTAAATACATGTCAAAATTCTACATTGACAAGTTCAAACAAAAAAATGCATTAGTAGATTGAAAAATTTAGTGGTAGGATTATATAAATTACCTTTATATTTGAATTGGATTCCAATTCATTCCAATTCATTTTTAACTTTAAATAACATATATTCTATTTAAACCCAGCAGCTGTGTTTGGAAATCTTATCTGACTTTTTTATGTTTGCTTACATTTTTGCAGCTATTTTATATAATCATATTAACAGTCATTTTCCCTTTAGCATTCTCAAAGGCAAAGTGGAGAAATGAATAGCTATTTCACATCAAGATATCTGCTTTTGCAAAATAAATACATTTTCATAAAGGATATTCTATCTCACTACCCTGAAGCTTCAGCAAGTCATCATCCCCTGCCATTTTGTGCATCAAGGCTCATAAAATAGACTTTAGCCTTGAAACTGACATCTCACTTTTCGTGTTACATAATTGCAACTTTTACTACTGTCAATAGTCCCCACAAAATGACTGTGGGAGCTGCAGTTCTTTCCCAAGAAGGGGTTGAAAAACTTCCTGACTAGAACTGGTAATTCTTCTGCTTTTTGTAAGGGATGACCTGCACACACACACCCCCCATCTTTCACCCCCGCCTCCTCCTCCAAAAGACTTCTGAAAAATCTGATGGGATTTATTCTAACCAGCTATCTTTGCACAGAACTGGTGATTCACTAGGTACTCCACTATCAACAGCTGTATTTGTGCAGTCCTAGAAGAGTTCTTAGAACCTGGGAAAACTGTAGAACTGTTGCTTTGAATCATCCAATGCTTCCCTAAATATGCTCTTTCACATGACCTATGCACCACTTATATATGGCTGGGGTCTATACAGGGCACTAGTTACAGCTTCTTCACTGAAGAACAGCCTTGGTTAAGATTAAGTGGAACAGAAAGAGTTCCTCCAGTATTGAGCAACATAATGTTTACAATGCCTTTACAACCTTACCACTTTTATAGCACCAGCATAACTTCACTGTCAGAGCTGCACTCAGGTAAGACTAAGCAAGCAGAGTACAGCATGACTGCACCAAGTAGAAAAAACAAAACACAGGCATAGCACAGAACACAAAACAGAAAGAATACTTTAAGTATTTTCCACCAAAAAACTGTTATTGTAAGTATGTACTTTCTTTCTAGCAAGTATTTTAATGCATGTGCTCAGAGAATGCAAAGGGAAATGTGTCTGAAAGACAATAACTTCATCACATTACGGCTGCAAATAGAGAAATCTGAACTAATAACAAATACTCTCTTAAATTAGAATACAATTAGATGCCGATATCCATCATTGCCTACAATCACCCTCAAGGGAAGCAAAATTGCATGGAACTAGCAAAACGTTCACTTGTTTTAAAATTTACAGGAGGCTCAAAAAAGTTTCATATGCATTTTACCTCAGAAACAATGTGCTACTTATTCTTCCTAGCAATGATATTTTACATAGCATTCTGGGATCAAAATGTACTTTCAACAATAACATATTTTCTGACGTTCTCCAAGGAAAAATTACTAGTTTCTTCCCTCTAAAAGGATTTAGATGGAATAACATCTGTGTTGAGATTATTGTGAATATGTTAAACTGACAGCAAGTCTCTAAGGGGCACTGCTCATTAATGTTCTGTGCATAAAATTAAAACTTGAAATATATTTTTCAATCCATTTTGAATCAGTTAAGCAATTCTCATGCAAAGAAACTATTGTGCTGCAATAATATATTTGCAGAGTAGGATATAAAAGCTATTAAAATGTCCTAGACCCCCTGCCTTTCATGCAAAAGGAAAAAAGACAACTTTCTGATTTGAAATATGCACTGTATTGAAACAAAAAATACATTCAAAGACCGTGAAGAGTTTGATTTCAGTTTATACAGTGTAACAAAATTCAAAATTAGGTCTTTTTCCTTCATCTTTAATTCATATTGTGCCTACGTACTCCTGCACATATCAGCAGGAGAATTCAGGTAAGTGTTGCACATCAGCATTTACAATAAATTTTTACACTGAGCAGGCTAGAAGTGGTGGCCATGTTCCATGGTCTTTGAAATTGCAACAAGTCGGCATTCTGCAAGCTCTCTGCAGCTGGAGCTGTGGAACAGTGCTCAGAGACAATGCCTATTAATGTCTTGCAATTTGAAAGTGACAAAGCAGAAATAATTTTATTTGGAGGGCATGTATACTTATTCCACCAGGTATAATCCAAATATAAGTGTATCCACCAGGTGTAATGTGAAGAAGTTCTCATGTAAATCCTTAGTTTGAACAAAAAAGCAATGAGTCTGCTCAAACCAAATAAAACTCCAGGAATTATTGAATGGTATCTAAATTTAACTAAGATTGTTCATGCCTTTCAAGCACAGAAATCTGCATAAAGCTGTAGCTGTAAGTGCCATTTTATGGAGAGAAAAGAAAACATATTATCATTGGGAAAACAGACATACCACTCACTGTTCAAAAGTCACTGGATAATTACAGCCACAATAAGATGACAGTTATAAATTTTGCTACAACATAGAATGGTTCTAACCAGGCTATTGGGTTCCTTTTGTAAATGGAAATTCAGGAACTCCAATTAACATATTCTTGATGTGATAGACTTTAGCAGGTTTCTTTTTGGAATTAAGCCAGAGTCTATAGTGTCAATGGGACTTTGTTTACTTAAATCACAGTAATCATAACAAAGCAGTCTACCACTCAGGCTGCCTACATCTGAAATACTGTTTAGAAACATTAGCAAAAGACACTGAAGTTATGTTTACAATCTCCTCTATTAGACTTCCACACCTAATATTGCAAACCATGGAGCAGCAAGCACAGAACTGCCAGTACTAATTAATATTTTTCGTAAAAATTTTCAGTGCAAGAGCCTAAGCATAGATACACAAATGGATATATAAACACCTCAGCAAACAGCATGATTTTCAGGGATTCTGACATTGCTGACATCGTAGGGGAAGAAGCAAGCCCAGTATAGCTGAATGACAATAACGAAGCTGCTTTTCGGGTTTTTAGTTGTGAAGACAGCAGTGCTTAGAATGTGAAGCACAGGGCTTCAGAAACAAAATCAGAGAACATGGACTGGTATACAACACTGTGGGTTTCCTTAGGGACATTAGCATTCTCCCCTCCCTCACTGTTATCTCCCATCAGTGCAGAGCATTTGTTCTACTTTTCCAGCCATCCAACAGCCTAGTCAGAGCACTAACAGTTGCCTCTACAGAGCTGCCAGACATCCAGCAAAAGCTGTAGAACAGCAGGAAAATATGGGACTTATTGGTCACATACTAGTTAGCAAGACAGCTCTGGGACAATCCCCCAAATCACGAGCATGTGCTGTTCACGGCACACGTATTACATTGCACTGTCTGAACTTCTCAGAAAACAGTATTTACAAACATCTATCCCAGCAGGATACAATGCAACAGAAGTTGCAAGGCCCCCTGTGCTATAGCTGTTCCCTTGAAGAAAAAATTACTATCTATAATGCCCATCTCTTCATAAGAAAATGTATTTGTTACACCAGATCTTTACAGTTGCTAGTTTGTTTCAAAAGTGTTCAGAAAACAAGTATAAAATGCAAAGCTTCATTTAGTGGCAAATGCTTCTCAACTGGGAAGCTTTTAGATCACAAAGGTGAAAACCAGTCATACTTTTTCATTTGCATTGTTGCTTTCCCATTGACTATGGCAGTTACTACATTTTATGATGAAGTACGCTGTTATAACATGGGATGAGGACAGAGTTAGATGAAAAGTCTCCCAAGCACTTTTATGCTGCTACACACCTGGGTCCACCAAAAGCTGAGACAGTCCTTACATGGCTAAGACTTCCTCTAAGTCCAGCCAAGCAGACTCGTTTCTCAGGGACTGTCCTGCCCAACCACAGTATTATGTGCTGCAGTGCCCCAAGCCAGCTCTGCCTATGCTTACCTTGCATGTATGTTGGACAGTAAAACAGCAATAGTTTTTTTTACATCACCCCATACTTCTCAGAGAGGATTCTCACTTCTTTCTTTTTTTTTTGGAGGGGGGGTAAATGTCCAACCTGAACAACGCAGAGCTCTTCATAAAGAGATCAAGGATTTAGATCTAACTGATTCTGTGATGAATAATATAAAGTAACTTATGGCCTAAGAACTAGCAAATATGAAAACACTCAAAATACCTTTCACAACAACAACAAAAAAAAGCTTTTTCTTTAATTTTCCTATACATTCTCTGATGAAAGGCAGAAGAGTCTAGTCTCTACTGGCAAGCACATTAAGTACAATAAAACTTGCGTAGTTGATAACAGCCCTGGAATTAGGGACATGATCTTGGTCTGGCCTTGTACCTGAAGCTGAAAATTACAGAATAGCTGGTTTAGAGTACTGTAAAGCATATGGTATTTTATGCCTGCATCTTTAGCACTTGAGCACAAGTATCATCTAGAATCAAATCTCACCATATTCAGTGGGAGGGGACATGCTCATAAACAGCACTTACTTACATAGAGCCCAAAAGAGAACAGGTTTGTTCCTTTCAAATAGTTAGATTACCATATATATAAAAGATTATCATACAGAAAGCTATTGTGTGCTAATTTGGACAATTTTCTCCATAAGCAAGCAGTATAAAAAGCCCTAACATGTTCCTATCAGGGTAGACACAGGAGATTTCCAGGAACAAAAAATTAACTCAAATCTTGAAGACAGTGAATGACATTAACAAAGGCATCATTGCATTACACAGTCTTTTGCAGCAGTAGAGGTTTGAGATATCCACCTACCCTGGGTTGTTCATTTCAGCTCACGCATCACCTTTTCCTGTCTCCATTCTGTCTACTGCCTTGATTGCAGAAGCACAACTTCTTGTGGAGCTGTTCTGTGAAACAGATTAAAAGAGTGATCTGACCTTTTCTTTGTGCAGAGTCTATTTAAGTCAGTTTGGTTCCCTGACCTATTTCACAGAGCAGTACCATCTGTATTTGCGTCAACACAACATTCTAAGCCCATACCTTTGTAAAAACTCAGACCTAGCATTATCATCCAGCACTGCCCTTCTCCAAACACTTGTGTAATACCCCATCACATGCTGGTGGAAGCATTTGTACAGCTACACAGAAAACTGTATTTGGGTTAAAGAATCTTTTTTTCTGCTTCATTAGTTTTAATCCATATCAGTACCCCAGCCTGCATCAGAACATAGCACCAAAAGCACTTTTACTATCTGCTGGGAGAAGGGAGTACAGGGTCTGTAAAAAAAACAAGACTGAAACTACTTCCCCAGTGCTAGGGTGATGCCTTATGCAGGTGAAAGAAGATCTGAAACTCAAGATACTAATCTGCAGCTCTCAAGTTATATACAGGTTGTAAACTCTTGAAGAACAGTTGAGAGTTCTTGAAGAATGGCCACTTGATCTACAGCAGCGCTACTGAGCACCTGAATAATTGGTTGATTCCTAATCAGAAGAGGACAGGAAGCATTAGGATTTTGGCATTTATGGCCATATCCAGGTTAGAATTTACCCATCTTAGGAGATCTGAATGTTGCTTGGAAGCACCAAGTATTTAGACTTGATTCTATTTAAATGTGTATCTTGAGTGATATAGAATCTTCTTCATCTGTCATGTGATGACAAATGCTGTTGTATGTAGCTACAAGATCCAGACTTTCAGCAAATAACTTTTGAATCTCAATGGACCTGTATCCCTAAGTCATTCAGTATAGTTATTAGCTCATTAAAATTCTATTTCACTTCTTTTCTCATAGTGCAAGTGCAATTATAACGTTGTCCTGTGCTCATAAGAACCTAATAAGACCTAAAACTACTTATTTACTGCATTCCCTCACCTAAAAAATAATTCAGTTAAGTACAAAAAGAGAAAGACCGAACATTTTAAAGTCCTATTTTCACAATGTTAGTACAAGAAGTTTCATTCTCTTTTGACAAATGCTACTGCAATTTAAATACTGACACATAGTAAACTATGAATTTGATTGTTTTCATTAACAAATTACTTTTTTCACAGAAAGCATCAAGGCTGTAATAAGAGGACTCCTGAGATAAACGTGACTAAGCAGCAGGAGTTAAGTAGGACAATGAGTAAGCATTTATGGGTGTGATAGGAGACCCAGCTGATTTAATTGCTAGTCTAATTATCAATTAGAGAGTCAAGACATGGCATGTAAGTGAAATATTCTATTTGATGAGTTTAATGATTTTTAGAGACCCAGAAGAGCAGTATTAATTGCTATTTTAGGACTATGGAAGGAGGGTTTTTTTTCTCCTTTTACAGAAATAGAGGTTCTTAGTACCAAAATGACTAATAAATGTATATACAGTCTTCTCATACTCAAATATTTAAGGTCTTTAGATCCTTTTCTCTATTAAAAAAAAAAAAAAAACAAATAAAAAGCTAGCAATTAAGCATTCAAACACACTTCCTATAAACCACTCAGCTTAGGTCAGAACCCTTCTGCATTTGTTTTATAATAAGGATAGTAACTGTCCAATGGTGTGAAAAAGTCACATGAACTATTTACCGTGTGTTTGCACAAGCCAGTCTCCAGTCAAAAAGAAAGGGGTCAGGGAACTATTTAAACCCATAAGGGCAAAGAGCCAGTTGGCTACATTGTTGAAATGGTTTATAAAGCAACAGCAAGAAAATAAAATTACCAAAAAATTGATGGAGAGCCAAAAATATTAATATATTTGGAACACAGTGAACTTTTTACAAGCTGTAAATATTTTTTGGGTTCTCACATATAACCCACAAAGTATGTTGAGGTCTTTCTCAGACCTTCTAGTATTAGCATGTAGTTTGTAAAGAACAGTATCTGCCAGAAAAAGAGATCAGAAAGACACTGTATGTCATAAGTCCGATGTTATTTCCCACTACAATTACCAAAAGGTATGTTTGGTGTATATTGAGAGGACCTAGGAACTGGAGATGCAGGTTAAAAAACGAGGAAACAGAAGCATAACACATATGGTCTGAGCTTTGGACACATTAATGAGCCAATTCTTATCAGAATAAAAAAACCAGCATCCTTCAACCTTTTTTCACGTCCATTACGAAGAATTGAAAACACTGCAAGTTTCTGGCTGTTGAACAACACCCTTGTCCAGGTTTAAAATAGACTCTTAACAACTCAGTATCCAGAAAGGTGTCCCACTATTTGTTTTCTGCTAAGGGGAGCCTGGCTAATCAATAAGTTACAGAGTTTAGACAACATATCTTCCTCTGAAATATGGCTAGCCCCTCAAGCAAAGGTAACAGCTTTTCATCAGCTTAATCCAAACACATTTTCCTACTGAGTAACATTTTAAAAAAAACCAAACACTCAAAGACGCCCCCCAAAAATTACTGGCGGCAGCCTCAAGTGAACTTCCCCTGGTTTCCTGAGGGACCTAGAGAAAACACAGAATGGGCATTTTTAGCCTTTCACCTGAGAGACACGGTTACGGTATCACGGCAGGAGGGCTACCCGCCAGCGCGGGGGACAAGAGAAGAGCAAAGGGGCCGCCGCCGGGGAACGCCTTCGCCTCAGGGAGCGCAGGGCAGCATCAAGGGTTACAAGCACGCGCCTGCCCTTCCCGCCCTTTTGTAACCGCCGCCAGCACCAGCACCGCCTCCGCTGCTGTCGCCCGGCAACGCCCAAGCCGCGAGGGCCCGGCCCAGCCGCGCAGGCCGGCCGCTCCCCGCCGGCCGCCCGCCCGCCCGACATGGCGCACCGGCGCACCGACCCGGCGCAGCCGTGCAACTTCGTAGCGCGGGACAACTGCTGGTAACGGCCCCAGCCCAGCCCTCCCCTCACAGCCGGCGGCCGCGGGCCTCCTCCTTCCCCGGCCGCCCCCCTCCCCCCCCCCCCCAAGCC
>JAVKLA010000010.1:26505937-26559616 GCA_034782735.1 Sagittarius serpentarius
CCCAGCCCTCCCCTCCCAGCCGGCGGCCGCGGGCCTCCTCCGCCCCCGGCCTCCCCCTTCCCCTCCCGCCCAAGGCAGCCTCCCCCGGCAGCTCCCCGCCCAGCGCCCACTCTCAGGCGGGCGGAGGCTGAAGGAGTTTGTTCGTATGTTCACTGCACGCCTGTTTGTAAAGTGCTTGCGCTCATTCGGAAGTGTGCCATCTGCAAAAAGCCCAGGGTTTTTAGTACCCTGGAGCGGCACAGCCCCTGGGCTGGACAAGCAAAGCAGCGCCTGCCAGACGCGAAGCAGCCAGCGCGGCCCACGTGCTCCCGCGTTTCCCTCCATCCTCCCTCCGGGTGTGAGGAATGGGGAGTAGGGGAGGGCAGAGCGGGGGACCCAGTCAATAGTAAATAAAGTATGGATGAAAGGACATTGGTGCTTACTTTTCAAGTTTTTCAAAAAATGTGTCAGCAAATTTGGCCTCCTCCAGTTGCTAACGTAAACATAATTTGCAAGGAAATACTGTCTCGTTCACACCGTTTCATTTCCAACCTATGGAAAATATTTCCCCATTACCTCCAGGTCAGACAATTGTTAACTCATACATACGCCTGCTGTTTTGAAGTAAAGGTCTAAAGATTCATGCTAAAGTGCTGTGCTTTGTGACATTAGTAGTTAGGTTTGCCTGGGGTTTTTTTAATGAAAGCTTTCAAAGTCATCTTAAATATTTCTCTGTTTATTTTAGGAAAAAATACATTGAAAGTGAACTAGAAGCTGCAAGAAGATGGTCTCAGAAATGGGGATTCTTGAAAACACCTCTTGAGGAGGTATAATTGAATGGCACGTAAGCAATACATGAAATTTACTTGTACACAAATTCATCTGGACACAAAATTATGAGAGCACAGAAGACTAGAAAAGTACTGAGTATGCTTTACTAAGCTAGGTCCTGAGGTGAGAAGTGCACGACTTTTAAGATAGGTTCAAAGTTCCAGTTTTCTTCTGAATAAAATACAAGTGGTAATTTATATGCTATGCATATTCTGATATATTTCTTTTGAGAAACATGAGTCCCAATAGTGTTAACAAGTACTAGATGCACACTGACAGGAAAATATTTCCCCTTTGTCTATCCATATGGTAGTTTAAAATTCTAGGGGAAAAGGTTCTAGCTAATTAAATTTTCGGGGGGGGGATTTACAACAAATGAAAATAGTTGGAGAGATGTCTACTCTCAGTGGTGTTTAGATGTTAGAATACAGTAGCACATAATGTTACATTTGAATCACAGTATTTCATTGCTAAAAACCAGGATTGATGCAGCCCCTGCATAGTTACAAATGTACTTTCCATGGGGCTAGAAGTACTTAATCTGTTCTAGGATTTTTTGAAAATTCCTGTAGGCATCCAAGTTAGCACCTTTGAAAACTCTGGTCCTCTAGGCTTCAGCATTCATCCTTGATAACTACAGTCTGTCATGCATACCACCTTTGCGTAGTACTAATTGACCTACAGCTGAACAGTTGTCAAACTATGCATTGTTGCTATTGGTGAACACATGTATTTAGCATTTATTAATCTTTGGTTTGTGGTCATACAAGATATACATAAGATATATTTCTAGCCCTTTTTGGACCAGTGATATAGTTAAGAGAGTTGAAATCACTCAGCAATATTTAACCTTTCATCTGAAATTCAGAATTACATCACTTTCTGAAACCAAAAAATACATTAATTTCCAAAGCACTACAATAAGTAGTCCTGTTTTAGATGGAAGGAATGGGGAGTTCAGATACAACAGTGAGAGGAATGATGTAGATATCAGATATTACAGTGTATTTCAAAAGATAAAGAATCAAATTTTTAATGTTGATGTTTTGGTTTTAGTTGATTGAAGATGAAAAGAAAGAAAATACAAAGCCCAAGACAGAGCTTCTAGAACATCTGCAGGTTCAACCTGTGACTCCTGTGGAAAAATACATTAAGGTTAGAAAATTAGATTTTAAAATTGCAATACAGCAGTATCTGTCTTAAGAAACCACAGAAGCTCTAAAAATCAGTTGTCTTGTAGAGGTGGGCCTTTAACTAAAGGTCAAAGTAAATTGTATTTGCAACCCGAGCAATGCTTTAAAAGCATTCATTTAAGACAAGGAATTGCCCTTTGGATATGGTTGCTAGTTCACAGAGCTTTCACTGTACATAATCATCTTTCTGTAAAGCACCTCCCCCATGCACTCCTCTGTGACATCTAGTAACAGAACAGTCAATGTACAGCTTAGTGCAGAAGAGTGCTCACAGAGCCATTTCTGACTGCTGACCATTCATTGGTCTAATACATGTCTTACTTCAAGGCTTATCATAACCTTAACTCTCAGTTTTAACTATTGGTTAAGATGTAGTCATTTTTCTAGCTTTACTTAATAGAGTCTTTCTGGCAGAGACAATGCCACTGTCCTCTTTAGTGGCACAAATTAGTAAGAAGCCAGTTCTAATGAACCAATTCATAGCTATTTGATTTTATATTGTATGATTTACATTCACTTGTTCAGAGTCCAAAAGTTGACAAACAGCTGGAAATGAGAGTGGAATGTGACTGATGATTTGATTTATAAATATACAGTGTCAGAATCACCAATGAATACAATAACTATACAGACAGCTAAATCAGTGACACTGGGAGAGGAATGCATTCATAAAAGGGGAAGCAGAATATGCTCAAAAAAAGGAAGGTTAGTCCCCTTAGAGAAGATTAAGGAAACAAAAGAGATTGGCAATTCCTACTTGCTGAACTAGCTTTCTTTCAAAGGATTCCAAGCGTGGGAAGATAAGGTGAGGAAGTAGTAAAAGCTTTTACTGACATTAAATTGAAACAAAAATTAAGAGCTAGTGCTGAGTGTGGCAGAGAAATGAAATGGCAGCATTTCTGCCATTAGTGCTACTTGTTCTTAAGTTTTGTCTCAAGCCTCCAATTTCAGTTAAGTTTGCCTCTGCTTCAGCACAGTGAGGGTGTATGTGTGTTAACAAATCATGCGGACAGTTATCAGCTGCTAAGGTAGCATGCATAGCCTGGTGCATACTGAAACAGGGATCATAGTTTCAACTTCACCTCAGAATCTTTATTTGCTAAGGAAGATAAGGGTTAGCTGTGATTTAGGTCATCCTTTACATATTCAGAGCGAGGTTTCTTAAGTCTTCATTCAGAACTGTGTGTCATTCTGCACATTTACCTTCACGGTAACAGTCATTATATCTGTTCTTCCCCCTAGGTTAGATTAATAATTGGTTCTTCATAGTCCCTTCCCCTAGATCATAAGTGGGACATGTTTTCCTTCATTATCTTGCTCAGTGGGTGGCACTTTTGGCCATAAAAATTATCTTTTCAGAGGAACTGCTCCACCTAAATATCATAAACATTTTCTAATCTTGGCCAAAGAACAAAGTGAAGCAACTCTGGCAAGAGAACTGAAACATTGTTCTCTTGCTGTGTGTTTCTCTACTGAGTCCCCAGATGCTAAAATGATATAACGTGCCCAATTGAGATTATTCAGCCAAAGTAAGCACAGCAGTCAGTGAACAGAGACTGTTGGCTTTTGTTTTGTTTCCTTTTTAGCTAGATTAGTTGCAGATTAACTTGATGCTTACCCATCTTTTAAAATAGAAAGAAGGTGGAACAAATAAGTAGTTCTTGATGCAAAGGCCAGCTTGGTCAGTAGTTATCTTTAGCATTTGGCCACAAAACTATTATTCCGTAGATGCACTGCTACCAAATACATTACAGAAAGTATAAAATTCTATTTCTCCTGTTTAGAGAAGTTAACTAGTTTTAAAGGTGATGATGATGATGATGATTATGTAAGGAAAAAAGCTAAAGCTGAAGATAAAATACTTCTCCTAATAATGTAAAGCCAGTAAAGCCCTTAGAAGGTATTGAGCAAAATGTTAAAAAAAAAAGTATGCTAACATACACTACTAAACAATAACTTTGCTTTTTGATTTCCTGTTATACATACCAATCTAGGCATTAAAAGACTTTTTTTTTTTTAGAAGGGTGGTAAATGAAAGTTAGTTACTTCATTGGAATTTGGCCATTTTACTTTGCTCTTTCCCTCTGCCTTGCTATAGAATGGGACCTAAATTATTCTAATGACTTTTTAAATTATAAACTATCCTATATTATAAATCAAACTTGCATGCAACTGGGCTATCTTTCGAAGTTCTTATTTCCTTCCATTAATGTCAGTGTGTGTTCAGGATATTAATTCAGCAGATTGCATTTAAAACCACTATTTTTTATAAGTTCTCATTTCCATCCACACTACAGCACAGAAGAGGATGTTGCATGACAGAAATTACAATCAAAAACCTTTTATTCATTGAATTCTACATGTTACTTTTATTCTAGGTGATTCCATCTCCTCCAGTACCTAAGACTACCCAGGGATTTATTGGCTGGAGATCAGCTGTTCCAGGGTTAGAACTTGAACATGGTTTTCAAATACAAAGCTGCAAAGGTACCTTTTTTAAGGATTTGAAGTGGCCATGTGAGCCCTCTGACTGACACTGAGAAATAACAGTTAGGCATATAGATCCATTTGCATCCCTAAGTTAACATTCTGTATTGGACTGTTGGACTGTTAAACATCTATGCTTTAAAATGAATAAACTCATATAAAGATCACAGAGCCAGTACTACTTTTATTAGCATTAGTAAGATTATGGTTTTAAAATATTTATTGGAAGTCTTTAAAAAAACTATTTTGTAATGACAGAGCACATATTTATAATTGTTTCTCCATGAAAGCCTCCACTCAGGCTCAGTTTCACAGCAGTTTTTCAAACATAAATACAGACTGTCATGTTCCTGACAATCCTACCCTGCTGCTCATTCCCAATTCATCACTTACCAGTATTGGAATCTGTGTTTAGAATCAGTTTTCAATCACACTCTGAACTGGCCCACTATTGAGTTGCTCAAATGTCTGTGCTAGCACAGAAACATCTCTTTTGTACAAAAAGAGAATGAGAAGAGGCAGAGAAGAGTAGCAGGCATGACTGAAATTGGCTCAAGCTGCCATGGAACTGCATCCTTGTATTTGGAAAGAAGCTTTCCATGTTAAAAAAATGAAACACAACAAACAAAAAACACCTGTAAAAAAGATAATTATTAGGCTTCATCATAGTGTGTCCACTGCAGCTTGAAAAAAACAGGCAAATCATAAGTATAGTTAAGTCATAATTATTAAATGCATTGTCTTTTGTGTTGTGCGTGTTTTACAGGTAGTTTTGTGTAGTTACACACACAAGAAATTGAGTAGTCCCCAGTGCAGCTGCTTGATTGGTACAAGTAAAGTATACAAAGGCCACAGTGACAGAAAGTCACTTTCAGAAATCAGTTTTGGTATCAAAACAGGTTTTTTTTCAATTAGTTGATCAGAATGCAGATGTGTTATAAAGTAGTTATGTTGCTTCAGTTTTGGTTATGCCAATATTTATAGCAACCAGGACTGGTGAAAGAAACAGTAGGGAGTTGCACTGGGAGTTACTGGTGTAGCTACCTCAGTACTATGCATTTCAGCCTTGCACTTCATTACCTACCTAAAGATTTGCCAGGACTTTTGGAAACTCAGAAGACTCATTTAGTTGTAGCAACAGGGATATAGTTATAATTGGCTAACCTGTTTAAAATAGAAGATTGTTCAAACAAATAACAGCCTCCAAGAAATCAACACAGGCAGCTCCTTGTAACTCCTTATTACTTAAAGAGGAAAGACTTTCCTCTTTAATCCTGCTGCGAGATCTCCTTTGTATTCTGCAGCTATCAATATCTACTTCTTGAGTCAGCAGTAAGTCCTTGGCTTTCATAGCAGTAGGTCAGCAGCTAGTGTTTGTTCTTTCCTTCTTCCCAAGAAATGACTCACAATGATCAACATCCCACCTATTTTTTTTTACATCCAGTTCCAAATGCCCACAAAATAATATTTTACTTTTTCCATATTCTTTACAAATAATGGAGAAGTGACTCACATCCTTTGGAAAGATTACCCAAGAATGAGAATACACAGCAGAAGCAACTTCAGACACGTTACTTAAAAACCAGAATAAAGAATAACTTGGAACCAGACTCTGGAAATTTAAGCTAAATTGCAGTTTAGCTACTAACTGTAACAAGTGTAAACTGTTCTTTGAACAAGCAAGATAATTGTTAGAACAACATTTTAAATTAGTGTGTTTTCTTGTCATTGCTAGGTTTGTATATTTATTTTAATCACACGGTTCTTCAGTTTATTTTAAGGTCGTGTATAGATCCTCTTATTCTTGCATGATTTATATAAACAGGTATAGCAAAGATTAGTATGTAATTTAGTAGCAACAAAATTACACGAATTCAGGCCAAACGAAACCGGAGATTCAAGACCACTGTTTTTTAAAAAGCGTTATATTAAAGAACAAAAGCTGTCACCTAATATCTAGTAGATGTGTGTATGAAGTGAAATCCAAATCCATATGAGTCATGGTTTGATTCTGAAAACCAAAATAAATTCTTTGTCCAGCATCTACAGTTGGACATTTCTGAATCTTATTCCCAACAACTGAATATTAACTCTGTACTAACAGTAACATTTTTTATCATACTTTCCATCATTTAAGGTGCCTTTACTTCAGCAGATACTTTGATATATCCTAATTTGGGATGTGTAAGGAGTATTGTCTAAAATTTCAACTCATTCCTCTAGCATAAATCTGTCAGTTGTTAACTGATCCATGTATTTGGGAGTTTGGTGTTCAAGAATATGTGAAATTATAAACCTGACTATTTCTTTTCCCAACACTTTTACTTTGACCCTTTATACCTGAAAAAATTGTGTGGAATTTGTGGATTTGCAGCTGACAAAGGACTACCCAGTCAACTGCCCCTATTGTGAATCCAAAAGGCCGATACAGAATTATTAAATCGCCTTGTAATGTTTCAAACCTGGCATTTAATTTGCAGAAATTAACCTATTTATTGGAGGCAAGTTGGGCACATAAATGTCACTGCACACTGTAAAATATCACACCATCTCCAAGGTCAAGACAGTGTTAGTAAACTCAGTGCACACACTGGGGAAATGCTTCAAAACAAAATTAAATCACTTCAAAAATGCAGCAACAGTCAAGAGAATTTTAATTCTATATAAAAGTCTTAAACCTGTGCTTCTGTGCAAGTCAGAGCAGAATGGGATGTTTCTAAACATATATTAAAAGTTATGGAGTTTATTTTTAACCAAAATTTGAAAACAAGATGCAAGTGTATTTAGATGTCTTCTATGCTTCAATCAAATTTCATTTGGCATTGTCTTTTATAAAGCTTTTGGTGGCCTAAGGTTCACATTAGCAAAGTAGTATGCATATAAATTCCTCCTTAGTTGACTAAAATTTTTCAGCATACTGAAGCCATCTTGTCTTTTGACTGTTTTCAGATAAATTAGTTCTTTGGTAACAGGCTCTTTTTAAAGAGAAACTATGGATGATGCTTTCAGAATTGCATATGCAAAAATTTTACTGTATTTGATACACAGTCACCACAGTAAGACATGAAAATACGTCAGCCATACATCTTTTGCCACCATGGATGTGTGCCTGTATATACTTTCCTGGGTGTGTGATGAAATAATGGTAGAGGCTTAAATGACCGTTGTATTTAAGTTGAAGAACTATGACATCAGATTATCTTTCTCACAAGCACTTGCTTTATAAACAACAAAATTGGGTGACAAAAACCTGCTACATTTTCCTTCACAATGTGTTCTTTTCTGTGCTATTAGAACTGGCATAGAACTGGTTTTTGCTATTTATAATTTCATTAATATAAGATATCTTACTGGGAGCACAGAGTTTAAAGATTATTATTTATTTAAAATGCATTTTGCATCAGAGAATAAAGATTTTTGATTAGATGATACTGAAATGGTGATTCTGAATAAGTAGAACTACCCAAATTGCCGTCACCATACAAGTGTTGCTGTACATTTTGAAAGAAGCAAAATGAAAAGCAAACACAGCATGTGCATAGCCAGTTGATCTAGCTATGGTAAAATGTGGCTGCTGAGAGAATAAATCTAACCACTATTCTGCATGAGACATTTCTATAAAGTTACATGCTGTGACTATCCTAATGGATATCCACTGTGGTCCTAAGTTTGTGCAAAAATTCCTGTCTCCAGTTCCTGCTATTGGCTACTCTGTCAGCCTGAAGTAACTTTAATTTTGAGATCGTTTGCATTACAAAACAGAGGTAGAGGGGTTTATTTCTTTTCAGAGACCTAAGACTCCCCATTCACACACATCATTTCCCCATTTAGTGAAGGATCCTTTGTGGTTTCTTCCACAGTCTACAAAGTACCAAAGTGACAAACACTAGTCTAGCATAGTCATTGGCAACCAGACCAGAAATCTCTGCTCCCATGTGAAGCCCAACCCAGGTCACTTCTTGCGTTAGGCTCCTAAATGTGTTGTATTTAGTTCCCCTTGAAACCGTAAGTGTCAGTGTAGCAAGACAGATAAGGCCCACTCACAGCTATTACCTTCTTCCTGACTCCTGTGGTTTTCACATCCCATCAAATTGTTATTTAACTAGTTGAAAGCATGTCAAACCATTGCATAGGACCATAGTGTAATAAACATAACTGTACTGGAAAATGATACCGTTGTGCTGTGAAACCGATCAGGTTGCCAGTGAACAAAACATTGCCCCTTCAGTCTGCTCTATCCTACATAGAAAAGACCAGCAGTACTGAGAAATAACTTCAAAACCAAACCAGAAACTTTGTGAAAACAACACAAATCTGATTCATGTTGCACCAGTGAAACAAAACACTGGAAAGGGTCGTTATTTTTGTCAGATGAATTGGAGATAATTTTGACCTTAGGGTTTCGGGCTGCTCACACACATCTCAAGACTTGCTCTGTTACATGGACAACAGTTCAAAGAGATTAAAAGAATGCTCCTTCCTGTATGCCTCAGTGGTGGATTTGTTTTCATTAGGGTTTCCAACTGGAAATTCTCTGATATAACCTGAAGAGTACCACAGTGCAGCTTTTCATCTCAGTGCAGAAAGATGTAGTGTTGCCACCTTTGAAGTAAGACACGCTTACCAGTCTCAGCACTGGGTTTTACAGGCTCTGACAGAGTACGAAACGTCCAAAACCATCCCAGGATGGTGGTAAGCCACTGGACATCTAGCATAAGGCTTGCAGAGAAATTGGAGGTTGTGTTCAAGAATGTTCTGAAGCATCTGCATTTCCCTCTATACCATCCACAAACTGCCATGGCTTCAGATGGCCACTGTGCAACGCTGTACCTTATGGACAGCATCCCAGCATTTAGGGAGGCAGTTCACCAGATGTTCAGAGAAGAAGGATGAGATAGGGTCAGACCATCTGATAAGTATAAAAGTAAACATAGCAGGTTAATTTAATTCATCATGATCTAAGCAAATGCAGCTGTATTTACTATAACATGCAAAGATCGAGCTGGACATTCTTCAGAACACCATTATGTCTGATCCCCAGCGTAAGATTTTTCCAGCCTTTAATGCTTTAGTTTTTCTTAAATCAGTACATGGATCTCAAAAGTGACATTACACAGCCTTAGTAAACCTTTGAAAAGTACAAAAAATTCACTATGTGTTTAGCAACAGCACAGGAAATTATAGATCAAAGACGGGTTGTTACTTCTTGGTACTTTTGTTTTCTTTTTTAAGAGATGAGAGCATACGAAAAATCTAAGCTTAGAATAAGCACACTTCCTACTCTTTGAAAACGCAAAACAGGTAACATTTTATGGAAGAGATGTGCTAGGTACATTATAGTACAATACATTAAAGTATCTTTTTTAGAGAGTATCTCTGAGGATAATTACCTGTCATATCTTTTATATCATTTAAGTTTATTACTCCTAACTTGTGTCAGTAACAAAAAGCTCAGGATTTTAATGATAGCTAAGAAAAGGTAACCATGTTTCACGCAAGAGTGGCGCATTTCTTTTTTTATTTCAGTAAATATTAAGTTCTTAATTTCCTGGCAACAAGATAAGAAAACTCTGACCAAGTTTTTATTTCATTTCACCGTAATTTAAAATGATCTATAATAAATAAATAAATTTCAAATACTAGGTTTACTTTTAAAAATAATCAGCATAAAGATATTACACAGTACAGGTGTAAGATGATGCTGCCACAGGCAAAGGGCTAAAATGGAAGATTGTTTGAAATTCTTTCCAGTCCTACTTTCCTATGTCTCTGTAAGACCCAGAAGACAGCAGCATCCCAGGGTTCCTTATGTATTCCTCAGGCATTTTCAGTGTTGCACCACAAACCATATTGAAGCATATCTAAAGCCCTATGGCTCCCAAACCTTCAAATACTTGGATGCCTATCCAAACTTCAGATCAGACACAGGCAAAAACTAAGTTTACCCAACTGAAGTTGCTAAGGCTTGCTCTGAATTCACTCTAAGTCAAAGGACCTTAAATCTATCACCATTCAATGTCCATTGAACACTTATTGCAATAATGAGGCAAGCTACTGTTTTGGTTTGTATTTATTCATTTAATTATTTTGGAATGGAGAGAAGGCATTACATCAGTAAACCTGGAGTCCAGGAAATGAATGATAATAATGGAGATGCAGTTTCACCATTTTTATTGTGAGGCAGCTCACTAGGTCTCTATGCCAAACTCAGTACTGTTTCTATATCATGTGGTAACCTTATGCATCCTGGTTTAGGTGAGGTGCACACCGCAGTTACATACCTATGTTGAAATCTGGCTGAAATTTTGAAGTGATTAGTCCGTACAAAGTGGTTTTATTAATGTAAATTATACCTTGTGGTCGCAGGTTGCGTATGTTGCCCAAGTTTAACTGAGCTTTGAATTTGGCCCTTTCCCTCGTATTTTCCCCCTCCATGCTTTATCTGCTTCACTAAAGAAGTGAAATAAATTGAAGATTCACTAAAGATTGAAATAAACCTGAGAACTTCAAAGCACAAAAATAGATGCAACCATGAAGAAACAAACAGAACAGAAAGAATCTTCATTCTTCCCCCGTCCTTTTCAGTTAGGTGGTTTCGCTGACACCAGCTTCACTGGGCACAATTGACTGCAGGATCAGGCCTTGCAGGCACCAGATTGGGATTAAACGCAGGACGCATGTTAAGCAATATTTTTAAGAGCTCTGATAACAGCATTATTTAGAGTTCTAATATAGGGACTGTAGAAGTGGACATTTTCTCTCTGTTTCCTTGATAAAAGCTCTTTATTCAATTCGTTTTTCTGAGTCTGCATTCCAGAAAGATCATTGCTGTAGAGAACAGCCTTGCACCAAAACAAGACATGGCAGCCTTCACCCCCCCACACCCTGCACACGCACACTTCTGTCTCTTGCTTTTTCCAAATGATGCCTCCAGGCTGCCGTGTGACACGCAGCTAATCTGTCCTGCTGAGAGTGCCACACAGCCCTGTGCTCCAGCCTGACCTAAACCTGACAATGCCTTCTCACTTCTCGCAGGCTGAAAACAGCCCCCCCTTCCCCTCCTGAAGTGAGAGACGGTTAATGCTTTTATTCCTCACCGGGGAGCAAGATGAACCCAGCTATGCTAGCAAATCTCCTTCGCTTGCTGACACGCGTCAGACACAACATTCTCATCCTTAAAAGCTGGAGCAAAAACAAAAACAAAGCAAGAGCCCAAAAAAACCCAGCGAGCTACAGTCCCTGTCTGGAAAAATCAAGCAGCCATTATGCTCTTGTTGCCAGAGCACAGTCCTCTCCTTTGTTTAATTGAAAGCTGTAGTAATTTCTTGTGCTCCCCATCACATGCATTACAGCTTCCATCTTAGCGTTACACTTGCTTAATGAACAGAACCCACGTATTTACAGTCTCTTAGTAGAAGCCAAGATACAGCTGACAGGCTGGAGAGAAAGCATGGAGGAACACTGTTTATTGGTTCACTTGGGCAGAGAGGTGTTGTCCCCCACCTCATTTCCTTCCTGGCTCTAGTCACAGCCGAAGTCTGGAGTTCCCTGTGGCAACACATCCTTAGGGGCAACAAAACAGCCCTTCTTGCTTAAGCGCAAGTCCTGAGAAGTCAGGCTGGCTGTGCTGCTTCTGTCAGGAAAAATGAGGGTGTATGAGCAGTGGTGCTGCTGGGTCAGGGACTGGGAGGAGGGAGAACTCTGACAGCCCCTGCTGTTTTCCTGCAGCGCAGAGCACCAGGAGATGGGCCCTGAATCTTTAAGGTAGGAAAATACACGTTAGCCTATGCTTCTGGGGGATCTTGAGCCAGTTCTGACCAGGACACAGTGCCAGGGTAAAGGGAGCACATTGCAGTGCAAGCTAGGCAATAACCTGGCTCTTACAGAGCTCTGCTGATGTTTTTGTTCTCCTAGAAGCTGTCCCGTTCATAATTTGAGTTACTTACATGCAAATGAGAAAAGCTTCACCAGCTCTCACCATAGTTCTGACCAAAACAGGCTTTTCACCACGTTTGTTTGTCCTTCTATTTGTTTAATATAGGAGTGCTAAGAAAATAAGCATTTTAATGGGATAGCCGCTAGCAAGGGACAGTTTGAAACTAACTCCTTCACCTTGGGTCAGTGCTATTTAACTTGAGAGGGAACAATCATCTTCATATTCAGCAAATCACTATTAAAACATCCCTCATGCATTTGTGCAGTTATTTTACACTTAAAGGACTCAAGAAGGAGAAAAGATTGCCTAAATCTGCTTTTAATTCTCCTTTCGTTTGCACTGTTGGAGTCATTGCTAATCAGTTGTTAACTGTCAATAGTGACAGGCGTCACCAGGCTGGTTCTGCTCATACTGTTTTCTGCTGGGGAGCAAGACTCTGTACTGCTGTGTGCACCCATCAGCTTACTGGTTCTGCGGGAGTTAACAATCTGTTGAGGTTTTGTGGAACACAGAAGACACCAAATTACATAAACACTGCAATTGTTTGGAATGTATTTTATATTCGTTTCATGTGTGTATTTGGCAGTGTTGCTATAGTTGTTTTGGAGCTGAATAATGCACAGGCAGATAGTAGTCATGGATGTGATAAAAGCATCCGAATAGGAGAAAGGGTCTTCAAACCTAGTGAGCCAAAACTCTTTCTGTTTTGAAGAAGGGCTCTGTACTGATGATTTTCACATTTTTTTTAATGTGAAAAAGTAGATAAATACACACTGTTGCCTTGTAAGCCTATGCCTACTGAATGGTGCCCGTAAGGCCAGCTGACAGCTGGTTTGCAGAGTTTGTCCTATACCTCAGGTTCCAAAAGGCTGGTTTGTTCATCTGGTCTCACCTAAACCCAGTGGGTTTTGGATACCTGACATAAAATACATCAGACCTGCTGTCTGGCAGCGCTGGACTGGATTGTGAACCTCCCCAGGTCCTTCTAAGAAACAGTTCTGAATTCAGACTTCAGCTGACTCCCAGATCCTCTAATCAGGTTTCCACGTAAGGCAGGATCATATCTGTCCAAAATGCAGAGAATAGATTTACAGCCATATTTAATCACAAACGTTCCTTAAATTAAGCCTAAACAACAGTTGACGACCCAGGGCCTGCAGAGCCACAATAGCATAAAAGGATAGGAAGCCATTAAGATTAGAGTGCAGGGCAGAATATGCTGCTCTAGGAAAGGTCCATAAATGGGTGAAATAAAGAGTCAGAAAATAAGTTCTTTGTAATACAATGAGACATCATAAAATATTAAAGCTTATAAGATTGTAGTTCCAGCTCAGGTCTCTCACAGCACTAATAAAACAAGCAAGCTTCACTTTCTTTCCTGATGACTAGAGACTTCTCTATAAAATTACAGCTTTATTATGCATAATTCAATTTCATCAACTGCTTTTCTTTATTGTACCTTCTAATTATGCACACATATACTTGTTATTTATTAGAATATACAAATCAAGCCCAAAGAACTGCTCAGAAGTACATACACACTTCCTATGTAAGGAGAATGGAAAAAATCAGTCAGGAATTTATTTACTCACCTGTCCCATTCTGGATTTGGAGGTGTTTGTACAGATTCAGAAACCACCTCTGAATTCTATCTGAATCTTTGATTGTTACCAGGGCATTAATTAGCTGTATGCCATAATGTATCACAACACCTTTAAATGTATTTTATTTCTGAAAAATAAGGCCAGATGCACAGAAGTTTTTGTGCTTTTAACAGCTCATCGATGACAACACTGTGACTCAACTTGTTGCTTGATTCTGGCTCAGAAAGACTAAGGTCAGAGATGTTTGATATTTCACCTAGATTAATTTTAAACTTCTCTGATCACAATTCAGGACTAGAGTCCAAATTCAGACCTTTAAATAGTGCACTACAGGATCCTTGCTTTCTCCACAAAGCTACAGAGGGAGCTTGGGCAATAAGGTCTTATCTTTAGACTTCAAAAGATAGTTGTCTGAAATCAGTCTAGTGTGGATAACCCCTTCAAGGCAAGACACCAGGGCTGTACAGGAAGACAGCATATTGAACTTGTTCGTCCTGAGCCCACATGTACTATGCTGACCACTCACCCTTTCCTTCAAGAACATCTGTATAGAACAAAACTAAGCAAAAAACTTCAAATTTTTTTTCAGTACATATCAGATTAATTGTGTTCCATAAGTAATCTCATCTGTACATCATATCTGCAAGGTGTCACGAATACCATGTAGTCCAGAGGCATTTACATACAGTGAAGAATGTAATGCCTCTGGGAGAGGAGAGAGAGATTTGACAGGCCACTGTAATGGATGGTTTATTTGTTTGTAGTATTGATTTATTAATTTGTTACATGCTAATCATTAAACCAGCATCTCGTGCGCAGACAATACAAGAGGTCAGACAATCAGCCATCCAGTTCATTACCCACTGACCTGCCATCTCTTCTCCAGAACTCACAGAGAAGCTTGAGTTTGTTAAAACACCAAACGGGCAGAATTGAACTTCAAGCCCAGGAGAGGCTTTAGTTTCATAAACTAAATGCCAACACTGTTTTGCACTCCTTGGGTTGAGCCCAGCCATGAAAGCCATCCTAACTAGATCAGGGAGAGCTTGCCTCACGTCCCTAAGGTCAGAATTTGGCTAAACATATGCAGAGCATGTTTGGCTCATTACACGTGCATATTAAATCTGCATTCAGCAGCGAGGGAACAGAAAGACAATATATGGTAAAGATACTGGAATTGGACTTCAAAGATCAGGATGCAATTCCACGGACTCCCAGGGTGACTTTGGCCACAACAGTCACTCTCCCCTGCTTCTGTTCCCATCTGTAAAAAGCAAAATAACCATCCTTCAATTTTACTTCATCCATCTTTGCAATTTAGACTCAGAGTTCTTTGTAGTGGTGTTTCTTTCTGAAAATATATCCAGCTCCCAGCACACAATGTCCTCCTCTGAACAGCCTTATGGAAATGTATCCAAAAAAAAAAAAAAAAAAAAAGAACCTTATAAAATATCCACTGATGAGATAAGACCACCAGCACAACAACACAGTGAACAGCTGTAATCTGTGGGAGGATTATTTCTCTTTGCCATAAATGCCATCTATTTTTCAAGACACAAGTTATTCCCTTTCATAGAACAGTGAACTCAGTAACTGCAGACAACTTGCCTTCCAACCAGTACATTTTTCAAAGGCTCCCAGTAGTTTGTGACATTGAATAGAAGGTGTCACATCTAAATGACAAATATTAGTACTAGCCTGCTTGATTAACATAATTTGTTTCTTCATTGGATATTTTATTCCAGATGAACTGCTTTTCATCCATATTTTCTAGGAGAAAAAATATGCATTCTGACGTGCAATGCTAATGTGCCCTCTGCAATGACCTCTTATCTCTAACTTTTCATTCTTGCCTCCCATTCTTTTCAGTGCATGAAATGAGCTCTAGCAGCAGCTATTGGTCAAGAGTCCCATACATTGGATACCTGCCAAGGCTTTTGGGGTGTTTAGCACAGACAAAAGGTCTATTCCTATGACACACATATTTAAATTTAGCACTAAACTGGTGGGAAAAAAAGAAAAATATGTAAAATGTCACTTTCTGACAAGCAGAAAATTAGAATTCATTCCCCTGAGAATTAAATGGACTTTTCTGCTTCCAGTCACTAACTATGACAAGGTTAACATTTTTCAGTCTAATGACTAAGGACATTAAGCGTGCATGTGAATAAGAAATAAAATTACTAGAGGGTATTAGCTAAGTGTGTGACAACAGCCCAAACTGACAACAGAACTCCAAGGATGCAGATTCTAAGTAACACTGACCATTTGCCGCGGAGAACCAATGGATAACAGAAACACGGGGTACAAGTACATGGAGGTCATCTTTCATTATTATTATTATTATTATTACAACAACAACATAAGCAATCCCAGGAAGATACACATCTCTGGGATGGGGTAGATCACATCTCAATGCACTTCCAGCATGCTTCCAGTATCCCAGGCAGGGACACTGAACTGGGCCGCATGTTAACCAGAGGCCACAAAAGTCTGAAGAGACTCAGAAAAGGAAAAATTCCAAGTGCATCTTTTATTTCCCCAAGGATTCTTGCACCACTCCCCATTCATGACTTAATTCTGATATGACATAAGGATTAGGGTATGAGATCAAGTCATCATTTGTAGCTTGCCTTAGCTTCTGTCCTTCCCAGTTCAATTTTCCATGTAGCTCCTCACTGCCTTACTCAACTACTGCAAACATAACACAAGCAGCTGTGGCTTCTAGACAATAATGGATTTACATCTAATACAGCACCAAGCAGGAATGACTCAAAGAAAAAGAGAAGTCTGTGTGTCATTGATATGCGCTAGGTATTAAGATACTGGAAATTATCAACTATTGGGATTCTTTCTGGTCATAAACAAAATCGGGGCAGTAAAAGGTAAGACGGGAAGATTATATTTTCAAGTATCTAATTTGTTCTGTGAAAAATAAGTGTAAAAATGATGTTTAGAGATATGGATCAAGTTTGAGAAACCACTTTTAAACAGGGGTAGTTACTATGTTATCTAGCAGAATGAAGAAAGCTTCAAGGACATGAACAGACTTCAACGCAAAAAGCTCTCCTTTTATTGTTTCTGCCTTTGATAGGGTTTCAAAAGCTACTTGGCCACAACCAAGGAAAATCTAAAGCTTACAATTTAGAGGACAAATGAAACATTTTAAAAATGAAAATAGACATTAGACCTAAAAAGAAGGAAAGAAAACCAGAAGAAAACAAGTACTTTCAAAACCATGGAATCCACGTCTAGATTAGCCAAAATGGAAAGATTCACCAGTTCCTCTTTGCTTTACTGCGGCCCAGCAGGGTGCTCATTAGTCCAAAACAATAAATCTTTTTATTTTTCTAGTTTAAAGTCAGTGTGATGGACTATTAGGCAGCTCAGTTACAGATCACGTTTCCTGTAACATCAAAAGCTGGCTACTCCTCTATTCATCTGCAACTAGCAGGCATGCATCTTGTAGCCTCTGAAGGACTTTTGATCGGTCAAACCAGCGTGAAATGGTTCCTGCATGTTTCTACATCAACAGATAAGGCCTGACTCTGTCCCTTATTCACGTTAGCATGGCTGTATTCCCTCCATCTTCCTTTCTGCTTTACTTGGTTTGCTCTCAGAAAAAGATAAAACTGTATTTGCAGATCTTCAAAGAAAAAGATCATTTTAATCCCAGCTCTCATTTACAAGCCAGTTCATGGATTGACTGTGCTGAACAGGAACCTCTTCAGCAGGACCAGCCATTTCTCAGCCATGCAGTGAGCACAGCTGTAGAGCCGATCTCTGTAAGAAGAAAAGCATCAAGACAGCTATTCACCTTAGACGAGACTTCCCCCAGTGCTGCATGTGCCCTTTTTGCCATGCTCTGATCTGTATTCCACACTGCTCTCGCTCTGACTGGAGTCTGATTGCTTTTAGTCCCTGGCCTCATTACCTCACGCTTCCCTACAATAAACTGCATAAGCCACTTATCTGCCTGTAATCCTGATAAATCCAAACCATTTTGAATGAGTTTGTTTTGTTCCTCTGTCCCCTACCCTCCTGCCCCTCCAACTTCCTCAGCCTTATTTTATGTCATCAGCATATTTAAGGCACTTTTGAAATCACATTCTGCTCAAGGTCGCTGCACTGAATTTAATTCCCCCACCCCGGCACATCAATGCTTTAACTCCCATCTGATTTATTTATATTGTTTATTATCAGAGACCGATTCAATCAATACAACCTGGAATTCAAATACACACACACATTTGAATTATGCATACAAACACTCTTCAAGAGATATAAGACAACTGCCATAGTCCAGATCATTCCTCTAACATACGGGCAGCTTATAGGTAAGGAGGCTCACAGTGATGAATTTTTATACCTTAACTTTTGCTTGACCCCAACGGTTGTTTGGTTACTGGAAACCAAAGGAATTGAAATAGCATCACAGATTCCACGGAAGAGGCTTGGGCAAGGGATCTCTGCGTTTCTTATCCCAAGCCAGTAGAACCATATTTTAAGATGGGCTTTCTGAGTTGACAGTTCCTTTATTAGCTTCTGTACACACAGGAATTCTAGCAAAACACCATCAAACCATACCAGATAGTCATGTCAAGCAAATGTTGCAAACAGAACAGTGTATGGAGAACTGGAACTTGAAGGAAAACCAAAGCACTAACCTTAATTGAAGCCTAGGTTAGGCATTAAACCAACCTAAACGGGATGCTGGAAGCACAGTAGAAAGTGAATAGCTTTTGGCTTCCCTCTGCAAACCGCTATCCTTTCTAAATGTTAATGGTCAGCATGATCCTCAGACACGGTTCATGACCGACTTCTGGTTGTCTTTGAACACAGTTGGTGGTTACAACACAAGGAACACTGCAAATTCAAAAAATGAAGGCAGAGAAAGCATACATACATAGGTTCTGCTACAGACAGAGATTATGCTGTAGACAGAGATGGACTACGCACACTGGACTGGAGCCTCCAGGGATTTGACACACAAAGATTAATCAGAAAACTTCAGTGGGGTGCATGAAGTTCAGGGAAGAAGCATGCACGTTGTTCTGTACAAAAATATTTTGTGTCTGCCTGATTAACTACAATGCTAAGAGGAGTCTATCATGCCAAGTAAAATGCAAAATGGGACATCAATGTCCACCATCATCAATTTGGGGGTCTCCAGGACAACAAAACAGATCCCTGCACAGCTATCACCTTCATAATTACATTCCCCAGCTGATCTGCCATTCTTTCCATTTCTGTCCCTTACTACCTCCTTATTGCTCTTCCCTGTCCATCCTCTGCCTAGCACAGATCCTTCGCAACCCTCTTTCATAAGCAATCCCCCTCTCTTCTAATCATTCTTCTGAAAAAGTTGTTTCTTTTTTTCTTCACTGATAAAAGGTCTTCTGCCAGACCAGAGCTACACTGGTTCACAGCAAATAGAGGCATGGCCTAGGGTGTCGGGCATTAAATCACGGCCTCTCTGAAATCCTCGTGACTTTGATAGTGTCAGACTTCACCCTTGCATCTTCTCTGGCCTATAGTTACGTGAGTTCTAGGAGTCTCTGTAGTTTTCTTTTAATATTTCACGACTTATGCACAGAGAATATTTTGGCTTCTCTATCAATACATTTCTGCTTGGTAACTCCCAGTTTGAATGCTGATTGTGTTTTGCATAAAATTAACTAAATTGCAGCCCTTCTGTTTCATTGGTACTTTTTGTTTGCTTCCTTCATGAACAATGTCAGGAAGATTGCAAGCTGACTACAATTCTCTTTCCTAAGCAAGAGGAAACCAACATCTAAGAGCCCAATCAGTACAAGTTTCCTGATGTCTGTTGGGTTTTATAAGCTATATTGTACTCTGACATTTAACAATTTCTCTTCATTTGATTCACTTTAAGAAATGAATGCAATGATTGCCACAGTGTTCTGCACTACTGTTGTCTATTGATAAATATGGAACAGGTATAACAACAAGCTCGCTCTTTTTTTCTGTTTAAAAATTCACTGAGCTAACAAGTTATTTGTGCAATGCCAAAGTAATGACAGATCTTTGCTCTCGAGTTTCAATGTTCAGTTTCTGTAGGAAGGTCTGCTGTAGGCTACATCCCACAGGACAAGATCAACAGTGGTGGTAGGCTTCCAGGAGTGTTGATAAAACACATGAGCACAAAACTCTACTCAGGCGTTGCCCGAGTCTGGAGGGGCCCATATCCCCACAGGTATGGAAGTTCCATCAATAAATGGCATTTTAAAAGCAATGGCCTCTCTCTCTTCATTGAAAGAAACTTTGATACCAAGTAAGTTTCAGGGCTATGAACTGGGAGAAGAGGGAGAGGCTTGTTCGCTGCCTAAACCAAAGCACAGCTGTTGGTCCAGTGGGCAGGATCCACACTTTACACAGGGAAACACAGAATTCACCTGGGGCCTTTGGTATATGAAGCAGCAAGACGCCTGAAATTTAATGCTGCAACATAGACTCTGCTGTACTTCTACTCCTTTATAGATGCATCTATTCATCACTAGGCATGTCCTCATAGCATCTCACTTTCGGCAACAGCACCAAGCCTTTCTCTTCTGCAGCATCCACAAGGGAGGAGTTTGGAGGGAGAAAGTAAACATAAGCAAGTTTGGGGTGTAACTCAGGTGAAATTAGAAACATTTCTAGAGAAAGAAAATGTTTGGGGAACATTTCACTGATGTTTGAAAGTATAAAAGGTGACAGTTCAGAGACATCCAAGGCTCACCTGGCTACAGTGACTATTTCTAAATAGCAGCAGTCACTGTTTCGGGCTTGCTGAGCCTTAGCTTTCTCAAGGCTCTGGGGGAACAGCAGTCAGTGTGATGGCTGTGAGCAATACTGGGAGTCTGCCCAGGCAAGGAGAGGGGGTGAGCTGATAATGATAAGAAAGTGTGATGAATTATTCCTGTGCTTGTCATCTTTATTTAAGTTACCGCCTTTTGCATCCAGGGGAACCACAGCCCTTCCAAAAGAGTTACTTTGGATTTCTTAATATTAGGAGACAGTTGTGACGTTTGTCCTACCCTAGGCATAATTAGACTCAAGGCATTTTTAGTGCATTTTCTTCTCCATAATGATCTCCCTGTTTCTTTATCTGAGGAACCAAAAGTTCATTAACAAGTCCTTGCTAAAGTCTTCTGGAGACTGATCCTTTCAATGTGCTGTAGCATAGAGAAGATAAAGTAATGGCTGCAACGCAAAACGTGCAAATCTTTTGCTTACCTGTTTGTTTCCTTTCTTTGAAAAAGTTATTACAGCTTCCCTTCTAGAAACAGACTTTCACACACCAGTGCAACAGAGAAAGAATATTTGCAAGGATTCCTGACACTATATAAGACAGAAATAAAGTTCTCAAGATCATATATAAAGCAGCGACAAAGCTGAGCATGGATTTCAGGAATCCAGACTCTCAGTCTCTTCAACAGTCACGTTTCTGTCTGAGCTCTGCATCTCAGTCTGCTGTCTCCCCTGATGTTTATTTCTGGTGCACACTACAGCACAGCTGATTACTTTAAGACAAGCAATATTATCTGCTTTGTCTACATCTGATTTTTATTCTTTTGAATAGAAACCTTAAGCAACAAATAAAATCAGCATCCAACAATGCTGCGATGCAGTCCAAACAGTTTTCCAGACCGTTCTGTCACCCAACAGCATTCTTAAAGGTGCACACGTTCGGTTAGGTCTCTTTGCCCCACTCCTAACAAGAGCTGCAAAACGTATTGATTTCTGGTTTTATTATCCCAGCAGTTTCCTTCAGTGTAAATAGCTTATTTACCTCCTTAGCATTTATCGTCTTAGATAAAGAGCAATGCTATCCTTGCATGGTCCTTTCTATCAGCTGTGCCCTACTTTCCTGGCCCTCTCAGGAAGAACTCCTCTTTCCTTTCCCCTGGTTAATTTAGGGGTCTCTTCTAGCTTGAGTTCACCTTTCTCATGTAACTGGAACAGTACATGCTGTTCCAGGGCTTCTCACCCAGATGTTAATTCTAATTTGCCCCAATACAATTTCAGATTGGTGCACACCAATCCACTTCCCAGCTGCAAGACACTGGCAACTTCTGTTCTTTCCAAAGGAGAAGTCTTCAGCTCCAGCAAAAAATATTTGATATTTGTCCCTAACTACATAAATCACATAGTACATAATTTCCTGCCATTCCTGGCATCCTTGTCCTGAGGTCACCCAGTTCTCTCCATATGACATTCACTGTTCTTTCCCAGAGCTATGCAGAATGCTGCATAATGTCTAAAAGCAACTACAAATCCTCTCCCTGTTTCTAGAAGCTTGGGTACAGATTAGACAGTCTAGACAGACAATAGGAAGAAAGAATAAAGGATTTCTAAGGACTTTTCTGTATAATCCTTCTTGCAATATTCAACTGCTCAGCAAAATGCCAGAAGCACCATCTTTTTATATCTTGTCTACTGATCACTTTGATAAAATTTGTGATCTTCTCATTCTCCTAAGCAGTTATTAAACAACTATATACTTAAGTCACATAGAATTAATAATCAGCATAAAACCTGTTCAAGTGAACTATGTTTAAATGACACCGTGAAAGTGTGCCCTCAAACTGAAGGAATTCTGCGCTCATTTGTTCAGACTGATGTCGGCATGTGTAAGCATTGCTACGTGTCCTCCAGAATCACAGTAACTGGCTTCAGAAGTGGTACTTCCCGTAGCCTAAAGTTCTCGACCTTGCTTTATTACTTGATTAAAATAAGGAATTGAAAGACAAGAGGCATTTATCACCTTAGATTTGAAAGACTAAGTACAAATACTAATTCAGAAGGAATATAGGGCTGCTGCCTTTGAAACTCTGGGTAGATTATCCTCACAACTAGATGCAACTGAGAAGATGTGGCTCAAGAAAAGCTAACAGTGATTTTTCATACAGGAATGGTGAACACAACCCAGACCTGAAGATGAGAGGGCACATGCGTCCTGCAGACCGCTCCAGAGGCCCTGCTCCTGCTGACTATGGCGATTGCCCCACTCCTGCAACTTCTGTTGTGTAACTTCAGGCTATTCAAAACATCGACTAGGGATTTCCCCTTTAGGTTGCAACTTTTTAAACTGAAGGAAAGGAAAGCAATAGCAACACACAACTAAAACAATCACCTCAAACCCCTTTAAGTTTAAAAAAAAAAAAAAAAAAAAAAAGCTGAAGTAAAGGGATATTTTTCTTAGGTCGCTCTAGAGATTGAATCAGTGTTTTTCATTTCTCAGGCTCCATTCCTGGTTCACGCACGCTGTTCTCAGAACAGCACATAGTCCAGTTGCAGGGAACATCCAAGATAGGCTGGAAGCCCTGCTTTCAGGCTAGGCATCCATCCAACCCTCCACCCTGAATGAGGCAGAAAAGTGCTCAGGGGATGCAGCTGCATTTTTAAAGCATTCCAGGTTAGTATTTTAACTTTACTAAGATGGAAACTAGGCTTAGGAACTTACTTCCAGGAAGCTGAGTATCATGAGCACAGGGAAACAGTTCCCTGGACAGACTAAACTATCTGTCTCTGAGCTAGGCAGCCACATGCCTGGATACCTGCCATGTCACACTTACTGTGCTCACCCTGAGCAACACTCCATATTTCTGTCTGGGACTATCTGACAAGAAATATATACGGGAATATTATTCAGATCCCCTGGGGTTTTTTGCTGGAATATAGGGCACCTTTGCTGAGTACTACAATGTCATGCTTTGCAGCCCTTCCTACAGGACTAGGTCTATGTAACTTGCCTCCATTCATTCAGTCCACACAGAGAAAAGCTGGGGAGCATTCAAGTCAATTCTTATTACACACCGTTAGCCACAATCTCTCCCTTAAGGGGTATAAACTAAAGGTATCCAAGTTTGCAGCCAGCATGTTTCTGATCCTCATTTCACCTATTCACAAAAGACAATGCTGCACAACAGGACACTTATTTTTACCACATTCTGCATATGGCTACTCCCAGGCACTGATCTGGAACACATGCTTAAGTATTGAGGCCAAGATTCACTAATTACCTGGATATTTTTGTAGCAAGCCTGGTATCAGTTAAAGAAAATGCTCTGACACAAGGAAACAAGAACAACTCAGGTTAGTTGCTTGTAGAGTCTCCCGGCTATGCATGGGGCTTTGCAAGCAAAAAGGCAGTGGGCCAAGTTCTCAGGAGTGCTCAGTTCCCACTGAGAACCACCTCTTCGGTGGTTAATTGGAAGTTAAGTGCCAAGCTCTTTGGAAAAACGTCTCTTTAAGCAAAACAATGGAAACTGCTCAAGATTGAGCACTGAGTCCTTCCTAAGGAAATAGACTGGAAGCTCAGCTTCCTTCTACTGATCAGAGGCATAGAGACTGTAAGTAGCATTTTTATTTTTAAAGCATCTAAGGAATCTGAGATACTAAGAAACTTCGAAAGCAGATGGGCAAGTCCCTTCACCCCATCACTGGCTTCCGGAAACCCCAACCTTCAAAGCCCTGAGGCTTAAAATGTTGGGAGACACTAAGCAAACACTGGGCAATGGTAATTAGCCACTTACATGCACATCAACTTAGCCTGCACTCTCCCATGGCAGACAAACTGCCCTACTTATAAAATAACCCTTAAATGATCTGCCAGAGGCAATAAAGCCAGTCAGGGCCAGAAAAGGATTAAAGATCTAGGGATTTCCAGTCCCCTGAAATACCCATTAAACTATATCGCCCTGGTCTGTTGCCAACTATTAGGAAATTACCCTAGCAAGGAGCATTCCAAAGAGAACTTGCAGACAGGCCTGAGCTCTCCTACAAACCATATTAACTAAATGGCTGGTTTGGCTGGGGAACGGTGTTATAAATACTTAAGCTACAAATTAAAAGCATAGTTGAGAGCTGTGCTTTCAAGTTAGCTGCAGCATCACCAGTACATGAACTTATTTCATAACTGAAACCTACAAATCCCACCCAGTGACCTATATTTGAAGTGTGGGTCTCTGGGAAAGTTACTGACTGTCCCTTGAAATTTGCCAGAACCAAATTAGTCCATATGTATTTTAGGATGCAGGACCAGATGTCTGCTGCAAGGCCCGATTCACAGCGCTGGAGAGTGGCACAGTGCCCGGGGATCTCTTCCTCCACTGGAAGCGAACCATGGTGCATTCACTCTGCGTCTGGCCCCACAGGCGGGTAAGGCTCACCGCAGTTTGTCCCTCGCTGTCTGGCCCGAGAGCTCCTGCCCCACACCTAAGGAGCAGTTTGATGCAGTCACACTGGCCCGCAACAGCAGTGACGTGAAGGACAGTCCTCCCTAGGGGGGTTTTGGAACGCAAATCCGCACCTGCAAAAAGTCATACAGAGTCCGAGTGTGACAAGGCATACGAAAGGAGGTAATGCCACCTGCGGGCCGCAACACACAATTTTTTTCTGAAGGCAGATGCAGTTCGGTTTAGTCACATCTAATCAGTGGAATTAACAAACCCGTCTAGTGAACAAATGCTCCCGCCCTTAGCTCATGCACAGCAATTCGATGTTCTTTGTTCCGTTCAGGGGAACATTGCTAGCTTTGCCGCAGCTGGGCACTGCCATTATTTTTGCACAGGGAGCTCTCACTTGCTGGGACAGACTTTGGGGAAGCCAGGCTCAAGAACCAGGATTGAAGGGAGCACCCGCAGAAAATGGGATTTTCTCCTCAGCAGTCACTTTCAATGATAAAAAAAAGCAATTAACAATGTCCTTTCGGGACAATCATGTGACCTCAGCCGACCCAAAGGACTGTCCATTGTGCAAATGCAGATTTCTGGGGAAAGGCAACTTATTTAGTTGCAAAGCAACAAAAGCGCCCAAATACCAGAGCCATAGAACTAGTGCTTACAACTCCCCTTGCATTTCAGTGGCTGATAAAGCACTGCACAGGACCGATAAAAACTAAGCATTTCTAGATAATAACAAAATGCCAATAAGTAAATGAGACTCAGAGGGAAGTAAAAAAGTCAGAATCCTGTTTTCCAATATTAATTTCTTTAACACCAAAAGTCATTATACTTAGCAAGAACAGCAGTTTTTATTATCTCCCAGTCTACATCAGAACCGATGTGCTGAATACGTTTCTCCACCTCAAATACAAAATATGCGAGGCCGTTTGGGTAAAATTCTATGGCCTGGATAAGCAGGAAGGTGGTAAGGTACAGCCAGAAAAGAATTGTTCTGTCTAAGAATATTACCATGTCTCAGGAGAAACTTGGCTGTTTCAACATGACCTCTGTGGCTGGCAACAAACAGTGCCACGAAAGCTCGGTGTGCTACCCATTCCTTTTTCTGCTCTGGTCCCAGTAACTCTGCATATGGCATGGTACCCACAAAGTCCGCTGTAACTCCCAGGTGGGCTAGCTGCAGAATAAACACAAACATTTTAGCCTCAAAAGAGTATGATTCTTTTTAGGTATCAACAAAGTCTCATATCGGTACTTACGGGATGCTTGCACACTGGATGAGTCACTGCAAGATCAGCTAAATAATACCTGCTTGTTTCTTATTCTTCTGCCCCTTCTTGATTCTCTGATGATATTTCTTCATAGCCATCCCTTGGAGGGAACACTAATTTCAGTTTTCTTTTCCCGTGTAATTATTAAGCACCACAAAATCATCTAGAAACGGTTTCTCTTTGCAATCCTTGTCCTTCTTTCAAATTTTTAGAAACTGACTTGAGCTTTTGGGGAAGAAGGACAAAGACAGATGGCATTGGCCACATAAGCCAGAACTTTGGGCCTTAATTCCAGCAGGCAACCCATAAACCTAAGCTGCCTCAGGAAACAGTCCTGTATCATGTTCTTTAGCAGAAGGAGCTTTTTTTGGTAATAAACCCAAACACATCAGTTCTAAAGTGCTGCTGAGAGGTCTCTTAAGAACAATTTTCAGGTGCCTCATGATGCTGTTCTTCCTGAGAAACTGCTTCTATGTTGGGCTGCATCTTCCACCGTGCACCATGGTTTTCTCATCTAGTAAGTGGGAGCATATTAGAACAGCTGTACAGTTGTTTCTTAAAAAGGTGGGTTTTTTTTCTTTTGAAAATTTGTGTCAACAAGCTTTTTGCGGGGCTCTTATGCCAATACACCTTTGTCTTTGTGGCACATACTTCTGTTTCCTGCTCTACACTGAGAATCTTTAATACACAAGGAACACAAAACATGGGGGAAAACCAAACAAAACCAACCAACCAATTTGCCCAGTAGCAAAACGCAAGCCATTTGTGGTATGAGGCAGAACAGCTGCATGCCAATGAACCGCAACAGTACACAACAGTTAACAAAAGGAAGTGAAGAACCCCGTGGCATCCATTTGCAGTGGTTGGGGAAACGCAGAGGAACAGAATGTGATTAGCCATGCTGGAGTTTGGCCAGGGCAATGGAGATAATGGTTCTTTATGAAAGGTGCCAAAGGATATTTCATGAACACATCTGTTCAGGCCTGAAGGTTTACAGTACAAATCAGCTAGAGTACCTTGTGTTTCTGCTGAGACAACATTTCAGTCCTAAATCAAGAAAGCAGCATTCCCACTATCAAAGCGCCACAGAAATTATTTGTTCTATAAAAATCAAAGCTTTCTTACTAATCAGACTTGACAGGATCACAAACTCAAGATGGTCTGTAAGCTACCAGCAGTTAAAGTGGATGAGACAGGAAATGTCTTTTGATTCTTGATTTTGGTGCTGGCATGTATCAAGTCCCATTCTTACCCTGGAGTCAGGATGGCCAGAGGAGGATGGACTGTGAAACAGAGAGTTTCTGCCTCCGATTCTCATAACAGAAAAGTCACTCAGCCTCACCGGAATACCCACGAACAGATAATCTCAATCTTCTAACGATGTTTTAAGATAACCAACAGAAAGGCCTTGTTTACATACTACGTATTATTTCTCCTGTCTATACGAAAAACACTGGGATTAAGTATCTTTTGTTGAGAACACAGAAGAGTAAAATGGCAGGCAGCTGAATAAAAAATGCAAACATTTTTTGGACATCAGGATAAGCACGGAGAAGAAAAGTAATCTGAAAGTATACTCAGTGCTACAAAGTTATAAAACAGTGAAAAGAACTAGCACTCCAAGTGTACATGCTGTTTACTAGTCACAGCAAAAAGTTGTCTAAATTGGACAGACTGCACTAGGGATTGACTCCTCAGTTTTGGAGGACCAGCCCCCTTGAAATTACCATTTTCATTGTGAACTGTTGCCAGCACAACTGACCTACTTCATTTCTATGGCAAGTCTCTTCCATTAGACTTCCTCACTGTCTGCTCTATGAAGTCTTGCTTTAGAAGAGTACTTAGACCTTCAGCAACAGGCTTTTAGCTTTTCTGCATACAGTACCCCACCCATTCACAGAAGTAACAGAATCAACCTTCATAGTCTCTCCTTTTGCAGCAGCTGCCACAAGATGCCCCCAGCCATCTTGTCGCCAGATGCACATTGTAATCCTTCCACCAGGGACAATATCATTGTCCTTAAACGTAGACTCATCTGGCAGATCTGCTGTAGGGAGTTGAAACGAAAAGTTAACATATCCTCAGAGAAAACAACTACCAGCTTAAAAAACAAAAGGTTAGATGGTGACTGAATTCTTCTTTTAGTCATGCTGGTGTTCTCTGATTTTACTATCATAATGCATCGAAGGACAGCTCCTGTCCCATCATGCTAAAGCTATGAAAACTATCCCAGATACACTCCCAGCCTAGAAACATACTGAAGTGGATCCATACACACGATGTCTTTGTTCTAAAAAGAAAGCATGAAGTTTGTTTGATCTGAGAAAGCAAATAATAGGAAGACTTATTTTGTTTTAAACAGTAGGTTTAAACAAGTTTCAAGGGCTATCTCTGCTTGTCACCTCCAAAGCCAAGTACTCCAACACCACACATTCAGCTGATGTAATGGGAAAAAACACTGCTACACACAGTTCTAACTGTGGAGAGGTCAGCCAGAGCCTTGCTGGAGCTGTTCTAGGCTGAGGTGAACCAGCCAGGTACTGGCAGTGGCTGTTGACAAGGCTAAGCCGGAATTTAGAGGTCAGCATTTGCAATCTCTAACCTGAAAAGACCCTGTTGAATAGACCATTATCTTTAAGGAGCAGGAAGCAAAGTTAAGCGTTAAGAGCTGAATTCTAAGTGCAGTACAGTAAAAAGAGGAAAGCAAAACCCTGACCTTCATCCAGGACCTAAACATAGCTGTAACTAGCAGGTAAAGAGATACTACAAATAACCTCCAAGAATCCTAGAGGTTACAGGTTCTCACCTTCATTCAGGTACTGAAGCTGCTGGAAATGAAGGGGGATCCCAGCCAACAATTCTAAATAGGACTTAAGCTTCTTCAGAATCAAGTTATTTTGGCATCGAGGCAGTTTCAGGTAGATAGAGCTGGACACTAAAGGTCCGCAGGGGCAAGGAAGGCATGGTGATGAAGTGGCTCCTGACTAGGGAAAGTTTGTGGGACTTGCCCCTTAAAAAAAGCTTGCAGTCTTTATAAGACCTGGTAGTAATTCTTCCCTCCCCTAGACATTCCCCTTGTATCATCGAAGCCTTCCAAGTACAGATCCCCCCATGTATCATAAGCATATTAAAGTATCCAGGCAGCATAAACTGACATCACAGAAGTACAGTCTGCATCTAACAGCCTATACGATCTTACCAGAGACCACAGAAAGTAATGCACCAGAGTGATTACAGAAAAACTTTTGTTCCTACCCATCTTTTGATTTTCACTAGGATGACAAACTTACTTAGAAGACAACCAGCAGAGAAACAAAGTAGTAACCTGGGTAAATACCCAAAGTTCCCTATATTTTATGTTCCCTTTTTCTTCGTTAAAGTCTAGATCTCAATCTACATGTTTAGTCTAATGTGTAATAAAAAGACCATATGGCTGTTTAATTAGTGTTTCCAGTTTACTACATAGGGGCCTTGTGCCCTAACTCAAAGCATGTGGGTAGGCTTGACCGGGGGTGTGTGGGGACTGTTATTCTCCGCACTTCTGCATCAGCTAAAATCCTGCAGAGAAAAGAGAGGGGAGGTCAGATGTTCTTTTGCAGCAGTTGGCAGAAGTTCTAGAGCACAGGATGGAGCAGCCAGTGAGTGTCTGGAACTACCAAAAGGGTGACTGCAGCAGTAGAAGATACAGAAGACTCCTGAAATTAGAAGCAAAACCAACCAGCCAGGTGTCGATTATTCATTTCCCCTCACCCTGACTCCCCAAGGCCTAACAACTACAGAGTTCATTAACATAGGATGTCCGAGAGCAATACCACCACATTGAAAAAAACCAGTCCAGAATGTTCTTCCAGGCTGAAGGTTGGAGACGGAAGGATTTAAGATAAAAGATTTGAATGTCAGTCTCACCTACCACACACAAGTTCTCTTCATTTAAAATACACCTTGTTAAGAGTTTCAGTTCTGACAGAACAATTTTAGTTTCAAAGCACTTTTGGCATGCTTACTTCAAGGAAAAAAGCGCAGGAAGAGCTACTTTAAGCCTCTGGACACCTAATGGATTTTTTACTATGCAGTATGATGAATTCCACCCTCAACCGTGGTTTGACAGATGACAGCATTTACGCTAGGGAGAGGTTTCATCAACCAAAAGAATACACTCACATCTCACCTATGACAAAAGTCAGTTACCACAAGCTGGTGTATAAAACAGTCACAGGATTTATTGAGATAAATACAAATAGAAAGTTACATAGATTCTCTATTCTGACAAATGAATGACACTTCCAGAGTGTCCCCACTCCGTTGGGTTCTAGTACAGACACAACTGCCATTAGGGCAGCATCCTGACTAATGCCAAGTGTGCATCATACATGAGACACCAGTGAGTCCGAGTTCTAAGCAACATGACTAACATGCTTTGGATTACAAGTGCTTGATAATTTCCTATATAACATCCAAGCAATATTGCACCCACTAACTTTATTTTCATGTTCCTTAGCTAGAAATGTTTAAAAGTGATATTCTTACTGCTGTTGTGAAAGTGGATCAACTACCTAACTTTGCTCCATCTGGCTTTTAAAATACTTATTTTGCATAATTTAAACAACCCAGAGAACTGTACATGAACACGCCGCTTTACTCATCATTGCATACATTTGTCTAGTACAAGACGTAAAGTGCGGTCTTTAGTCATGCCAAAATCATTTCTAGTTTAAAACTAAACCAAAAAGACAAACCTTGTAGAGTAAATCTGCCTAATAGACCTCCACATTGTCTACAAAAAAAACCCACGCCAAAACTATGATGTCCCCCGTTAGTGCATGCAACTGTAGAGTTTTAACAAAAGTTTTTAAATGCTCTACTGAAATCACATCATTTAAAGCAGACATGATTTCTGGAGCCAGAGAGGTACCAAAATATTAAAACCAAAAGTCTTTTAGTGAACTTTTATAGCTGGTGGCTTACTGTTTACACATATTCTAATTAAAAACTCTTAGTGAACACTAACCAAACATGCTAAAACATATGGAAGCTTGTGTTTTCCAGTGGATTATTGCAAGTAAAGGTAACTATTTAAGATTATCTGACAAATAGGAACCTGGGTTGGGTTAATGTTCCAAGTATTTAATTTATATACAGTACATTTCAAACATACTTACATATACACACACTTAAAAATATTTGTTCAGTGCTGAGAAATTTAATGAACTGATAATAAAAAACACAAGTAAAACCTTGTCAGAAAGGCCTTAGAAAATTTGAACTGTTAGAAAATACCAGTATAATGCCAGCATTAGAAAGAGATCTTAGAACTAGAAAAAAATTAACTTGAGGGGTCTTTTTGTTAAGAAATTGTAATCATAAAAAGTCTGTATTGAAGAAGCATTTGTTTTAAATTATAAAAAAAATTGTAAAAAAATTAAACGTAGAATGTTGCAGAATTTAGAGTTTATACTGTTTGTTGTAATAGCAGTGACAGCAGTGGTACATTTCTGCCTGCAACTTCCAAAAAACATTTTGTGATCTTACAAGAAAACAATTTGTTACAAATACTGTACATATTATAATACAAGACTAGTTAAACAAACTTATACAAAACCGAGCCCTCCAAAAATACAGAACCCAGCTGAGGTTCTTGCTGTATTGCAGACAAGCCAGATTTATAACAAAAGAAAAAAGTAATTTCTGTAAAAAACTTCACCCATGTAAGCTACTTACTAGTTGAAGAGGGGAAGCATTTACACAGCTCTATTTATGATCAAGTATTGTGTTCACAGACAGAAAGTAACTGTCCCTACATGAAACCATTTCTTTAGTATTTAAGCATTCATTTTTGAACAGGACAAAGTTCTAATCCACAATCTAAAAAAGACTTTTTTTTCCCAGGCCCCACATTATCTGGAGATTTGGGACACAGAAGACAGGATCCACCAAAAAGTACTACCTTTATAAAGCTATCCAATTTTATTAACAGAACTTTGTTCTATCTGTATATTCTTTGTCTTCTAAAACACCTGTTTAAATACACAGAAGACGTGTTACTTCAGCTTAAGGATCTCAGTAACCCTCATTTGTTGTTTGCCCCAAGCCTTACCATACAATCCACAGAAGTTAGAGCAAACTGTGTCACCACCTTTCCCCTGAACACTTTAGTTGGGGTTTTTCAGAATTTAGAGGTCCTTTGTTTCTTAGGAACAAAGTAGCAGGCTGTTCAGGATTTGAAAGTTGGACTAGTTAAAAGGTGGGGTTTTTTTAAATGAGGTGTGTATATAAAACATGTAAAATTCTGTAATACCCTTCTACAGATACAGCACATGTTGCAGGAACTGAACCCCTTAAATGAAGTGAACTTTGCTAGGTCAGAATGAGTAATTTTCAGTTTGGGAAATTTACAGTCTACCTACCACTAGGAGAGCCAGCAGTAACAAAACCAGACATGTTAACACCTGTAGGGCTGTACCTTAGAAATAACAAATTAATAGAAAAGTCACAATATACAAAGAATCTTGAGCTCTCTGTGCTTTGAAAAGTATCACACTGTATTAAGCAAAAATTAACTATGCCTTACTTCTAGTGGAGTAACTACTTTATAAAATGAAATGATTTTTGAGCTTTTTTTCCACTGATACAGAGTTAAGGTTTGTTTTTTTTGTTAAAACTCAAAACTATTCACATATATACATTTTTTTCAGTTAAAATGCAATTCTTGAAACAATGCAAAAAAAGGAAAGAATATCTTCATGTAAGTTTGCTAAAATCAGGTTTTAAGATTTAGAAACCATTTTAAGCTTGTAGCAGACTGCTCCACTACTGGAAATGTTTTGTTAGAAAACGAAACATGAATTCCAATTCCACTGAAACGCTGAGTATCGTGTAAGACTTTACATACAATACTTAACTGCAGGTGAGATCAGTTATCACCCACATTTACAAAGAAAAAAACAAAAGGAATTACTCATGCATATCAGACAGAAACACATAGCTGTAGATGAAACATGGTCATGAAATGAAGATCATAACATTTCTCAATAGACCCTTTCCAGCTCAAGTAGGTAACAAAAACCTTATTTGTCCACATTATTCATACTAACCGCGAACGTAAGGTGAATAACCATTTTGATGTTCAACATTTACGGTAGAAGAACACATTAGTTTTGTTTTTCAATGGTAGTACTGTCCCTGTTACCCTGTTTTAGTTTTATGGTGGCGAAGAAGGACACATCTTGATCTCTGTCAGACTGCAGGGCTAGAATGGTCTCTTCTGCAGCTTCTAGATGAGGATTGCCAACACTTTTAAAATAAGCTAGAGTAAGGGGAGAAAAAGACAATTTTAATCATAGGGCAGAAGCAGCGCAGAAATACAGAGGATGCCAAAAACATCTGGGGCAGTTCATCCAACTTACAGGCTCCTTAGAGAAAATATAGGAAGCTAAGGAAGCTGACAGAGAAAGAGACATGTGCTGCTTCGTACTCATCTTATTCGGTAATTAAGTATTTCTAAGAGAAATTCTTTTTGCTGAGCCCCAAATAGAAGTGTATCAACAAGGAAAAGCAAGCTCAGGAAGCTGCCACTGTACGACGCATTACAAAACATTCTCCATACTTTATTCTGAAAAACAGACAGGAGATTTCTGCACATCTTCCTTTGAATAATCAAAGATCAGCTCATCTTTTTTGTTTTTAAGGAACTGTAATACAGGAAATTGTAGCAGCACACAAATTTATATTTTCCCCTAGTATAACAACTGTTAGCTTAAGACTAAAACAACAAAGCAAACCATTTCAGAAACAGGTATAACAGTTCACCTGAAGGACCCCAAAGACAACTACTTCGTTAACATAAAGGTTTGAAATATATCAAAATAGTCTAATGTGATGTTTAAGAGAGAAGTATTTGCCATCCGTATGACGGATACCACAAATAAGCCCCAGCAGCAGCCTGCTATAGACAAGGCCCCAGCTGCCCTCTAGCGTCCGTCAGATAGTCGGTGCCTGTGCCAGGCCCTTCAGGGATGGCCATCAACTCTTCCAAGGCAGAAAAGCCACTACAGTATACATTCCTAAATGCAGTATTCCTGAATTTAAATGCAGTATCCCAGATTAAAGTGTACAATTCTGTTTTCAGTATAAACAGAACCAAACAGCCTTTTACCAGTTGAGCCAATTTATAGAGAACTGCACTGGCAGAAGAAAGGCAGCCTTCATGAGACATTAGTTCTTTCAAAGAAAATTAAGGACCACACCTTTCTCCAATAACGTCTGCCGCAGAGCCTTGGCGAGCAGAACCCTTACGTTTGGCACAGGATCTGAAGCAAGACTTAAAAGGCTGGGGAGTAAGTGTTCAACAAATTGGTCGACAGGCATACATTCTTCTTCTACTACGGCCTACAGGATAAACACAGAACACGAGAAAGCAAAAAATACATTAAGCATTAAAAATACTCTATTTGCCATTCATTTCCATCTTGTCCTTAATTTGGCCTGACTGTTAAAAAAAGGTCAGTGTTTAACTCTGAACAAATACACCCTATGTTGGTGAAATAATTACAACCTTTGAAATACTGTTATGAAAACATGCCTTACCATTCTGAAGTTCACCTGAAGATGACCCAACAAGAGCAGATAACTTTTTCAACTGTATTTTAGGAAATACTGCTTCCTTGCCTGTCATCACCCTTTTGTCCTTCAACATTCAACCCTTGCTCCTTATTCCTACTGAAGTAAGCATTTTTGGTTTGGAGGGGGTGGGTAACTGGAAATAAAGAGGGAAATAGTTCCTGGCTTCTAGCCCCCACTGGTAGTTTGAAGAGCTCTTGTGAACCTTTATCCTACCATGTCAAAGTATTACAAAATGCATCTCCATTTAGGACTTAATTCTTGACTTTGCTACTGGGATGCCAGAAAGTACGAGGATCAGTTATTTCAGCTGGAGGCACAGACCAAAACAGGGGCCACAGCTTCAAAACAGGATAGCCATATGCTAGTACTGAGACCAGACCAACTCTGCCACTGCCTTTTGTCAACCCACAGAACCACAGAACCCAAAGAATGTCAAAAAAATTGAGAGTCCAAATTTCAGTTTTGCCCACATTGCTGCAAAGCCCCAAACTAGCCCCAAATTAAACTTACACGTAGAAACACAGAAAGAGAACATTCCAACCTGACAAATGAAGGCAAAAGCTTGTCTTCCAACCCACTTGGAGCAGTGACGAAACCGCACTACAAGTTCATTAATGAAATTTAATCCCAGTGCATTTGCATTGTTTGCATAGAACTTCTGCAGTATTGCTACAACCTGTGAAACAAAGGAATGGGGAAGGTGAAGGAGAGGGAAAAAAAGAAGAGATGAGACTTAAGTTGTAGCCCACAGAAGTTAAAAAAGCATCATTTATTTGAACCCTACAGAGACACCAAAAAACTGTATTCAGTGTAATCAGCTGTGCTTGCAGGATTTAATAAATTACCAGGCTTATTCTGGAGAAAAAAACAGCATAAGCTTTAAAAAAAGCTGTTTGTTCAGGTGAAACAAAAAAACAGAAATTAAAACAACCATCAAAATAATGCCGCTTTCCATGGTGCCACGAAGAAAAAGAAGAGACTGAAGGACTCTTTCTACTCATCCAGGTCATCTATGGGATGATAGCATTATGATGAAGTTCATAATGAATTAAATCAACTTTGAGGAAAGATCATTAATATTCCACACCCCGCCCCTGAACTGGGAGAAGATCTCCCAAATCTTCTATACCCTGGTTTTCATCCAGTTGAAAATACATCTATCATTCACATACAACCAGAGAAGGATTTTAATATCTGGAAGTCTGACAACTCAAAATATTTCACAAAGTTTTCATTTCACTTTTTTCCATATTGTTTACCATGTTTATGAAAACATATCTGTATTCAGCCTACTTGTCTGAAAGAAAACAGAGTGATTTCAGGTATCCCTCTCAAGGGTCATTTTCCTTCTCTCCTGCCAGGAAGTGAACTAGATCCCCTACCAGTTTGAAGGAGATCCACCGAACTTCTGAAACTTTATCGGAGCAGAGAGTTAGTGCAATATGTCTTAAGTAGTCATAGACATCATTGGGATTGTAGAGTTCCAGTATCAGGATCAGCTGCCTGGAACACAAAGAAAGTGATTAAATCCAGCAAGTGCAACACTAACTTGCTTCGATTATACCATCTGTTAAATGTAGGGAAGGATCATTTGGAGCCTCAAAAATACCGTGGTTATTACAAAGCACTTGAACAGTTTGTTCTTCTCTTTAGTTTATAAAGGTACACACATGTTTTGAAGAGCTACATGCTTTAATCCATCAAGGAGTCCAAGAGAAACTTATCCAAACTAGATGTACCAATGAAATCAGAATTAACCCAAATAATAGCAAAAGCTACAAAAAGAAGTACAATGAGAAGTTTCTTTGCAACTTCAGACCGATATCCTGTACATTCTTGCAAAGTAAAAACGAAAGATTTATTTGGTGTAGAAACCTACATTTCCGAAAACAGTTTATACCTCGGAACTGCACAGAACTTGCTTCTAGCCACACCGCTCCCAGCATGTTACCAGCAGCCATGCACAAACCAACCACAAAGTGGCAGCTCTCCACTAGAAGTCAGGGAACTGCTGTGCAACATTTGTGCACCAAAGTGAGATTTAGTTTGTTGTGCCAAGCTACAAAGTCAAAGTAAATCCTCAATAGCCCAAACAAAGCAACGAGATAAACATGAAGGTCAGATTTTAGCTGCAAACTATGCCTACGAACATTCTTTGCCTGCTTCAAATATCAACAGGGCTTGTAGAAAAAGAACTGTGGGATGTTACTCTATCTCCATTATACACCCAGTCATAACGGAAATGCCAAATGAATAAACTGATTTTTTTTTCAAGAATTGTTTTCTTTCACATGCATTAGAAAAATGACTTTGTACATACATTTCACTGATTTTTACACAGCAGTCTGGAACTGAATAAAATCTGAAACGTCACTGAATAGTATCTATCAGATTGTTGTATTTCATAAGCTGCAAGCAAACCAGATCTCCATTTTAGTATAATCAGAGACATTTAAGTTTCAGTCATGCTTGATTACAACACAACTTGCCAAAAAAAAAAAAAAACCCTGAAAAACAAATAAACCCCCAACAGCCAGTGGCTTTTAAGTTCAGTTCCTTGAAAACAAAAGGTTATAATCTTTTAGGTCCTAATTAGGGTGTGCTAACTTCTGAATGTAATTACCTATTTCCAAGTTAACAATATAGATTAAAAATCAGAATTTAACAAAATTACATACTCTGCCAGCTCGTAACGAAACCTCCAGTTCCTGCTGTTATCAGTCACCACAAATTCTTGAAGTTGGTAAAGATACTCTCGCCTTTTGTCTGCATGAAGTAACTAAAAGGAAAAACATTACTAATATAAAACTGATAAAATTCAATACTTGCAGTTCTCTGCTGTATTACTCTAATCACACCTACATGCACTTTCCTACTTAGCAAAAATTGCACACAATCAGCTGACTGCCTGGACCCACAAGACTGTCATCCAAAAAAATTACACTGTCATCACTTCTTCAAGGATACCCATCAAAGCACCATCTCTGGGCATAAGACTGAGCAACCAAAAACTAAGGATTTGCATTTATTATGCAGCAGCCCACCAAGATCTGCTCTCTTCTCTCCCAGCCCCAAACACAAATTGCTAATGGTCTAACTTTCCAGCTGGACTGCACAAAACACTAATTCCTTTAGAACAGCCAGGAGCATTTACAACCATGTTTACAAAGAGGTTTGATATTTCATTGGGATGTGAGACAGAACAAAAGTGAGGGACCTTAAAAAAAGCAAGACACACATAGAAAATGGCAGTATTGCACAAAACTAAACATGTAATTAGATATTGATAGCTGCACATCTTATTAAAAAACCTCTCTTTATATAACGGAGTAAAAAAAAAAAAATTTATCTAGAGAAATTAAATTACACTTTCCTACCTTTAGGAAGTCATACAGATGTTTAAGGACACCAATACGCACTTCATCCAGATCTTTCAAGAATCCATTGAAAATTGGCACCAAATCAGCAGCTGTTAGCTGATCCCCAAGAATAACTGCTAGTTCATGTATGGAGAAAGCTAGTGTCCGACGTACCTTCCACTGCAAGCAGTTTAAGAAGGGAACTAGATTAGGCACCATCACTAGAATAAAGAAGATTTTGAACTACACCTGTGTGAGGACTGAGAGAGCAAAGAAACAGGGCTAGTTACACAGCAGTAGAAAATGTTAATCTTACTTATGAAGTCTGATTTATATCTTGAATTTTCTATTTTTAGTGCACATTTAATCCCTTCTAAGAAAGTATACGATGTTATAACTTCAGTGCAACAAACTGAACAAAAAAGCTACCCAAAACTCTGATATATAATTAAAAAAATTCATTTTTTTTACCTGTACATCTGAGGCCAGCGTCTCATATGTGTCTTTTAGGCAGTGCCAGTTCTGCCTGCCCAGTGTTAAGGCCACCCCAGGAAGACTGTATGCACAGTGTTTGGCTATTTCAGTATCAACAGTCTGGGCTCGAGCTGGGTCAGTCATTGACAAGTACTGGTCCAGTAACGGTTGAGGTATGATATCCTATAGAGACAGTACATCAGCAACACACACTTTATTTTAAAATCAGAAAGAAAATACACCTGTTATGCTACAGTAGTCTCTTGCTACTAACCGTCTGGCAGCTAAACACAAACAGTGGCAAGATATCCCTTTTGTGGGCTAGCTTTATGAAGTGTAAATGACCCCATGCAGTTATTTGTCCTCTCATTAGGATAGAGTAGTCAGCAACAAACAGTAATTACTACTTTATCAACATGTTGCATCAAACCAAACTGAAAATTTCTTCGTTGCTAAAGAAAAACAGCAAATCCAGTGACAAATCAGTATTGTCAGTGCCTACCTTAGTTGCACAGATTGCCTCTAAGGCACCAAAAGGCAACAGAGTTTTTCTAGCTTTCCAGTTTAAAATAGGGTTCTCCTCAAATGTCCAGAGCATTTCTTCACATTCTGCAACTGATGAATTGCAAAAGCTATCACTGCATAAAGGATCAGACGAACTGTATCCAGTACTCCACTAAAGCAGTTAGACGCTATCTTAATCACCTGTAATTTTGACTTGTCATCTTCAAATGCTGGATTATTTTCTTGCTCTCTCTTTAAAAATACCCTGGTTCCTCGGTGTTGTTCCTCTGAGTCCTGTAAAAGGATGTACTAGCTAGTGAAATGAATTATACTGCTCTTCAGGGTATTTCAAAGGATCATACTACAGAACAATGCAATTCAGACACAGAATAGCCTTTCAGACCAAGCCATCTACAGGCAAAGCCTTATTCAGCGTGTTTATACAAGAGTTGTACACTAAGACAAACACTATTAAGACTGCAGTACCAACAGGAGGAACAGCAGTTAGATTTACTTCTAAAAAAGTAATCTAATTTAACACAATAAGCCCAATATTCATACAGATTTTGGATGGTTACTTTTACTACACTCTTAAAAAGGTTTTCTTCCTGGCATCAATTTAAATTATATTACACAAGACAGCTTAGCAGTTGTTCCCAGTCAGTCTATACCATGATAAAAGCTTTACTTTTTTAGAACATACTGCTGGAAACTCCCAAGCCTACCAAATTATAAAGCATACACCTCTCCCCAAATACCAACAAAAAGCCTTAAAGGAATTAAAAAGTTTAAGACCAAAAAACATATTAAGTTTTAAAGTTCATACAGTATTTTAGGTTTTTGTTCATACAGGTTTTATGTGCAATTTTTGTTCATAGACAAGGAGAGCTTTTCTTTGTACTTCTCAATTAGCTCCAGCAACATTAAATGTTGTGCAAACAATTCTTTTTACTCCTATCTGTTCATTATAATCAAGAAATAGTAACTAGGAACTGTGTATGTGTCACCACCTGGTTCAGCCTCCTGTCTGAAGATAGAAGACTAATTTTATATCCATTATAGGAAGAGGCGAGACTGTACTTGGTATAGTTAATCTGAAAAAAAAACCTACACGACTACTGCAAAATTTTAACTCTTAGGTAATTTGTGTGCAAACAGAAATAATAGCCGTCAACAGCTTTTCTTTTTCTTTTTTAATTAAAATAAGTAGCACATGATAATTATGGTGTAGTCATGTTCAAAGGCTTTAGGTCAGAAGTGGGTCCATTATGCCAGGGACTACATGAACACACACGGTACTTCAGCTGTTAAGAATTCATTTCAGACATGGAGCACAATGCATACTTACTGTGCTTTCCAGTACCCTAGTGGTAGACTGGTCACTGATGTTATCCTGGCAGGCAGGGGATGAAAGACTCTCTTCCTCGACTTGGTTGCAGGTAGCATCTGAAACAGCTGTTTCATCTGAAATTGTTTTGTTCTGAAGTTCACCACTGCCTTCTTCGATTTTTTTGGTCTCATAGTCACCAACAGAATCAAACTGAGCGGCTCTGAGAGCAGCAGACAACACTTGGACCTGAGCTGTATAAAGCAAAAGACAACTATTTAGTCTCCCTTCTGCACTTAAAAGCATTAAACTTGTAATTAGTTAATTTGAAAAGATAAAAACAAGCCCAGAGCTTTCATCTTCTGAGCTGCACAGAAATGGTGTATTAGCAAACATTTGCTTAGAAAGGAATGATCCATTACTCTTCCACAAAACCATCACAAATCAAGAGCAATGATTTGGATGTATTAACATTTTCAGCAGAAGCATTCTACCAGTTTCTACCACTGAAAGATATTTCTAATAATTCACTGTAACAAGGTATCACAGCATACTGGCTCACCTCCCATTCTTCATACTGTCAAACATTTAAATACAAATTCTTTTGTTATGTTCTTTAATTGATTCAACTTCTTGGAAAAGGCATCAGTGTGCATTTAAAACATTTCTGAGACAAACTTTATCCAGAGGAAGGAATTAGTCAAAGCATCTCAACCATTTTACAGAAGTAGATAGAAAACAAAAGGTCAGGTTTACCACTGTATCACCAATAAATTTAGGACAAACTGTACTTGCACATTATACTACATTGCTGCTAGGAACATGAAGTTACACATAGTTCAGAATGCATTAACTATGAGATAGCTACACCTGCACAAGCCTACAGCAAGTACCGTCTTAAGATGAAACATTATAGGTATTTTGAAGGTGAAGAATACTAGAATACTTTGGAAATACGGGGAATGGACAACTTTGAGGCAGAATAATGGATTACGGGCATATTTATGAGTGGTTTAGCAGTTACAGCAGGAGGAAAACAGAAACTAACATACACATCTTCTGAGAAAGGAAGCAGGAGTCTTCTGCTAAAGTCATAAGCGGGGGGGCAGAGAGGCAGAAATCTTCTTCATTGTCTTCTCCCATGCCTCTCCAAATTCCTCTGTTTCTCACTGTATAGCTGTCAAGCTAACATCTCTCCATTTGTCTTAGTTCTACTTAATAGTTTTTTTGCTCTCTTTGCCTTTTCTTTCCAAAACTCATTTACACTCTTTTTCCTTTCATTCATTTCAATTTCCACTTTTTCCTTTACTGCTTTAAATTTTAATTTTTTCACCTTTTCCCCCATAAAATCTTTCCCTTTCTTTCTGATCCATTGCCTCCTGGTGCCTTTCTGAATGGCCATGGGGAGCCACCTAAATATGCCATGCTGCCAGTCAGCTTACTACTCACTCCTACTACAGCAAGGAATCCAAATCATGCTGCAGTTCCTGCAGATATGACTTCGCACGCAGAGAAGGGATGAATAAATGGGCAGATGAAAACTGTTAATTCACTAGAGTAGTCAAGAGACTTAGTGGAACAAGAAACTGAGTTGACTATGGACGACAGGCTCGTCAAGAGGCATTTGGCCCAGGAAACACATATACATCCCACTAACAGGCTATCATCACTTCGGTATGTTCATCAACGGGCTTGTATGGGGAGGCTAAGGAAAGATGACTTGAAATTAGGGCCATTCTCACCAAACCAAGATGAACTCAGCTGATAACAGGTACCTCTGTCCCTAAAACCATAGTACGTAGTTACAGTACTTAAAGAAAATTTTAACAACTTTCAACAAGCTCTTTTCCCTTTTGTAGTTAGATCCAATTTACTTCTCATTGAACAGGAGCTAGGAACGCTTCCCCAGCTGTTCTAGTAATAACTCAGGTCTTGTGAAAAAGGCTGTTGAGTAACTTTCTACTATAATTTACTACTCAGGGAAGTCTCATCACCTTATGAACACCAAGCCAACTAAAATGCAGCCAAGGGTTTTGTAGAGGCCAGGAGAAAACCAGCTCAGAGAAAACATGATTTTACTGTTACAGAGTCTCACCTTGAACATCTGGATCATCTATGTGCTCCTGTAAGCTTTCTAGAACTTTTTTTATTTCACTACTAGCAACACAGTTATTACATGGAAGAGAGCAGCTATCTTTGTGCTTTTCAGTCTTGAACTGAAGCAACTCCAGATCCTGACTTATATCAGGCAGAGGAGGGCGCCAGTATAGAAAAGTATTAAATATGTCCTCAGCAGACTGTAGCCTTGAGTTCGTTCCAGGAAAACTGCTGTCCTTAGTGACTTCTATGACACCAACAGCAACTCTGTCGCCCTGAGACAGTTGAGACACATCTTCTCCAGGACTGGTGCAACAATCTGAACTTTCTTCCCGTGTATCTTTGTTTAGGTTCTCAACCAAGAGCTTTGTATTGACTTCAGCTGAAGGCTCCTCAGTCAATGATTCCGGTTTGATTTCCATTGGCTGTTCTGAACTGGTAACAGACACACACAGTTATCCAAAGAAAACTTAAATTACTCTGTAACAACACTTTTCAGTGAAATACTGCATAAAAGATAGCATCAACTACAGCAGCTTTTCGCTGCAGAAAGACAGAATCTATGTTACCACTATGCTTTACTTCACCAGTTTTCCCTTTATCCTGCTGTAAAGCCAAAGTGAATTTTTTTAATAATGTGGCTACATGTAAACACATATGTGACCTCACTCTTCATACCTTTTCTGGAACCATATTCTCAAATTGAGCTTTTTAGCCCTGAACAGCAATTAAAAGAATTACCCCTTCCACTACACCACGTCTTTCCCATGATTTTTACCTGGACAATGCAGCATTTGTACTGGATGACATTAAAGTTATATTGTTGCTTGGCTGACAGGAATTGGAATTCACATCCTGCGTTGATGGTCGGATACTCAATGTCCCATCTTCTCGAATGTAAAGACCAGCACTTGAAGGGTTTGCGAAGGTAGAAATAAATGGGCCAAGAGACTGAAAAGCAGCCTGACGAACCTGTGATAGTATAAAAACAACAGTCAGGATTCATGCAACTCCCACAGACTTAGTGCTGAAAAATAAAAATCTGGTTCAATTTTTTAGTAAGAACCAATTGATTCTTACTGTAACAGCTTCATTTAATACCGAGTATATCCAATTATCAATTACCAAGTAAGTGATACTTAAGCAATGGGTGTTAGAATATTAAGCATGTATCTATAATCACAGTAAGGAAATTTTTAAAAAATTACAAATTTGAAGGACATCACTGTCTACTTCAACTAATAACTTTAATACAAGCAACCTATTGTCAGAAGTGTTTACACTTAGAAAAAATTGTGATAGAAATTCTAAGTAGTAAGAGAGGAAAAATAAGATACTATCTTATTAGAGGAGATTAGATTTTAGTAGATTAGACTCTAATCCCAGCAAGTTTAGTTTAGCGAACTTTTACAGCGCATTTTTGACTTGCCCATTATTTGTGTATGATCTGCCTGGGAAGGTGCATCAATTACAGACTGAGTTACTTACCCATCTGCAAGTGTCACTAATAAGACTGATAAACAGCGGAGATAGTTTGCTTCTGCGAACTTCTGGGGATGTGGTGTAAGACACTGCCATAAAGCATTCAGCACAAGCTTTTCTCATTCCCCAAACACTATCAGAACAGAGTTCAAAGAACTTGGGAATCTGCCAAAATCAAGTGAAACCAAGACTAATTAAAGACTAAAAAAAGACTGCAGCAACTTACTATCTAGGTATCTGTTTGGAAACTGGAAACAATGACAACTTGAGAATAACATGAGTGAACAATAGAAGAAACAGAGACAGGTTAAAAACATATTAATTGAAGAAACTGGAAAAGCTATCTGTCTGCCATATGCACTAGGAAAAAACAGAAAGAATTATTAATGGCCTGTTTTTCCTGAAATTGTAACTTGACTGATCATCTAGTTCAGGGATAAAAAGAAAGAGTCAGTAATTCTAAAGTGTGTGTGTGTGCTGTCAATTACATTTTAAAAAATGTTTTGCAAAACAAGAACTCTCCATTTCTATTCATTCCCAGTTTTGCTATATAATTGCAACCAAAGCCTTAACCAAATCGATTAAAAAATAAAATGTATGCACACTGATTAATTTACAGAGAAGACAATAAAAGAACTCATTATTAAACCTTTTGAACTAAGAAATACAAGTCTTGCAAATGGATTTTGCTGTTTACATACCAGCAGTCTTTCTGTGGCTTCTTGCCCAACTGCATTACAAATGTCACCAAAATTAGCCGCACAAATCTAAGAAATACAAGAAGTCATGAACAACATTCTGGCTCTTTCAAGTGCATTAATTTTATTATCAACTTCACCATGCATTATTTATCTCATGTAACAACCGCATATGTTTGACTATTCAAATTTCAGCCATGTAACTACATCCTGTAATACTAACTCATCCTGAACAAAGATTCATTAGAGCAAGCTTCCATAAGCCACATGCCTTTGAAATCAACAGTAACAAAGGTTTCCGCATGAAGAGCATCATCTACTTCAGTGATCATTAAAAGGGACTAATAAGCCTACCTGAAAGCTTAAATTACTTTGAACAGCAGCTGTCAAAACCGAAGCAGACTAAAATATGATACTAGGGTCAGGACTTAGGTGTACTGACAGAACTATCTTTGCTATGGCTGAGGCTAGCTTAAGTACTTTGCTGAAGCAAAGTTTAATCAAGGTCTCAAGTTAGTGCCATTTACAGTACATTACAAATGCTATAATTAAGGCAAAAGGGACATTCCCTCATGTTGGAAAAAGATGTTGCCAAAATCTCAAATCAGTGAAGATACGACCATGTTTATATAGATTTATTCATTCTGTATGCTTATTTAGAAGGCTATAATGTAGCTCAAATTACAAGTACAGCTTAAGTTGAAGACCCAGCTGAAGCTCTGCATGATCCTTAAGTCTACTCAAATATTTTAAGTACTTCTTATGCTACAAGTTTGCTTTTGCACTCAAACATCAAGTAAAACAAGGCTTACACTTTGAGGATTTCTCCTCTCCATAATATCAGATTTCTTTTTTCTTTTTTTAAAGGAACAATGTCTCAAAAGTATCTATTGCTTTTGAATTTCTGGTTTTGAAATAAGATCGTGGAGATCAGGTAACTTGTTTGCATCCTATAACCAAGCACAGGTTGTACAAAACTGTTAAATGTGCAAGATCAGTTTAACTGCTACACCAAAGCTATTCACTAAGGACTGTTATCTATTTCTTTACTGAACTACAGAAACTATCACCATATCAGTAAATTAAAACTGCTCTTCCATACTCTTTCAAAGTTCATCAGCTAAAGTTATGACTGAATTATTCAGGAAGGCATTTGAAGAGCAACATGCAAATTCATTTTTAAGTGGTTTAGAGTTGAAAACACACCAACCTTTCGGACTTGAAACAATTTCCCATCACTGCACAGTTCACAGAAACGAGGAAGCAGCATGTGCTCAACCGTTGTTCTGCTCAACATAGAAGCTATTTTACAGATTATCTAAAAATCAAGGAGGTCATATGTGTAAAGAAAATTTTAAAGCTTGCAAGCACAGCCAAATATTCCTCCTAAAAATTACTTCCGAGAGCAACTACAATCAGACTTACCTGCTACACATTATTTGTCTTTTCATACATGTTTTATGTGAAGCACAACTATAGTTTTAATTTAAAAATCATTCTACGCCACTGTGCCCTAACATAACATTTCTGCACATAATTGTCTTTTTTAATCCAGTTAAATTTTATTAATAAACGCATTTTCAAGGTGTTTTACAATATGGCATACACTGGTATTTTGTATGGAGAAGACAAAAGTTCCATTATACTAGCCAGCATACAAAAACCACAGCCTTTAAGCGTATTAGAAATATCTCGAGCTTAGGCATGCAAGTAAGCCCCTTGGCTTACAGGACTGTTCAGATACTTAAAATAAGCACAGTCCCAGCTCTTTATAAGCTCAGACAATGTGATAAAATAAAAGTTCGCCATACAACAGAAGAGAAAAGGGAGAGTAAGACAAACTAGTTACATATGTGAGCTAATACACACTTTACAGGAATAATCCTCAGAAATTTTAGGAGTTAACATGGCAGCATAATTAAAGTTAGTAAGATGCTCATTAATTTAGCTTTCTCTGAGGTACTGTCAAATTTCAACTACCATTACAAACCAAGTTTATGCTGTGAAAAATCAGGTGCTTTAGATTGTATGTTTCCTTTCAGCTCCCACTTTCTTGGATAACTTGCTACAATTCTTGTATTTGCAACAGTAAAAAGGAAGGGTCTCCCCTGCACCTTTCTACTCAACTGTTCTGCAAGCAGCACCAGCAGTTTAATGCTTACACAAGTGTAGTCAGATTAACAGTACTCATCTTGCTATTTTTCCAAAATTTGAGGCTTTCCACATAAGTGAGCTTTATCTGTAGAAACATTTGCCCTCGTAATAGAATGCTAGATAAGAACTAAGGAAGACATTATTGAAGGCCTTTCCTACAAATTTTCAAACTCCTAAAAGGCATCTGGTGCTCAGATGTCACCCTGGAAAACTGCCTCAGCAACACCCAACTCCCAAACAAGGAAGAGGAAAATCTAGCTGGTAAAACTATTTTACAGGTCAAGTGTCAGATACCCATGCTGAAATGTAATTACACACCAGCACTTTTCTGTGGAGTCAACTGATTTCTTCAATGTGAAAGGGGAGTGTTTTTTTCAAAACACTTAAGAACAAAGATCAGGTCATCATTCATACTTTTACAATATTATTGTGAAACGGTAGAACAAATGTAAAGAAACTGTTGGAGAACATAACAATCTTAACAAGAATTAAAAAAAGGCTGCCAAGAACCAACTGCATTTTAGTTATTTGGCTACCATTTTGACAATCATTTACCATCCTGAAGTATAAAGATGGTCTCTTCAAACCTGATGTTTTAAAAAACTCAGAATAAAAATTAAAGATTTGTTGTGTTAAACTAAAAATTCAAATATGTTAATGAACAAACACAGAAGGGTTGATTGCTTATTTTATTTAATGTCAGCACTATTCCTGGAACTCATCTTAATTACTGTTATAAATGAAAAGAAGCGGTAGTTCTTGCTAACACTCAATTCAAATACTCAGTCATCAATCATCTATAGGAAAAAGCGCCTCATCATTTTGGGAAAAACTTATTACTGAGTTTGAAGATCTGACACTTTACATTTTTAAGCATACAATAACATTCTTGTTCCCAATTACTGTAGTGTTTAGCTCAATTCTCAGAAAGCACTATTTCAAAAAGATTCTTCAAGCACTTCATAAATGCAGAAGCCTAGATTTCTTCATCACACAAAAGGCAGAGGACCTAGAGAAAGCTTACCCAAAGCACTGCTACACTTATCCAAAGGCATTAATAAATAGTACTCACTACAACAGTACTCATGACAACCTTGCTTTCTTCTTGAATTCAGTTAAGCTCATTTTTAACCTCTCAGTATGGTGCATCAAGTCCTGACCCTGTTCAAATTCTTTGAGAATTCACATTGTTTCAATGGTGCTGAACACTACAAATGAGTAAGAAACCTACAGATTTAAGGCTTAACAGCGTAGCACACTTAACCTTCAACTGTATCACAATAGCAGGTTCTCAATTCGCAACAGAGCGACTAACAAATACAGAAGGAATAAACCAAACTGAAATAGTAATGGTATAGAAGGTTTAAGTTCAATGATTAATGTAAAGCTCTCAGGACAGAATACAATTTTTATTTTCTGGGTTTTATGCTCATGAAAGTCTCGCACAAAGTTGTTATATTCTAGAAGAGCAGTATAGTAGCACTGCTAAAAGATATAGAACAAAAGCGATTAAAAAAGAAAAAAGTTAAGATACAAGATTTCTTCCAAATTCACTTACATTCACAGCTTCCACCTTGTACTCATCATCACTGTCAGGAGCAGAGAGGTCCAACAGAATTGGACACACCTTGTTTTCAATATCACTCTGAGCAACAAGATCTTGTTCTAGCAGTATAAGCAGCGCTTCTTGACCTGCCTTTCTAACCTATTAACATGAATAAACCAACCAAAAAAGGTACATCACTATAAAAACATTTACTGATACAAGAACCAAAAAAGGCATGTTTTCAATGAACACACAGGTGCAAGTTAAAAAAAACTTCAGTTTTAACATCATAAGGAATTAGTAATAAATACTAAAGCTTAATATAATCATTAGATGACATTTCATCAAATTCTGAAGAGAAGCCAAAAGACGAAGTAGAAGACAGGACTGTAAGTCATGACTCATGTAACAGACTGTGTCAATATGTTGCTAGGCAAATCCGCTAAGTTTCTCATTATCTCCTAAGGCAAGTATAAAAAAACAAAATTCAGACCTCCCTAGCAAAGCATGCTGAAACCAATAAACACAAAGCACTACATAAAAGCTAGGTATCAATCAGCTTTTAATTTCCTATTATCTCTTCCTCATGCCTTAAATTCACTGAACCACACAATTTTCCAATGATTCAACTCATGTTGTCCGGTTTTCCTACCTGATTGTTAACATCTGTAAGGTATCTCACTACTATGGGCATAAGGTATTCAAAAAATGCTGTTGGGAATTTTGGTCGACTTTCTTGCAGAAAAATGGCAATAGGAGGTATTTGTTCCATCAGCTCTGTACGTACAGTTGGTTCTAGTAATAAAAAGAAAGTCAAAACTACATGAGTAAATATAAAATTAAGATCAGGTACCTTAAGAAAAAAGGAGCATTTTTTTTTTTTTATGTTTTCACAACAGAGGAAAATGAAAATACTCCAAACAAAGAAATATCACCACTGAGATTGCCTGTTCTTAAAGGAAAGCTGAATAAAATAGACCAGCCTTACATATATCATCACAGTCCAGACTTGGGATCAGTTTCCACATAAATCAGTAAAATGAGAGCACTAGCTAGAAAACTCAATCACCACAAATGTATGCACATGAAGTATTAAAATGCACAACTGTTCTGTGCCACATACACCACATGTTCAGATGTAATGAATTCCTTGAAAAAAATATTACTTCGGGCACTATACTAAGTAAGAGCCTTTCACATACACACCTACCATACAAAATACTTCAAAAACAGAGGGGAAAAAAAGAAAAATCTCATTTTCACTGACAGATTGCTATTTGATGATTTAGTTTCTTTAGTTCACTCATTGCCTTCTCAAAAAAAGTTATTGCCTTCCATACTGCAGCTTATGTAAAATAAGTTACAAAAATTAATAAAATAACAACAACAAAACTTTCAAACCTGCATCTTCAGAGAGCCTGACCACTATTTCCATTACAGTCAGGAAGTTTTCTTCATTATTACTGAAATCTCGAAAGACATCCAAAAGACCTCTGGCAATAATTTGCCTGTGGAGCAAACAACATATTAATTGCCTTAATATCCTGCCAACAACACATAGATGGGATGCATGGGTAAGCTGCCAAATGCAAATGGGCACCTTAAAAAAAGTCCAATCTCTTCCGTGATTCTCTGAATGTTCAGACATACCAGTTACACATTTCTCCACGTCCCAACAAAACAAAGATGGGAGTCGAAACATCTTGTTCAGATAACCAAGAATGCAAACCTCTTTTTATGAAGTGTTACACAGAAGTTATTCAAACAGAAATAGTATTGGGCACATGCTTAGGAGAGTAACAAGAGAAGTAGCAATACCTTAACATCCACAATGCTATCAGACTGTTATCATCAATTGTAGCTGTTGTACCCTTACCTGTTAAATATGTTATCACTGAAGGCATATTTTTCTAGACGAGCCAGTGGAGTTAAGTTATCCTGTCCAGGAATATCCAAGAATGCCGTTATCCTCATGCTATCACAGTCTGGTCCATAATCTTCAAACCCAACTTGAAAGACAAGAAGAGTAACCGAAAAAAAAAAAAATCCAAGCATCAGTAGGAGATGTTGCAGAGTAAAATACACTATACCAATAACTATTTCTTTTTAGAGCTATTCTTCACAGGAAAAGTATCTGCACATCACTGGAAACTGCTTCCAAAGAAATCTTAGGTTGTACCTAATGAAGTCAAGAGCAACACTTGCATATAGACCTGTAAATTCAAGCTTTGAAATTTAGTTCTTTTCAACTGCCATAGATCCTTGGCTTTTAACACATTTTACTTTGCAATTTCAGTGGACTAACCACATGCACTATGAGTTAAGAGAGCTCAGCTGACAAAATTGCATGCCACAAACTGACCAACATGTTCAAAAGGAAACTAAGTCCCATTAAAAGAAACTGAAATTTTAACAATGACAGAAAACCCAAAATTGTATTGCTTTGAAACAGCAAATTCTTGGGTCTGTTTCAAAGGTACCAAGGGATATTTTTTCTCTCTTTAGTTACTGGGTCCTATACATCTAAATCAGACTGGTAGCTTTGGGAAACTTCAACTCTACCTTACTTGTGAACGTACTGGGAGCTTTCACTGCAGACCTATCAACTACAGACTTTGCCACGTAAACCTACTATTTTCTAAATTTTTTTTGTTTTTGCAGCTTCAGACTTATAATTAAATATTACCACACCGTTAAAATTTGCCTCACCAAGTCCTAGAGTCACCTAACCCAGTAATATGCACTTGATTACAGATTACAGGCAAAAAGTAAGACTGTGAAGAGGAGAGAGAATAGGATAACTTTGCTGCCAAATTTTTTTTTTTTTTTAAATCCTTCATCCTTAAAACAAAGACAGTGAAATAACACACCTGCAACACATACATGTTTCACACAAATTCTCTCATTTCAGCAGTGGATGTAGAACACACAGTTAATGGCAACCAAATCTACAGAAAGAGTTGCACTAGAGCAGCTGATATTCCTGCTCTGGGTTTACAACTTTCCCAACCAAGCAATCCTAGAACTATGCACACTTCCTTCACATAAATAATATAGCAACTGTGATCACACTTAAGTGCATGCAAATTGTGCCAATACAGCTTCTCACATGCAAGAAGTAGTCTCTGAAACCAACATACGTGCTGAGAGTGAAAACCACTGAAGACAATAAGCCAGTTTCTGACTTGGCAGGACACAATATTAGGTATTTAAATCAGTAAAGAAAGCACAAACCTGGTAGTAACTTAAGAGTACAATAACAAGCCGAATAGGTTGTATTTGAAACTGTACCTATGAGACTACAGTCTGGGCACCCTAGGTTATGCCTCTACAGGCAGAGACCTCCTGTCTTCAGGCAGTGGAATTTACGTGGTGCCTCCATATTAAAAAACAGTAGAACTTTGGCTAAATAACCAAAAGCAAACCAGGACTAGTTTAATTTATAGGACCAATTTCCCCTGTTTGTAAAATGGGAAGAACAGGAATACCTTCTCCCAATGACACACTTTGCAGATTAAGAAATGTCTATGTAAAGTACTATATAATCCCTATCTTCAGTATTCTGGTTTAATAAAAAAAAAAAAAAATCACAGTCCTCCCCAATATGCCATCCTAGTCAGTACAAAGCTTCTGCACATCTTAAAGGAAAGCCTGTATTATTTCATAATGCACTCTGAAACTGCCAGTGGGTTAAATTATGTGTATATGTAATTCCACGATGTCCGATACAACAATTTCTTCAGAATTGAAGTGGCTGTACCTTAATCAGGAGAATTAAGCTTCAGCTCTACCCTCACTCTTACTTTACCAGTTTTATATTACAAACACTCTTCGCTAAAGAATCCTTTAATCTGCGACCTGGCACAATGAACTCTGGCTCTAAACTACATTAATAGTCATTATAAACCACTTGTTATATTTAAAAAAATCCTCTATTACCAAGCAGTACCAAGCCTCAGCTTTTTTCCTACAGGAAAAAAAAAAAAAATCCTATTTCACATATAAAACTCTGCTTTCCAATTATTTAACAGAAGCCAAAACATTCTCAGAAATACAGCTCATTTAAAGAGGAAATCATCTGAATGTACTTGGAGCAAAATGTTATACCTGGGTCTTCAAGGAAAAAAAATAAATAAATAAAAAGCAAACTGGTTTAAGAAAGCACACAGTCTCCAAGGAACCCAGCTGAATTAAAAGACTAGAGCAATTCTGAACTCTGCTGTTCTTGAAGACAATATGCTCTGACCAACAAGTTCAATGGGATTCAAACAGAAGAAAACTGTGGGATTAGAACGAATGTTCACGTTTCAAATGTATACAGATACTACAAGTGAACACACAGCGATACCATCAGAAACATATGCTAATTATTCATGGCTTTTTATAATGACTATGCTTTGTACTGACACCCTTACATCCATTCAACTGGTTACTATTATTTGTAGTGGCTGATCTTTACATATTTTTAAGTTCTGTCAGGTTCAAAACACTTATCTGCACAAGTGTATATAATTTACATTGCACAGATCTGTCTGGGATTGACCTGTCTACATGCTCTCAGGCTAGCTTTCCCACCAAGCATAGTATCTGAAGAGGTAGCACCCAGTATTTCCTGCTTCAGAAGAAACCTACTGTATCACTAAAAGCTCACAGGAAGTTATATGTATGTAGGATTGCGGATTTCCTTTCTGAGGTTGCAACAAACTCTCCATATCCAAACCCAACTCTGACCCTCTTTGTATCTATGAAATTATACGTATTTTAAAATTCACACACATCAGACACTCTTTCACTAGCTAATTTTTGAGGCTAGTCACCTGTCCTGGTTTCAGCTGGGACAGAGTTAGTTGTTTTCCTAGTAGCTGGTACAGTGCTCTGTTTTTGGGTTTAGTATGAGAAGAATGTTGATAACACCCTGATGTTTTCAGT
>JAVKLA010000010.1:26559716-26573003 GCA_034782735.1 Sagittarius serpentarius
AGGGAAGCGAGTGAGTGGCTGTGTGGTGCTTAGTTGCTGGCTGGGGTTAAACCATGACATCACCTGTTATACAAAGAAAGATTTATTAGGGCTTAAAAAAATTTGGTATATTTGCTATTAACTTTATCTAGTGCCCACGTGCTCTTCAATTAAGAAATGGTTAAAAAAATGAAGGCTCTTATTAATTCGCGTCAAATATTTCAGAATCACTACCAATTCAAATGACAATGAAGTAAATCTCAATTTTAAGTTTGACTACAATACTACACCTGGAACTAATTTTGTAAATATGATGAACATGCTTAATTTTACTACTTGGAGTAGTTCTATTTTTCATTTAAATTAGCTAAGCACACACCAGTGCTTCTAGGACCAGAAAGAAAACAGAGCAAACTACCTGATCAGGATCAAGAGAGTTAAATATCTGAAATTTTTTCCACACATTCTCAGTACACATAAGTAAGAAACAGTCATGGCAGAATTAATTTTCTCTGCTCTCAAGAATTTTAATTTTCTTTTTCCATAAAAGAAGCAGCCATAGGTACTTACAAGTTTCAGAGTACATCAGAGTACTAGAAAGTAAATTACAGAAAAATAATGAACTAGTATTTCTTATCTGATGTTCTTTCATAGACAAATCAAACATTCAGTATTTTTCCCTCTAACAATATCAAACAAGCAAGCTTGAAACCTGTCCAGCTATAAACAAGAATAAATGTGACAGTATTCACAGCTGAACTTGAGTTCACCATACCTTAGTCTGACCCAGGCTCAAAAGCTGCTTAGTACCTCTAAGAATCAACTACAGGGTCACAGGATTTAACTATGCAATTCAACTTCATTAGCTAGTATCACTATCCACTTTTTCCAATACAAAACAGTAAATACTAGCACCGAGTGCAATGATTTCATGAGCTCAAGGAGGTCATTTTCTCTCCTGCTATTTTCAGAAGGAAAAATTTTTAAAATACATTTTCTTTATTGCACAAAGGGCATAATTAAGCTAATTATTTTTCCAGACGATCCAATATCTCACCTTAGAAAAAACAAGTTTTAAACTGTACTGGATGAATTTAGGTAGATTTTACTACAGCTTTTCCCCATATTCAGAGGAATCCCTCAGACTCTGTTTCAGTGGAATTGATCTTCAATGTGCATAACACTATTTCACCAATTTAGTTAAGAAAGTAAAAATCCAGTTCCAGTGATTTGTTTCAGTGAGATTTTCCTGTAAGACATCATGAACTCTTTGCTAGACTAGTCACTGGATTAGCACAACAGCATCTCAGTCTAGATGGGAAAACTGAACTTTTCTCTAACACAAACAGGAGACAGCTTTCAATGTCATAATTCTAACTGCACTGTCAAATTAATGAACTTAATCAAAGAATATTTTTAAATCATAAGATTTCAATAATGTTCTAAAATGCACATGTATGCTCATCCTGAAACTGATCATTTCTTTTATGCAAATTTTAAGTGACCCATATAAAAAGCTTATTAATTAGTGCTTATGGTAAAACTTTCTTTACCTGAACATTTTTGTTAACTTAATGACTCAAACTAGAGTTTTCCCTACAAGCATCAAACTTGACTTACCAGACAAATCCATTATTCACAGTCTCAATGGAACAGTCAAAGACTGAACACTAATGGAGAACGAACACTTAACTCCTCATGATGGTCACCCCTGGTTCAAGGCCAAGACCCACAACAGAACACTACAGGAAGTTTGCGTTTATTTCCACTGCTTGCACTTTATGTACTCAGCAAATGACAGGCTAGTTTTGGTTTGGTTGTTTGGTTGGTTTTGGGTTTTTGTTGGTTTTTTTCCCCCTTACTACAGAGAGAAAAAATTGGAAAGGGAACTGGGAGCAATTTGGAAAGACCCAATCAGTTCAAATAGCTAAGCATTCATTAGCACTATCAAGGGTTTTGTTTGGGTTTTTGTTGGGTTTTTTTGGTTTTTTTTGTTTTTTGTTTTTTAAATTAGGGCAGAAAGATATTTCCAGCTCTTAATTAAGGCAGTACAGCAACAACTGTTGCAGCTGTTCTGCTAGAGGAACTCACTGCAAAACAGTCTTCAAATGAGCAAAAGCACATTGAAATGTATCAGCTAATGTCCTTCTCACTTAAATCCTGTTCCAACACATACATGCTTTCTGTCATCTAAGGTGATGACTTACTGCAGCAAGCAATCGCCTTTAGTATCTCTTTGGAAACAACTTCTTAATGTTATCAAAATTCTAAACCCCTATGTATTAAATACATGTATTTCAAGTACTATCCTCCACACTGAGTACATTTTTTTAGATTTCTAGCTTTTCAAATAGATAACTGTATTAAGGAAAGAGGATGCTTTTTAATTACAATTTTAAGTTCATTAAGACTCACAGAGTTATAATTTATCTGTATAAGAGAAATGTTAAAAATATTTTCAAATATACAAATATTCAAACTTAAAACAAACCAAGAACTCTTACATACAGTTCATCTCATCATTTATACATCACTAAACATCCCAAACTTTTCTTTCTAAAACTTAATCGAAATACAAACAACACTATTTTTTGCTGCTACCTAGTAGTGAAATGCAGAAACCTCAAAGACTGAGAGCAACAACACTTAAGAGCAGCAACTAACAAAATCCCACAGAACGACCTCCTGCCCTCAGAAGCAATGTCCCTGCGCATCTTTCCAATGGAATACTTTAGATCTCACTTGTATTCTAACATTTCCCATGGTGTTCCTGAAGACCACCTTCTTCCTAAATTAGTTTATTCATGCTAGATTGGGGGTGGATAGGAATCCATCTGTTACACATTTTCAAGTACTACTGAAGAATAGCGGTAAACAAATAAGTGTCTCTCACAAAAAACAAATTCAAGTATCAGTCTTCATTTTTTTTAATGGAAAAGTCAATCCAGCATCCAAAGTGCCAATGAAACCACCCCACATAGCTGCTTTCTAAAGCAATACAAGCTCATGTAATTACTAGTCAAAGATTTATTTCCTTAAGTAACAGCTCTTACCAAGCCGACAGGTGTTCAGGTCTACTGTAACACAACTCTGGACTATACCAGCTTGAGGTGGAACTGCTGCCTGGTCTAGGACCTACGAGACGGCACTTAACCTAAACCCACCGGCTTGTGTTAGCCAACCGGAGCACATACAACTGTACGTACATTCCCGCGTCCGAGGTGCACAGGCAACCACCGCAGCAACACCTGTGCTGCTGGGCGGGCAGGAACAGCAAAACACACGGCGTCCTTAGCAGCCTCGACAGCATTTTAAAGTCTCACCCGTTTGAGCTACCGCAGCTAGGAAATCCCTCAGCTACTCTAGGCTAATTTCCACCAACAACAGCGGAGCTAATCCCCGAAACCACCGCCGGCCGGACCCCTTTTCCTTTCCCAGACTGATCGCGGACCATTGTTAGAGGTGCTGTTACACTGAATCCCAGCAGTTCAGCAGCCATTTGAAAGAGCGAGAATGGTCTCTCGGAAGGCCAGTTTCCAGACACCGCCCCGGGCCTGCCTCCCGCCCGCGGGTCCTCCTTCCCCGGCGGGACGGCGGCTGCCCGCCCCCCCAAAACCCCGCTCCAGGAGGCTGCCCATCCTTCGGCGGCTCGACCCGTCAGCCAACACTTAAAGGCCCATGAAACACGCCAGGTGAGGCGAGGGCCCGCAGCTGAGAGAGGGAACGAGCCCGCTTCCCCTGTCAGTGCCGCGCTCCTGCGGACACACAAATACGCTCTTAACTCGTGAGCCCTAACGCCCTATAAGCCTTCACCTATCAGAACAAACAGCTTCGAAATCCTCCCCTCACCCTAGCCTGAATAAAAACGCGGAGAGGGAAAGAGGGCGACAGAAGGATCCCGGGGTGGGAGAGCGGAGGAGGGCCTAAACAGGGAGCAGAAAAATAAAAACCAGTTACTCACAATCATCTAAGTCATCCTGCAAATCCACAAAATACAAAGGGATCCCTACAAACAAAAACAGAAAAGAGACACCGGGGGGTTGGTTTCGGAGGGCTACGGCGAGAACGGCAGCAGCCCCGGGTGAGCTGCCCCGGCGCCCCCCACCCGCCAGCCAGCCCCACTTACCGGCCATCTTGGAATGGACATGGGCGAGAAGGAGGAGGGGAGCAGGAGGGCAAAGGGAGGAGCCGCCGGTACTTCCTGCCCCTGGACCAGCCCCCGCACAGCCGAAACGCGATCGGTTTAACAAACAGCCGCTGCCGGAGGTGGGGGGGGCGGATCGCCCCTCCAGTGCCCGCCGTCGCCTCCTGAGAGGGAAGAAAACCGCGGCGGCGGCGGGTGTAGTCAGGTGACGCCGGCGGGCCGCCCAAGATGGCGTCGCGTCCGCGGAGCCTGAGGAGGAAGGTTTACTGGTAACCACGGCGTAGGGGAGGCGGGGGGCTGCCCCCGCAGGCCTCGGATCTACGCGTGCCTCGGGAAGGGCTATGATCGTTCTGAGCTGTGTCTCAGGCGCTCGTTAAAGGCGTAGCCTGCCCGGCCATGGCTCTGAGGGAGCTGAAAGTTTGCCTTCTGGGGGTAAGTGCTCCGCGGCCGGCTCTGCGTGGGGCCCCCGCGCGGGCCGGGAGCGGCGGGAGGGAGGGAGCCTACTGAGGCTTGAAAGGCTCTTCCTAGCGGTGGAGAGCCTCTGCCTGAGGCCCGGAGAGGCTCCGAGTGTGTGGGCCCTCTCCCCGGGCGAAGGCTGGGCCTCGCCCCCGCCGGAGCTGCCGGCGCGCCCCGGCTGTCCGGCCCCCTGAGGCCACCGGGTGGCTGGAAGGGCCTACCCCTCGACGGGGGAAGGCGTTCTCCAGAGGTAAATATCGCTCTTTTTTTTTTTTTTTTTTTTTGTGTTTTCCCCTAAAAAAAAAGAAAAGAAGCACCAATATCCAGTGTATGCTTCCCTCTTCCTCGCAAGCTATTTCGGGCTTGGAGTTCACTAAATAAATAAATAAAAGCACCTGAAATCAATCTCGAGGGGGCGGGGCCTGAACTTTTTTTTAACAACATATGTAGGCTTTGAAAGTGCCCTAAGTCTTGCAGGTGGTGGAAGAATGAGACATCAAGCAAACAGAAGTTTAAAAAAAAAAAAAAACACACCAAGGCTATAAAGCTGTGTGTTGTCTTGGTTTGGTCTGAGGGCTTTAGTAGAGAGCCTTATGTTGAATAGGTGGAGCTGTCCTCACCTGCCTCTAAATCTTGTGTCGTACAGAGTATGACTGGTAGAATTGGGTTTTGCTTCTAAATGGCCACATTGCCCTTCGGAGGGAAAAATTATGTGGGTTTGTGCTCTTCGTGTTATGAAGGCATTTGAGGTAACTCCGAACTACTGTTTGCAGTCACCCGATCTGAAAAGCCTTTCGTCATGTAAAAAAAGGAGAATAAGCACCCAGGAAAACTGGTCCTTGAACTCCCAGTGCTAGGAGCTGTATCTGTGTTTCTCTTCTTAAGATTTGCTCTGCTTATTGAGGCTGCAAACATTATAAAATACAGATCTGAGATAATATGCTTTTCCTTGAGAGGAAAACAGCTTGGAAAGCTAAATACAAGCATACATGCAGTACTCAGATTTACTACGATCAGAAGATTTAAGAAAATGCATAAATATTGTAAAACTTCCGATGAAGCAGTCCCTCAGGGTTTTTTCCCTTCGAAATTTTAATAACTTTGGAGATGTAAACCAAAAAGGTTGTCTTCACCTGTCATAATTAAATGACCATTTAAAATGTCCAGCTGCTATTGAGAAGAGTTTTACTGCTAATAGTTTGTTATTTCAATCCTAAATATGCCTTTTATATATCTTTGGTTTTTTAACTGTGGAGTCAGTGGCTCAAATACACACATGACCCAGAATTTTTGTGTTACATTTCCTCTTTTACCATTTATAGCTCTGTAGAGTTGCATTAAAACATGTTTCAGGTGTGTCACAGAAGAAATGTCAAGTCTTTCATTAAGCAGGGTGGGATAGCATTAGTCAGAGGTTGAAATGCATGTGTCACGCTTGTATAATTTAATGTGCTCCATTGGCTTGCAAAGATGGAGTACCATACTCAGTTGCTATGTTTTTGACTAAGTCTTAGATGGTCTTTCCCTTCTCCTGTTCAAATGCAATTTGTGCATAGCTTTGAAAAAAAAACTTTCAATAACTGATAATAGGCATGAATGCGTACTTTTATAGTCCTTCGCAACAACATCATAACAATTTTGTTTAGAAAACGGTAACTTATCAGAGCCCTTTCACTTCCCTACTAAACAAATATAATACCTAAAGTATTTCAGAATCTTAACTTCTCTGAGATTCTCTGCAGGAACGTGTTATTTGTGCACAGTGTATTGCAAGATTTGAGGACAAAAGGAATCATCTGTTTATAGTAACTAATGTCTCTCTCAACTGTTTCTGTTCTTTTTTTTTAGGACACTGGTGTGGGCAAATCAAGTATTGTGTGGAGATTTGTAGAAGATAGCTTTGATCCCAACATCAACCCAACAATAGGGTAAGTAAATAAAGTAAATGTGACTTATTCAAGAAAAAAAACAAATGGTATGAATATATATATTTGTGCCTTGTGAATAGATTACTTGTGGATTCTCCATGTGTGGCAGCTAAATGTGGTAATAAACATGACTGCAGCCTTAATTAGCTCATGAGCTGCCTTAGGAAACATAGGAGTGTATTCAGCACTCTTGCAGCTTCCATTTTCATGTGTAAGATCTGGACCCATTTTGTATTGTTAACAAAATCCTGCTAGGAGTCCTGGGTTATGAATAAAATCACACTATAGATGCTTCGGTTAAAGGAATGGCATGCTTTCTCATGCACTAATCTGAAGTTTCGAAGTAATTATTATGCAACTACATGATTTTTTTTTAAAGAATCAAGTACAATAACAAGTCTCCTAGGTTTTTGAAGGTAGTTAACATAGTAATTCAGGTTGTAATTCTCTTCGTTAATTAGTTCTAATGTTATACATCTGTATGCAATACATACACATAAGTAACTAATGAAATTGTTACTGTGATTGGTCTCTCAGGTAAAGATATTTGAAAGTTGAGCATCAGAGTAGCAATGTTATGAGCTCAAATCTTCAAATGGATAGAAGGAAGGGTGAGCATCAGGAATTCTTGGAGTGGTTGGATCTTTGTATTTCTTTTGCTGTCTTTTTTTGCAAGTGTCTTATGGGCTTCTTTGCTCAGAAGCAATTCTTTACTTACAGGAGAACATGACTTCACTTGATGCTGAGAAGTGTGTGTGTGGGGTGGCAATGCAACTTCCTGTCTCAGGTGTCACACAAGCTGTACTACAGCTTTGACCAAAAAAGATCCTGCTGATAAAGATCAGCTGTGTCTCATCCTGTACTTCTAAAAAAAAAAAGTGGTTCCTATGATACCTCTCTCTTTTTCCCCCCCTACACCCCCCCACCTCTTTTTTTGAGTGTAGATACTGGTATTGAGTTGCAAGATATTCTGTAAGAAGTATGCTTTTGTTTAAATTTCCTTGTTAACAAAGGTAACCTTTGAGATAGATTGCTAAGTCATTTTCTTAGATCTTCAAGGGCTGAACATTCTTAGTTACTGTCAAATTAGCTACAGTAGAGGTTCTTTTTTGGAGGACCATGAAACTGATGTGTGGATAGTAGTTATATGGCTGTTTGCTTAAGTAGGGGAGCATGTTGTCTTAAACATTTAAGTTCAGGTTGCATAGAAAGTTCAGACCTACTGCCCATAGCGGTATCAACTGCAAACAAAACTTATTTAGGTGGACACTACTAAAAGATCCGTTGCTTTTGTATTACCTGAGGTGTTTGAGAAATTGGTTATCCATCTTCATTCCTAATCATTCAGATACTTCTAAAAAGAGAGTGTTAAATAGTTGGCTAATATGGGTGGTATCTACAGTGGCCCAAATTTAGCCATTGTGTTCATGCATGCAGTTCCTGGGAGGGGTGGAATTAAAATGCTTAAGCAGTAGGTGGCTGGGTATGGTGACACAGACTTAGGTTTTGCAAACGTGAAAGGTGCCCGTTTATTTGGCTAGGATGCTCTGTTCTGTAGTTAGACGTATGTCACCGCACACCTAGACTACGTGGGTTAAATGTTTGAGTAACGCAGTATGGAATTTGCATTATGTCTCTGGTCACATGTGGACTGCAGCCTCCTCAAGTCTGCTTTCAGATTCTAAATTCTAAAATACTGTGCTTGACAGCTTGGGCCCTGCACATCTGCATGACTGTCTAAAGCTGCAGAGCAGACATTGTGGTCTGTGATGCTTCTATACCGGCAAAGTAGAATTTTCTATAATCTGGAGAAAACTCAGGAGAGGGTTTTGTGGTGTGTTTTTTCTTTTTTTCTTTCCTCCCAGGGAAGGGCTGAGACTGGAATGAACTTCATCAATCTTGCTGTCTTCCTTCCAAAGTCAGTTTCTTTTAATCTGTTAGTTTTCTGACTGTGTGTTGATTTCTTTTTTTCTCCTCCCTTCAATGTAGCACCTACCTGTTTGAAGGCAGGAACCCAAAGAGATCACATGCACACATCTTCCCAGGGGAACGTCTGTAACAGATACTATGTAGTAACTTAAGGTGCTGTTAGAAGATGCTAGCCATCATGGTAATGAGGCTAATGTGTAGAACAGAATATGTCTTCATGGGTTTAATGACAGTACTGGGATTAGTATACTTTCTTGAAGTGACAGACTGAAAACCTATCTTTCAGTAGTCTTAAAATCATTCATTGGTCTGAGGACTTGGTATTTTGGTAGTTTGCTATAATAGTATAAATGAACAAAAACTTGCCCAAATGCAGGGTTTGTGTGAAGCTCAGGTAAGATACAGTCCCAAAATTTTAAGCAAATTAATTTTGAAACTTTTTCTAGACCTTGTTTTTGTTTTCTAGTTGAGACTAGGAGGTGGAAAGAACAAAGTAAGGATTAGAGAGGAGTTTTGAGTGGCTTACAAAACTAAAGCTGAGAACATTTCTGTGTTTACTCCTGGGTTTTTGAGTTCATGAGATACAATCTTATGTGTCCTGTCCTGTTTCCATTCCTCTTAGAATTATCTGAGCAATCACACTTTGTTATCATGAATGTTCATCATTCAGGTTCAAATACGAGTAGCTGTAGAAACCCTGTCAGAATTCTGCAACTTTTGTCCTCTCAGGATGCTGAGGACACTTTCTGCTTTGCCTGACCAGTATTTATCTTTAGGTACTTCAGAATATCTAGTCTTTCATTATAGCATCAAAAAGGAATTATGAAAGAGGACAAAACTACTTTCAGGTGCATCTTGTTCATGTAGCTGTAGTGCTTACTTGGCTGGAAGAAATAGCTAGGAAATTTAGTAGGGATAATGCCTGTTTTCTTTCTGGAAGTCATTGAGGATAGCTCTAGTTTGGAGGCTTTTGTGGACCCAAAAGTGGTTTGTCTTTGAGCTGTTTGTTCTTCCTTTTTTTTTTTTTTTTAATTGATGTCTGTCACAATGAAAGCTTCCACTTGTCAAAGAATTTCAAGAAGCATTTAAACTCTATTGTCAGCGACCATTTGGGATGTTTAGCTGTGATGTGAATTACAGCAACACAGCTGTTCAGTTTAAATGGACTGTACAGGAGTGTTTTGGTTTATAGAATCAAGTAAGATAAATTTTCAGTGAGAATCTATGACTTAGGAAATTGTTTCCATATGGGCCAGAGAATTCAGAATTGATGCTTAATTTGCGACAGTCTTAAGGAAGTCTTTGCTGTGCTTTACAACAGAGAGTCCTATCACTTTATTTTCCATTACTCATTGCTAAAATACATCATCTAGTTAACTGTGTTGAAATGCATTGCAGTTACTTTTTAGGGATACTGCAACCTTATATTTGGCTTCTTAAAAGAGTACTCAACTTTGGAGATTGACCTGTTATTTGGCAAACCACCTGAGCTTAAGGAATGAGGAGAAGGTTACTTTGTAACCGTCAAAAGCATTGTGTAATTGCTCCCTTTCCTTTTTTCAAACATAGCTGTTTTGTCCTCCTATAACATTGAAACATGTCCAAAGAGTCCAGTTATATTAACTACAAAGTGTCATGGACACAATTAAAAGCTATGCCCTGATAGTAAGATCCAAGATAAACTGAAGTTCAGAGTCTTGGACAACTTTAATGTTGTTGATCACGCTGACAGACTTTTGCTCTCCAACTCAATCTGCAGCAAGCTTAGTGTACTGTAAGAAGCTCCAGTACAAGCCACTTCAGGATCCTATCCTGCATCCTGTCCAAAACTGACAGTAGAACAGTATTTTCAAGTGACAGGAATTAAGCATACAAAAGGTGTTCAAGATCATAACGTAGTATCTCATATGCTTAAAATAATTACAACATCTAGAGTTCATATTCTATTAGGGTTTGAATTCAGTGCGTGGCTTTTCTAGTAAAAAATGTGCCTACAGGTAATAGGTACAGCAAAGAACTTCTTATAAAATATTAGGTCTCTGAATTCCTGTTCTTGTGGGAAACACGCCTATTCATGTAAAGCAGATCAAATAAAGCACGAAAGTACTACAAAACATTTTGCGCTATTTTACTGTAAAATATCTAGAAGTTGGGGGGGGCAGCTGGAGCTGGACGAGGTTTGTTTGTTTGTCTGTCTTCTGGAAACGCAAGAGCCTCTGCAGACTTAAGTATATAATGACAGGATTTAGGAGCTGTACAGAGTGCAGACAACAAGCAAGCTACTCATTGTTTTCTCTGTCCTCTTGACACTTACCAATAGTGATACAAGTCTCCCATATTTTAGTCCCAAGTATGGACTTACGAGCGTTTATCTGAATGTTAGTACAGAGATAGAAAAAAACTGATACAAAGGGGAAGAATTTGATCTCTTTCCCTCTGGAAGTTTCCAGTATACACTTAAGTGATTTGCTGTGATGATTCCTTCATTTAGGAAGAACGCTGTTAAAAAGGCTGACCTTTCTGATTTTTTTGGTGATACATCCTTTTTTTTTTTTTTTTATCAAAAGCTTATGAACAATAAAAGCTTATAATTTGCATTCATGTTCCTTCTGTTTTGTTAGTTGAATTTCATCCTCTGAAAGGAAATTTCATCCTCTGAGCCCCTTTGCCTCATTAATTTCAGCCTTTATGTATGAAAATCTTCATCAGTTGTGTGTGGGTAAAGCACTTCTATTGGAATGTAAACCTTTTTAAAAGTTCATGGTGGTAATGTTCTAAAAATGTATTTATGTTCGGAAAAGCATAAGCTGTAATTTTTTTCCAGAGCCTCATTTATGACCAAGACTGTACAGTATCAAAATGAGCTGCATAAATTCCTAATTTGGGATACAGCTGGACAGGAGCGGGTAAGTAGAATCAGTATCTGTGGTGATAGTTCTGGCTGGATTTCGGGTTGCTTTTCAACCCTTCCGCTGAAAGTCACAATGTGATCTGGTTTTACAAACATGTATTACAACATTTGCTTCTGTGAAGGTTTCTATCAAGATATGGGTGCTGTAAATATGTTTTTATTTTTCATTGTTATCATGGTAAAAGTAAAAAGTTAAGGATGATTACCTAAGAAGAGGAGCCTGTAAAACAAAAAAGACTGGGTTTAGATTCACTGAAAGGGAGTGCCATTTCAGAAGAAGAAAAGGCGGGGGAGGAAGCCAGCAGCTGTCTCTAGTACCATTTCTAGTTGAGTTTGAAACATACAACTGCAGTATTTGCAGCCAGTGCAACAACAGGAGAATCAAAGTGAAATGAATGATCACGTTTCATAGTACAAGTAAGGCCCTGATTCTGGAAAAGTACACAACTGCTAACACATTCTGTTACCTTCAGTGTTAGGGTTATTAATCTGAGCAGGATGTGAGTTTAGGCTTTCAAAAGCAGTGTTTCAAGCAACGTTATGAGGGATAACTGATCTTTTATTTTGTAAAGTTTTACTTCTCAAATCTGATAGTCTTAGGAGCTATGTCAAGAAATCAATTTTGAAACAAATTTTAGTTTGGTAGTTTGGGGTTTTGATCTGTGCAGCATGCATAGTTCTGAGGGAAAGCAACAAAAGCTTTTAAGAAAATGACTAGTCAAATGAAATCACAATTAATTTGCATGATTTTTGCTTAGAATTTAAAAGGAAGACTGCTAGTTAACTTGTTTATGAATTACTAGTAACAGTGGTAGAAATTACAGTAGCTGTATTAACAGTGCTTATTCTTGTAGTTTCTTGACTGTTAACTACTGGCAACTGTCAATTACTCATGATGAGTTTATTTAGGATGCGAACTAACTGTAACAAAGGTAGACACCAGAGCTGTCCCCAGTAAGAATCAGTTTGATCAGGTTGTGTTATTACTTTAGGATAATAACTGGCAAATGCAGCTGTCCCATTTTTCAGGATTGGCTCAAGAAACAGAGAGCCCAAGGGAAAGAAAAACAACCGAACTAAACAAAAAAACCCCTGCCACTACCACCAAAACCCAAACAAACACCACCTCCTCCTCCCCCCGCCCTCCAAAAAAACCCAAAACAAGCAAAAAAAACCTTGTAAAGGCTGAGTCATCCCTATTCAGTGTCCCTTGACCTTTTGGAGTCCTGGTAGAACTGACTTGCTACCTTTTTAGCTTGATAACAGCCTTGATGGCTAGAAAGTAATTCAAGTATAGTTGTATTGCATTTTAGTGCTCCAGATTTTCAGTGACAACTTATTTCCTTCCAGCAGCAGCGTATAAAGCAAACTTAAGTTGTCAGGAATGTGTCCCAGGGATATGTCTAATAGTATCCATGTTATCAGAAATATGAGTCCTTCCATTACTAGCAGTCAGTCAGCATTTGCAGCAAATAGTTTGTCTTAAGTGACCATCCTAGCCCATTCTGAAATGTTAATGCTGGAATGTGAGTCTTCTGAGAGGTAGAGTATGAATTTTGAGAGGCTGGTAGTCTTAAATGGAAAGCTTTGTGAACATGCCTGCCACAACTTGGCAGGAAACATGCATTACATATTAGCATTCCATCCTGTTCACTTTAGCTGTGTTTGCAAGCAATGGGAGAATGCTGTAATTTGGATTCAGCACACTACAATATGCGGAAGCATCTCTGTACATGACTAGCATGTTCCTTGTCTTTCTGTTTTTAGACTTTGAGTGATACCTCTCTAATTTTCTTCCATGCAAGTTGCATGATACCTTTACTGAAATCAAAAAGGGAAAGATGTCTTACCTGGGCTCTGACTCAAGAGCTGCGATATCTGTTGTTGTGGTTTAACCCCAGCAAGCATCTAAGTACCTCGCAGCTGCTCACTCACTTCTC
>JAVKLA010000010.1:26573103-26590604 GCA_034782735.1 Sagittarius serpentarius
ACTGAAAACATCAGGGTGTTATCAACATTCTTCTCATACTAAACCCAAAAACAGAGCACTGTACCAGCTACTAGGAAGACAACTAACTCTGTCCCAGCTGAAACCAGGACACTGTGAAGCTTGTGTTCCACACCTGAGAGAAGTCACTGTGAAGCCCCAATATATCCAAGGAAACCAGTGAAATGGGAGCAAGGATACTTACTTGGAAATGATGCCAGTATCTTCATAGATGTTTCTTTCTCCAAAACAGAACAGCAGTATCACTTCCTGTTAGTCATACATGGTCTGTATACCTGCCTTGCCCTGAAATCTGTAGCACGGTTTTCTGGTCTTGCAACACATCTGACAATGAATTATGGAAGGGATCCGCTCCATGGTGATCTGGAATACCAAAACCGTCCACACCATTCTTGGAACTAAAATGTCTCTGCTGTGCTATGATACGTAATGCACAGAATTCATAGTCCTGGCTTCTTGAGGAGCATTTGTTATTTTCCACTTCAAAAGCCCAGCAGTGAATAGTTCTACACTACACTGGGCAACCCCTTGTTCTAAATGGCTTCAGTAAGTGGCCGGCTAGCTTCACTGCAAAGGTGAAGATATGTACTAATTCACTTGACACAGCTCATTTCTCTACACACATGCCTTATTTCTTCTACACTCAGTAAAGCTGATAGGAGATTACTTCTAGCAATTAGGATTTTTGCCTTGTTACTTAACAATTTTGACAGTTTCTATGGATAATTACATTATGTTGTCTTAATAATTCTGTCAGAACACAAATTGGAGGCTGGAGGGCAAGCTGAAGTCTGGAAAAATAGCAAAAGGAAAATTCGGTGTTTCTGGTAACATCTGTTTTGTTAATGTATTTTTATCTGCCGACTGCCCTTAGGTGGAAAAAAGTATCTAAGTGTTAGCAAGCAGGAAATGAGAGTAATACAAAATCAGCAAGTGAAAGTTGGTTTATTCCCAATGTAAATAGTCACATAATCAAAAAGCCAGGTTGCAACCAGTCCAAGTGGTGGTTTACCAAATATGTTTCCCTTTACATTTTAGTACCTAGGAGGAAGAGAGGGATTATGTCCCAACATGAACTGAGTGCCTGCCCATGTTTCCCTTTCCCACTATTAAATATTTTTATATTCTGAACTTAGTGTTCAAAATCCTGTTTTCAAAACAGAATTTGAGAGCCAAATGTAAATGGTCTGGAATTCTGCTTTATAGCAAGATTTTTATGATTTATAATATTGTTCTCAGTTGAACTGTACTAAGCAAAAGGAAATTGGTATTTTATTAGAATCAAATAAGCTTTTATGAAAAACTGTATTCTAGTCATGATTTTTACCCTGAGTAATAAGATGCTCAAAAGCTCTAAATCACATATGCTTATATCAAAGCAGTACATGCAGTTTACACTGCTTTGAGAGTTTTGGTTGCTAGTTTAGTTGTCTGGTTCTTTCTAAATTGGCAGAATATCATACTGGTTTTAAGTATGCTTGACTGATATTTTTGATGCAACTTAATCATGTGCTCTATCCCTTTTTTCAGTCCTGGATTCATAACATTCTGCCTATGCAAATGTACAGGCCTGGTTTATACCCTGCAAATGCACTACCAACCAAATATACCTGCTGTAGATTTAATTCTGAAAATTACAATAAAATTACTGTAGCCTCTTATTATCTAGCATGTTCCTTAAAGGTCTGTTTTCAACAGGTCACATAGTTGTGGGCTTTTGTGGGTTTTAGTTTTAACCATGCTTCTAACTTTTGAGGAAAACTTAAGTGAAATCCCTAAAGCTGTAAGTTAGATTACGAAGAAACCAACTTTTCTAGTATTTAAGAGTGCCATGACTGATCCATGGGGCTAGGGGTTGACACCAGCTTCTGAACATTTCAGCTGAGCAGTAACATATGCTAGTTTTCTCGAAATTACTTATTGTCCAAAAGCATGAGTGTCTTAAAGAGGAAGAAGTAATTTTCCCATTGCTCGGTGTTTAAAGTTGAGGATTTATCCTGTGGTTTTGTGTCTGTGTATAATCTACAGTCTTTTAAATGAGAGATTCTAATCTAGTCAAAATAAGGTCAAGTTTGGCTTCCTGCTTTTTACAGTAGGTGTGCTGCTGATCCCTAAGTTGGCCTTTGTAAAATAATACTTTGATGGAAGTTTATGTACTCTACTGCACAGCCTCTCTGTAATTGTAAAGAAAAGTCTTCCACTAATGTGAACTTTAAAGCTAGTTTTCATTTTCTTCAGTAGTAATAATAATAATGAAATCATGGAGGTCAGTGGAAGATCAGATTCATAATGTATGGTGTCTTTCTTTCAGTTTCGTGCTTTAGCCCCAATGTATTACAGAGGGTCAGCAGCAGCCATTATAGTGTATGACATCACAAAAGAGGTAAGAAACTTGATCTTGACACAGCATTACAATTTCTGGGTTTTTTTATGTCACTGGCCAGTTCTGACTCTTAATTCTTTCTTTTTTTTTTTTTTTTTTTCTTTTTTTCCACATCAGGAAACTTTCTCAACATTAAAGAACTGGGTTAAAGAGCTTCGACAGCATGGACCTCCAAACATTGTTGTAGCTATTGCAGGAAATAAGTGTGATCTTAATGATGTAAGGTAAATAACCATTGGCAGTTTGGAGGTTTTAACTTAAGCTCATAGTGCTAAATATTTTAAGATTTCAGAGCAGGTGGAAGGTATAGAGCAGTTTAAGCTGTTTTGCACTAGCACTGTAGTTTCACTAGGGGTCTGAGCTGTTTCTACTGTCAGAAGATTTGATTAGTCTGCCCTTGGACAGACTTGCCCACTTCCTTTACTGGTGTGAGTACGTGTGTGACTAGGCAGTAAATCAGGCTGTAAAATGGATCCAGATTAAAACTAACCATTTAAAAAAAAGTAAAACTGATCCAAGTGTATTTATCTTTCTCACACCATGAACACTTGCTGGCATAACAGAGGTGGAATAGCAGGGTTAGGAATGAGCAGTTTACAGGGAGACAGGATTACCTTTTCTGGTGGCAGTGCCAAGTTACACAAGCCTAAACTGCCTGTGAAACTACACTGTAATACAAGCTGTTTACCTCACTTTATAAGAAGTACCCCTGTCAGTCTGTAGCACCTCATTTTGCTAGGAAAAACATCAAGCCTGTTGGAAAGCATTGTGTAGGTTTTTCTCACTTGCTTGTTCAGGTGCCTTCCTTCCCTGCTTAAATATTGGAGTGGAATTGGCTGTGGCTAAAATAGTTGCAGGGAGTGGGAAAAGTTCTTGAGAAACTTATGAACAGCCAAACTTTCTAGAAGGCATGTACTAAAAACAAAAGAAGCCCTTTTTTATTGATGTCCTGGTTAAATAAGCCAAAATTTAGAAAGAAGGTGTGTGCAAACTTCTTGGTTTTAGATTTCACTGGAAAAGGTACCACAGCTGGTGTCTCAAAGGACACAGATGGTTATGCGTTTAAAGAACCACTGCAAAGTTCGTTCTTAGTATAGTTTTACAAATGGTTAATATATTGCAGTTATCTAGTGAGCTCTAATAACTTTTCTTAGAAGTCGCATGTCTCTTGAAGGAAAAACGTCATAAAATTACTTAGAAGACAAATACAAGGCGTGCAGTATTAAGTCTCATGTGCTTAGTCCTTGGTGCTTAGGTTGCATCATAAATTATGTAAACATTGCTATTATGAGCAAGATTCCTTGTACTAGTCAGAGGCAATATTTGAGTCACGGATCAAAAGTCTGCGTTTTTGATACCCTAAGTCCCTTGTTACTGAAAGTAGCCTGTTTTCTAGAAAGTATATGTAAAGTGATACAAGTATAGTCCAGTCCTCTCTCCACGTATTGGGGTTTGGTTTTTTCATGTTGTTTAAGGAAATATACTTCATTATCAACTTGCTTACTTAGGGGTGCAGAATAACTTTTTCACTTCTTGGCTCTGTTGTTGTGTGCTTAGTCTAAATATGTTCCTGTTTATAGCTAGGTCTTCATGCTTTATGTAAAGTAAATGCTATGTTAATGATCTGTGCAGTATTGTGAGTTCGTTAGTTTTGTACACAGCTGTAGGAAATCCACTGGATTAGTGGAACTAATGCTTTAGGATCATTTCAGTACATCTAAAACTGTTGTATGTGTGAAGAATAAAGCACCCCATTAGGGTTGATTGCATACCTACACTTAGAGCACTCAAGAAACAAACTTCACGGTAATGCTGTCAGATGGATTAAGGGCTTGTTTAGTTTATGATTGTGCTTCGGTGATGCTCATACCTCAAGGCAGGGAGACAGCATAGAGTAACGAATGAGCATCAACTTCAGGATGAGGGAGCACTGTGATGCCAAACAGGTGAAATACAAAATATTCACTTAATGAGACACTTAAAAGCTTAATCTATCCCTTAAGATTTTGAATAATGAGGTTTTTTGCATTCACAGTTTTTTCTTTGCTTTGTTTTTCCAGAGAAGTCATGGAAAAAGATGCTAAAGACTATGCAGATTCCATTCATGCAATATTTGTAGAGACAAGTGCGAAAAATGCAATAAACATTAACGAACTCTTTATAGAAATTAGTAAGTATTTAAACAGTTACTGTGCTTTCTTCTGAAAAAGTTCAAGTAGAAATTTGATTATTGTATTACTTTTTGTGCTATTTAGGTGAGAGTATACTGACTTAAATTTGCTATAATCACACATGAATACAAACTGCAAAATAAGCTGTATAAATTTTTGGTCATCTAATGACCTCTTAAAGATTACTTCTAGAGATTTTAAGCCTACTGTGATGCTGCTGGATAAATAGCAAGCAGAGCACTCATGTCAGAAGTCAGTGTCATCTTACTATATCTGTTATTGAATGTTTCAGTTAGTACTTCCAAGGTTATGGAAGGGAAAGGAAATGGCATGAGGAAGATCCAAACTTTATACAGCTGAGAAAAGGAATTAAGTTCTCACCCTCAGTGTTTGTACTTAGTCTAAAACAGTGCATTTTCAAAACTACAAGAATTCATAAAGGCCAGATTACTGCCTGGGAAATAGCAACTATTGTGTGTGGATTTTTCCACAAGTATTTTTGTGATACCTTGGGGTTTTTTTAATTGAATTGCAAATCTTTTCTGTCTCATTTATGGCGAGGACAACAATGACAATTTTTTTGTGTGAATGAGAAGCAGACAGTATTCCAAAGTGAATTCCATGCAGTATTACTTGCAGGATATGTTTCAGGCAGCAGCGCCAATATGCAGGTATGTCAGCCTGTTTGTGAAGAGGACAAACAGCAATCCATTTGTGTGTGTGTGTGCACTGCAGTTTAGCTTTGAATAACTACAGAAACATTAGACTTAAAAAAAACAGGGTCCTTATAAGCAATTGAATACATTGAAGCTGATGTAAAAAGTATGTGTTGTAGATTAGCTTCCTGATTTAATAGTTGCTCTATAAAATTGATCTTGAATAAACTATGGAAAAAAAAATCATAAATCCTGCTCAGAAAAGAATACCCAACCAGGAATAGTCAATTTTAAAGACTGATTAGATGACTAAAGCAGCTATCTTTACAAGCACTTCTGTGCTAAGCCCGATGCAGGTGATGTACTGTGGAAATACAGGTAAAGATGGTAGTTCTCAATGAAGATATTCCAGATGGTATTGCATCCTGAAGAATATATTCTCTGGGTGCTTTTATAGCTTAGCTCTCCAAGTCTAGATTAGCTTGAAGTGTAAACACTGCAAAAATAGCTTAAAACTGCCTCTGCTGTTCTTTTGTGGAACCATACCTCTTACAGACATGGCATAGATTGTTAACTGCCATCCTTCTGTTATGCAGGGATGACATCACTAATGATGTATGACTAACTGAAGACACATTTTTGTATGCAAAACATACGCTGAATGCTTAGAATTAGTTTCAAGTATAAAGTTTGCTATAAATTTTTTTTCTGCCTCCTTGTAGGTCGCAGAATTCCATCAACTGACACCAACCCCCCATCTAGTGGTAAGGGCTTCAAACTTAGAAGACAGCCATCGGTGACAAAGCGCAGCTGCTGTTGACTGATCCCTTAGAAAATCAGACTTGTTTATACAGTAGGTGGTCTTGGAAGTTAATAGTTCACGTTGGGTTTTTATTATCAGTCTTAGATCTTTATCTGCTGGTGTTCATATACCTGAGGTCCCACAAAAATGGACCAGTTCATTGACATCTGTACATTCGCAGAAAAGACTGCAATAGTAATGTCAGCCTGTTTACTTACAAAAACTGTAGTATCTCTTGCATTCAAAGGGAATCCATCATCAGTTTTTTTGGCCTTGCTTGAAAGGAAGGTGACTGTATGGATGGTAGAACTAAAATGTTTAATGGTTTTGTAATCAAGATTTTAGGGTGTGGGTTTTTTTTTTTAAAGGGAAATGAGCACTTTTGTGGGACTTAGGGGTGGGAGGAGTCTGGAAGTTAGATGCCATTTCTTCTTTTTCTTCAGTGAACCTTATTTTAAATTTATTTGTAGCTAATCCAAAGTTCAGTGGGACAGTTGATGTGTGGTGGCTACAGAATAAGCAACTGAAGACAAATAATAGGCAGATCAGTCCATCCAGTCCCCAAATCCCATTTGCACTTTTTATTTAAAGATGATATGCGCTGGGGGTGGGGACACAAGCAACAGATCTTAAACCACAGACAATCTTTTTTCATGCTGACTTTAATCATTTTAAGGCAAACTGATACACGTATAAGCATCTTTTTGTTCCTACAAGTTTTTTAATATTAAGATGTTCGTTGAAGAAAACCTAATTGTAGTTCTGACTAAATTAAGTGGTTACTGACTAAAAACAGATGCTGTAAACAGATGCTGCCGGTGGTTCTAATAAGACCTAAAAGGTTTTTGGGAAAGCTTTTAATTGCTTGGCATGTGTAAAGTGTTCATATTATATTTATGAGACCAGTGTTTAAAGTATTATAAATTATGTAAAAACAGTAAAAAATAATGCAATCTTATACACTCCTTCCATTCCACACCTATGGATAAACTCCTGGGGAATCTCCATCAGGTTTTTTTTCCTGCATTTTAGGTATTGTCACTGTGAGTTCATCCTGAGGCAGACTGAAATTCTTTCTCTTTCAATCACATTTGAAAGGGCCAATAGAGAATGCTGTTGGTACAGCATGAGGTCTGTGTGTTGAACAAGTTTTCATCTGTGATGCACCCAGTCTTTCCTGTTTTGGGCACAAAAATACAAATAGGAAATAACCTTAAAAGACATGTGGTAATGTAGATCGTTACCTCTTGGTTCCTGGGCTTTTTCATCTCTGAGGGTTTTTAGCAAATCAATGTTTAGCTTGTTCTGTATTGGCTTTAGTATGCTTTCAATTAAACTATAGGTTGACCATACCCATTTGTGCTATTTTATTTATTTTTACTTTTTGTTTCCTACCAGCACTAGTGAGAAACTTTATACTTTTGAAGAAAAAGAGCTTAATAGACTTGAGTGTATACTAAAATACTCTGTTTAGCTTTACTACCAAAATGAGGTCACGTTGATGATGCTTATTCTTTGTTTGTAATCTGTTTTCTATCATCTCAAGTATTTTCTCTGAAGGAAATGTAGAAAAGTTTGTAAGAAATGAAAGGACTTGTACTTCAGCTTAGTTTGTATTAGTGAAAATTCTTGCAGAGCTATTCTGGATCAAAACAGGTGAATTATTACAGTGAGATTTTTGAATGGGTCAGTGTGTTTTAATGAAATTTGCCGACTACATTTTTATCACACCTTTTACTTGCTGTGCATTGTCAGTTATGCCTTCTTTGCCACAGTTGCACAGGCTACATGCTTATAGAGAGCCCAAGAAGTGTATCTTCATCAAACGAAGGCTGTTTGAAGCCACTTTGAAATGCTGGTCCTTAACAAAGCATCTCATAGTAGAGACGGATTTTTGTTTGGTGTTCAGCCTGATGTATGATTTTTTTTTTTTTCTGTCACTCAAAGCAAATAAATTATGAACAGAAAACTTTAGTACTCCTACAAAGTGCTTGATGGAAACATAATTAGTATGGAAAGAAAAGAGTAAGCTTGCTCTTGGGCATACTTTTAATTATAAAAAAGGTTAGCAATTAAATACAGAACTTTGACAGTGGCAGTCATTGAAATCCGTAATTTCTTTGAAATATCTCAATTCTTACTCTGGGCAAATTTAAAAAAAAAGAATCATGTGGTTATTTAATTCAACTAAGTTTTTAAAACATTTTGTGTTCACAATGTAGACAATAAGTCTATTCTATACCAAGATACCAGGTGCTTTAGTATCTTAACTGTGATACAGCAAATAGTGCTTTTATTAAAGTTGGTTAGTAATAAATCTGGAAATTCTTGAACTTGGAAAGATCACAGTAAGAGAAGGAAAGTCTCAGTCAGATACTGGGAATATCTTTCATGTAGATTAGCAGAAAAGGAATTTCAGACTTTCTAAATTATTGTTATTGCCTGTTAGCATGTGGTAAAAATGGAGTTTAAATCTGTTTTTCAGTGAGGTAACAAAAATGGTTTAATAATATTTATCCAAGATTTATTGACTTGAGAAGAAAATATTGGACTCTAGGCAAGACTGAGAGCTAGGCTTTTATTGAGATTATTGCAGTTCTCTCCAGTGAGGGGAGAGATCCATGTATCTTAGCAAATCTTTATGAATTGCTTTTTCATCTATCCTCACTTATTTGCTATACACCAAAATTAGACTTTAAAAACAAACACAAAAAAACGCTCACTCCAAAACACTAAAGCAGCAGCAACAATCTGGCCCTTCTCAAATGTAGCAAATGCCTCTGACTCCTTTTGTTTTGTTACCAATCTGAGTTGAGTGCCAGCATACTTCATACCCTTTTTGCAGTTCTGATCTTGAATTACTGCGGTTAATGAAAACGTGGAAATAGCTAGTGTTTCATATTGTCCAAACTACAAATATTGGAGAGGCTGCTTTTTAACACGTGCCTATTTAAAATGACAGACTGTTGATTTAAGTTCTCTTGAGCCAAGATAACTGTTTATTGATCAGTTGGCCCTAGCTGAAAGCTGGAATGCAGTCTTCCCTGGATGAGATGCACGTGTTCATTGTTTCCTTTTTGTTGGAAAAAAAAATGGTTTCTTCTGTATTGATAATTCGCTAGGCCATCTGGTTTCATCTTGCACTAGGCTTGATGAAATTGATTATATTTTGTCCTAACATAGCTTCTCTATTTGGAGAGACATTAGCCTCTGAGTGTTTGGAGTGCTGATTCTCAACCATTCCAGCTAAATTCTTAATCACTTTGTTCTGTTAAGAAGTTGTTGAAAAAGCTCAGGACTGAAGTTTTATTCCACTAGGCTTCCCTGTTTAATGAATGGAGCTCATCATAGAGACTAGACTTTCAGATAGTCTCAAAGGGATTAATTGCTGCAAAACAATTTTGGAAGGGTAAAGTATCATGTATGTAAAAATGTAATGACATGCATGTCATATCATTGATCCAGAGCATTTTTTAACTGACAAAATATGACCATTTCAACTTCTAGACACCACCAGTTCTTTCCCATGAAAGATACAGATTTGTACAAAAATATCATTTCATGAATGTTTAGTTCTTAAGCTTTGAAGCAACTTAAATGTGCTTTGCAAGTTTTGGAGGGTGTCTTTGTCTGACCCTCTAAATTACAACAGTCTCTTAGCTGACTTGCCAGGCTCTCGATCTGTGCGGTAGGTAGTTGTGTAGTGTATTTTATACACATGCTGAAAACTGGCATACTAATTGCCTAAGCAGGTGAAATCTGGAAGCTTATGTTTAATGACAGAAGCATCTAGTGGTCAAACTACTGAAAATTGCTACACGTGCTTTGAAAAGTTCTAAGACAATTGTAACAACTTTTGCTGTTGCCAAAAAGGTAGAGACTTTGTTATCAGATCCATGCTGAAACAAAACAAATCATTGCACTTCAAACCCTTAGTGGCATTAGTGAGACCCTTCCTTTAAGTGCTACAGGCTCCGACAGTTAATACTTTAGAGGGGTGTTTTATGCAGACTTGAGTCTTTGATGTGTTGGTGTACATAATACCAATCTAATGCTACCAGCCTGCTCAAGAAAGATCATTTACATGCTTGGGAAGAGAGTAAGAGGAGAGGAGACAATGTCTACTTACTGATTTGGAAGCCTAGTCCTTTAACCTGGTTGAGAGATGTGGGATTCGTTGGGAGCTGTCTACATTCATAGTTAAAGCTTCATTTTAATTATAAAAAAAAAAAATCAGGTTGAATGTCTTGAATGGTTTAAAAGTTGGCCTCAAGATTTTTGTTACAATGTTAATCCTAAATTATTCCTTAACATCAGTGTTAATTTCCAGTGTAACTTACTATTAGTTGGAAATGGAAGCTTTAGCAGTGATGTTTGAATTACTTCCTTGTGAAACAGTCTTTAGTGTTTATTAAGGATGGTGTAGTCTATTTGTGGTGTGCTATGTCAGCAATCTGCAAAGACTGTCTTGGGAATTGATGATTTACAGGACAGAAGCTGTTTGAACTGTGTAGCTAGTCACCCTGTAGCAAACCTCACTTGCAGCAATAGCTAAATAGAAGCAGAAAAAATCATCTCAAACATAAGAACCTGAATAATTCACTGACTTAAACTTCTACACTGCCTATTCATTTTCTAAAAAGTTTCAAGTATCTCTCTTAAACACTTTAAACCTCTAAAAAAAGAGGCTCTTCTGTTCATGGACAGGAGAGAAGGACTAACTTTTTTAGCCGCAAGTCGTTATACAGTGACCTGTGACTGTACGCCACAACTCAGTTACTTGAAGCAGGAGAATTGTGTGCTTGGAATTAAGCTTCTAAAAAATCTGCACAAAATTCTCTAAAGAAAACTGTTAAAATTTTATGTTCAGATTACATTCCTAGTAACAGATCACAGCCCTGGTAATGGTAGGTGACAGAAGATTTATAGAAAGAAGATGTTGGTGTGAATTACCGATCTAAGATAGAAATACAGGTTCTAGTATAAAAAAAAGTCATGTCAGCTGTCCTTTTCAGAGCCATATGGCTCCAGCTTGTCAAAAGAAATACATTTGAAACTACATCTTTGTTTATCACACAAGAATTCAGGTGCCAAAACATACTTCCCTAAAATTATGAGGCCTTCTGACACCAGTGTTTGTTTCTGAAAAATCCCTTCTGATATTTTGGGAGGTCTCAAAAGCTTGAATGCAAACCTTTTCTTGGTCAGCTAGAATCAAAAAATGCATGACTTGGAAAAATCAAAAAAGCATTACCAAACTTTATCCATAAAATGTCACAGATAACAAATCTTTCAACGGATATAAGACTATCCAGAAACCCAAGAGTACTGATGGGCTTAGTCTCTAACATGTCAAAATGATCCTAGGGTCAGCTTTTTCCCCCTTCCCCCTCCCATTTCCCTCCACCCCGCCCAACCCTGAATTTTTAACATAGTGTTGTCAGAGTGTACATGCTATAAACAGCTATTTAAAGATACTTTGAAAAGTTCTAGTGGCTTAGAGTTTTTTGGTGCTTCCTATTTTATGTGGAAAATCAAGGCAGTAGGATGATTTGTCCCTCTAAAAATTGGGACAGCATTTGCTGAAACTGCTGTCATTCTAGAATAAAGACTTCTAAGAAGAAAGAATTTTGCTTTTCCCATTACATCATCCTGCAAGTTGGAGTTCTTAAATTTTTACTTAAACACTAACAATGAATTTTATTCAAGGAGCTAATTACCTTTGTAAAGGTACTCTTCTTTTAAGAAGGCTGGGGTTTTCTCTGCTTTATTTCTGTTAATGTTTTCACATACATTATTGAACAAACCAACTGCTACTTCTTTTTCAAATGTGGGAGGATACAGACCACTCTCTGTCATGCCCTTCATCTGTGTGAGAGTGATACTCCATCCAGTTGTTTCATTTGGATATGCTGTAACTCTTGACACCTAGATAGATTCACTGCTACTATCTTGCCTCGCTTTTACTCATGTTACAGTATGTATTTCCTATTAAATCCATTATATTTTCTTTACAGTTTGTTCTTTGTTTCCTTATGGGATTTAGCCAAGAATAGGTGGTGTCTTTTTCTCCTCACAGGTTCTAGAAGTCTGTGTCACAGCAGCAAATATTTGTAAACAAAATGGTAATTCATTAGTACAGCCTTATGAAACTTATGAAAACATAGCAGCTGAGACATGTACCACTGTATATTATACCACATAACAAAGGCTGAAAGCACATTCACCTGGGGGAGCAAATTATTGTAAGGCTCTAGTAGCATGACATAAACTTTATATTTTAACTTCCTTTTTTTGTACTTCCTATTTCTAAGTATTGTGTATGCAACATTGAAATTGTCACACAGTGAATTGATTTAAGACACAGAAATGGATTGCATTGCTGTAGCTGAAAGACACTTCAGACTTCCTGGCAATCTTCTCCTTTGTACCCCCCACCCCCAGTACAATGAAGAAAAAAAGAAATAATTCTGACGGTTTCTTCTAAATAAGAAACTTTGCATTTGCATTTGTGTATTCAGGGCACAAAAATAACCTGATATGCATATAGCTCTTGCAGTGTAATAAATGTTTGTCTGTAAAACTAAGCGTGAAGGTTGACCTTTGTATCAGCAATTCTTGTCCCTCTTAAGAATGTTCTGCCTTTTCATTATAGGATTGGGTTAACCTGTTACAAAGGTTGAAAGGTCTGTGCCTTCTTATTATAGTATCTCTTATTAAAATAAACTTAAGCCGCTCAAAGTTACAGAGCATTTGCAGCACTGTAAACTGCACAAATTTACAACCATTGCTTCACTGCATGAAATGTAGTCAGATTACTAGTGATGAAATATTGTAGTGATGAATTCCCAAGCTTATGAATGTTTTGAGACTTTTTTTTAGTCTTCTCTTGGGCTGGTCCTGAGAGTGTGTACAGGTTTGTCTGTATTGTTGGTTGTAGATGCTAATGAGGAAACCCAGGCTTTTGTTCTCTCCTTTTTGTTTGAATTGTTACACTCCCATATAGCACATAGAATGCAAACAAAGAAATGTTGATTTGGCATAATGTAAACAGCCTTTTCAGCCTAAGCATTCATAATAAACTTTTATAGTGTAATAACATACTAAATCACTACCGGTCTGATGTATTGTGCAAAAAAAAAAAAAAAAAAAGGTGTAAACATTTTATTAATAAAAAGCTTTGTTTATAAATGTGCTGGCTTTGTTTGTAAATGCTTCCAAAATTCTCAACATCTTAAAAAATTGTCTCTATAGCAATAGAATTATAGGAGAGGAATGTAAGCAATACCATGGCAGAACTGAATCTAAGTGACTATTCGAATAGCTGTTTTCCAAAAGTACTAACTACCGGTCATTCAGACACTGAAGCTTTTCCCTGGTTTGTGTATACACAAAGGCAGAAGATGAACTTGTACAAAGAAGGGATGGGGAAAAACAGCAGAGAGAATGCAGCTTTTGTGTAACACTTCCTTTCTTTGCAGCATGATGTCTGAGAAACTGCAGGCCACACACAGTCTTGTCAACCAGTGCAAGGCCTGACAAATTCTGCCAGGGTCAAGTTATTTAATACATTGCTTTTAGCTTAGACTGCATGAAATGTAAAATTCTTGACTGCTTAGGCCAGGTTTCTGTCAATCAAAACTAAGTGTTTTTAATATCTGCATAGTGTTGTAGGGGCCTATCATGCTGGGAAGGGATCCTTTCTTATTTGTTAATACAGCCAGCTGGTTGGTAGCTTGCTTTTTTTAAACCAGCGCTTTGGTGGTTATGTAGAGCACAAAAATACAGAGTTGGCTGCAGTTATCTCACTTGTCATATGCGATGCTTAAAAGATGTAGTTTTCTTGTTTCGATGCGTGATGCAAGTCTAACATGTTCAGTTAACAGCAGCCTTCAAAAGCATAAATAAGCAAAAACGTCCTGTTTCCGATACTGCTATTTCACCTGAAAATGCTGGATACAAGCTTCTCCCAAGCAACTGGCTGCAGTTCATATGCAGGAACCACATACTGTCATCTTTTTAACAGAGACCTGGAATAACTTAAATTTATTGTTCAGTACCTGCTATTCTTAAGTTATCCTCGTAGATGTGTGTAAACTGCTTTTGAAGAGTGTCAAATATGTTTGTATAAGGGGGTATTAATGTGCATCAGAGAGTGTAAGAAGGGTAAACACAAGGAATGTGCTAGAATAGAGAGAAAAAAACATTTACGTATGTTTGCATAGGGAATCTAGATAACTAAATGCAAACTACCTAATTTGCACACACATACAATATGAGTGTTTTACTTGGATCAAGTCTTTCATAGCCTTTAAGGTAAAAGTTTTGCATCAGACAATACTGTTCTTTAAAATTGTTCCAGGATAAAGCTTTCAGGTGCTCTTCAGAGTTTCCCTGTAGTATTCATCCCTATTTTATCCTGTTAATCAAAAACCTGCCTTGGCAACAAGTTGCTTTTTAGTCTTGCAATGGCTGAATTGCTAATAAAGTGAGGGTTGTTTTGTGTAATTGATAAGGATGAAGTATTGCAGGTGGCCTTCATGCATGCCCTTTTCAGTGAATCTGATTTGCACAGTATTAAATGTACACACGTTATTTACATGTAACAAAAACATGACAACCTACATTCATTAGACTTTATAAATTTTCAACTTAAATAATGCTATGCTTTATAAAAACTTCAGCCTGGATGAAAACGTGGCTGAGTCCTTCAAATACAAGCAGGTAAGTTCAGAGCTGCCAGTTGCGGTAAGATGATGCAACCTGGCAAACCCTTTAAGGTGCAGATCATCAAACGCTTAAGGGTATTCTTTGTACTCATTTCAGGAAAAGTAGAACTTGGAACAGTCTGGGCAGCAACACTGAACAGTTGTTTTCTGTAGGGGTTTTTATTATGTATGACTATACGTTGTATGAGGTTTCCTCCGTCTTATTCCTCACTGTTAGTTTCCAACTAAATTGCAGATATGTATAAAGCTTGTCTTTTCTACCAGTTACTAGATAGAGAATGCCTCGCTCAGTGAATCTGTTTATAAAAATAAAACCTAAGAGATTATGTGAAAGAAGATAACCTTTCCAGAATATCGGCTAAAGAAAGCTCTACTCCAAAGCGTAAGTAAACTCAATTCTCTCCTGATTTGAGATCTAGTAAAATGTTATGACATAATCTATAGTTTATGCTATAAACCCCCACAAGTAGAAAAAATAATAAACCAAGAGCATCCTAGGCTCCAAATCTTAATTAACTAAGCCAAGTAGAATTGCAGGGACCCGCAAAAAAAATGCCCCCCTTTTATGACATTATGTGACCATCTTTTCTCCTTAATTCCTTCAAGGAATTTAAGGAAGAACAGCAGTACATTATTTGAGCATGTTGCTGTACAGTGCTGAAGCTTCTAAAAATTAATCCTGATGTATTGGCTAGAAGGAGTTAGCAGGTTTCACTTGCATTATGCAAAGCTAAGTTATACTAAACACATATATGGGTTTGGTTTGTTTTGGCATGGAATGGAAGAAAAAAAACAAAAGATGAAACAGGGTTGGAGGTGGTTAGGCAGACGAGCTGAAAAACAGGGATTATTGTGCACAAGAGCAGCTGAAGTTTTGAGGTGCAGTATAAATACTGCAGATGTGCTTAGAGCATTGAATGTCATCATCTCATTTAGTGGTGTTAATTTTAACATATACATCAGTCATTTGCCATTGCTTTTATTGCCAGAAATGAGAACAACCCTGTTGTTACAAATTCCCATTCGTTTTAGCTACCTTATAAAATTTGGCAATTGTGAAGTAAAACAACATCCAAGAAACAAAGAACTTGTCTGAGGGTGAGGTACACTGCATCACACAGATTGTATTGGTGTGGTAAAATGAATTTTCACAATGTTTTACTATTACCATATTTTTATTCACTTCTTACCTGTTTGCTAATCAGCCCTGATTAGGACTTAACTGTATGCTTTGAGTTGCTATTCTTTGGAAGCTGATTGATGTCAATACACTAGCATTTTATCTCTGCAAATGGTATCTCCTCCCGAAGTCTTGTATGTCTAAAGTCCAGTTGCCTAACAAATACATTTTGGTGTATATAAATTACCAGTTTTTAAGACCAGCATGTTTCTGCTGATAACATGGGTGTCCTGAACTCCTGCTTCATTGTTACCACCACACACACACCCCCCGGGCTGATTTTGACAGGTTACAGCAATGCTTTATAAATTCTTAGGAACTTTTAGAATGTTTAAAACAACCTGAGGAGAGAGGGGAGAAAAAAACCAAACTACTGCAGGCCTAAGTACATAGGCCTAAGGCTATCCATAAAGCAGTGCTTCACATTAGACCAATATGTGAATTTAAAAAATATTTTAAGTCACGCTATTTGGAGTAAAAAAAACCAAAACCAACCCCAAACCCAACAACGAAAAATACGCAAACCAAACAACTCAAAACTTTGGTTACAGTTTACTTAGGAAGGGGGGGAAGGATGTCTAAAAATCACTGAGATGAAGTCTGTTTTTGCTTATTAAAAAGTCTTTCCTGTAGCTTGATGACAGTTACCAGGGTTTTCCTGGTACTGTAGTGCTCCGTTCTTCAGCCTCGCAGTCATACCGCAATTGCCTTCAGATGTCATTCAGTACGGAGCGTCTCCCGGACGCTCGGAGCATCCCTCCTCGCCCCGGACGCGTTTCCCTTCCCCGTTTGGAGCCGAAAGGTCGGTCCCCGGCGGCGCTGGGAGCGCGGGAAGGGGCCGGCGGTGCGCGGCGGAGCCGCGGTCGCCTCCGCGGTGGGGGACGGGACGGGAGTGCCCCTTCCCTGCCGCGGGCAGGCCGCTGGCAGCCCTACGGCCCTGCAGACCAAGGTTTAGGCCTGAAATAACAGGCTGCTACTAGATGAGGCGGCGTTTGTTACAAATCATGATTTTCCATGATGATTAAACTTCGTTAATATTATTAATTAGACCTCCTTCTCCCCCATAAGGTTACCGGTGTAGGGAGGTAGTTCAAGGCAAACGAGCACCCAAAAGAAGGGGCGAGAAGCCTCCCCACCCACTCGGCCCCGGCCCTGCCTCCGCCGGCAACCGAGAGGCGGCCGGGCCGGGCCAACCCCCTCAGCCGCGGCGGGAGGCGGTGCCGGCGGCAGACGTCAGCCGCAGCCTCTCTCTGGGCCCCTCCGTGCTGCATCATCCCGCCTCCGTCCCGCCTCCCGCCCTCTCCCCGCGTCCCCGCCAGGGCAGCGTGCGCGCCGGGAGCCGCCGAGCCGCCGCCCGCCCTACCCGGCCTGTGCCCGCTCCGCCGCCCGCAGCGCCTTTCCCTTCGCCGCTCCGGGGCCGCCTGGCGGGGGGGTGAATAGACCAGCCGGGCGCGCCCGCCCGCCTGCCCTCCCTCCCTCCCTCCTCCCCTCCCTCCCCCTTTCCTTCCCCTCCCTCCCGGTCCCTTCCTCTCTCCGCCTGGTGCCGCCACCGCCGAGGAGAA
>JAVKLA010000010.1:26591177-26621892 GCA_034782735.1 Sagittarius serpentarius
CCCCCCCCCCCCGTGGGGCCGCCGGGGGCGGGGGGGGTGGGGGTGGTGGAACTTACGAGGCGGTGGGAGCAGCCCTCAGCCTCCGCGGGGTTGCAGTGGCCGGGGAAGGGGGTGATTATTCCGTTGACGTCGAGGCAGGCGCTGGGCGGCTGCGAGACCCCCGGCCCTGAGGCGGGGGGAGGCGAGTCCTCCCCGAGCTGTCAGGCAGCCGGGGCGTGGGGCAGCCGAAACGTGTGCGAGCGGCTCGGCCGGGCCCTGACAGAAAACGGGGCCGCTGGCCAGGTGCTGGGTAGCGTTTCGTGGCTTTTTCAGGTTATTGTTAGAATTCGATAAGCCATTTAGAAAAATGAATCGTGACTGCTCTGCCTGTGCGAAAATCCATCCTTTCTTAAATAAAAATCTTCAATGGGTTTGAATTCTTGCTGGCATTGAAATTCCTGTCTTGTAGCCTGACAGCACTACTGTAATACAATATTCTGGGATTACAAATAAGCATTCAGCAAGTTTATTTATGCTACCAGAGTCAGAGCTGCTTTATAGCTTCATTTGAGTATCTGGCAAATACGCTTTTTTGTAAAAATAGGGATTTATTTACTGGCTTCTGGTAAAAATAATACTCCTTTAAAAAGATTTCATGTACATTTTCAAAGGTAGGGGAAGTATTTGCCTGTTTTATTAGTGAATACTTTAGAAGATAAAATGTAAAGTGGGCTTGTCAAAAAGCATGGTAAAAAGCATTGGGTGGAATGAATGTATCTTTGTTGTAAGCTGAAGTATTTGCATGTTGTTATGGCAGCAGTATCAAACATGCTTAAGAAGGAAACTATTGTTTTAACATTCTTTGTTAAGTATGATTAGATGAAGATCAGCTCTTGTTCTGAGTAACGCTGCTTTCAGCAAGCAAGCAGATCCAAACTCAGGTGGGCAAAAAGTGGGGCCTTAATTGGCACTGACTTGCTAATTAGACAGAATCGTGATTCAGGGTTTGGGTTTTTTTTTTCCACTTCATCACAGGTAGGTATAAACCTAGCCAAACTCTGTTTTTTATTGAACTAAAGGCAACTTGTTTGGCTGCCTGTCTTTCAGTTGAGGTTCTGGGCTAAATAATTGGTAACCGTTGAAGTTAACTAACCATGTGGATTTTGGTTGCCAAGTTTTAGCCCGCAACGTATACTCCTTATAATGTAAAATGTTACTTGACTAACTGCAGCTATTAAATCGCTTAGTTTAAAAGTATGCTTAAATATTAATGTTCAAAAAGACTTAATGCTATGGATAGCATTTGGATGCCTTGGCAATAAATTCTGTCTTACAGTCCTTTCTAACAAGCAGTGCTGACCGCTGTCCTTCATTCAGGAAAGGCCAATTTGAAATATTCATGAAGTAAATTCTGTTCTAAGCATTTCTTGTCCTACTGGTTTTGTGATGGCATATTGCCTGGTAATATGGCAGTAATGATTTTCTCACCTTTGTAAATAGTTGCGTTTATTTCCAGAGTGTTGCTTCACACTGTGTGAGTAGATATAAACTGACAGAGGTCAGTAGTGCTGCTAACTGGTGTGGTTGTGCTTCCTTGCTGGTGTGCGCTGAAAGATCTGATGCTTAACGTAGGGCAGCAATGTCAGTGAGGTAGCACTGTAAACAGAGTTTCACAAACGCTGGAAATGGATAAAGGTCTTGGTCAAAATGCAGACAAGTAGAAAAAGCAGAAAATAGCTCTGATGCTGTTTAACTGCTCGGTGTAGTTGTTAAATGTAAAATCTAGAGGGAGGTATGATGTTCGCGGAATGATGTGGGGAATAAGATACTGAAGTGAGGAGTTCTTCTATAACGTGTCCCAGTCACTGTGGGGTTGCAACCATCTCGCTTAGCCAACACTTTCACTTGTAAAGGATTAAAGACCTTTTTTAAGAAGCTTTTGCAGCCCCTTGGTTTGCAGTCAATCTTCTAAATTTGTTTGGCGCTCTGTTTCAAAATACTGTGTTTGCGACTTGCGTGCAAAAATATCAAAGGAGTTTTTCATGGTAGAATTTTTTTTTCACAGCATGTGAACATGAGCAGGGGTTGTCTTTCTTCCCCGCCTTGCATCTCCTACACCGTAACACACATGCTCCACAATAGTATCAGCATGTGCTGTGCCGAAATGCAGCTGTGTATAGTGGGAGGCAGGAGACTATTACGTGGCCAGAGGTGCCTGTTTCCTTGCCCAGGTCTCTGATGCCATGTGAAATAGGAGCTTTACTGTCCTGCATGTGATTTCCTCCACTTCTTGGTTGTTGCAGATTTGCAGCCTAGGTGAGAAAGTACCGAAGTAAAGGTTTATTGCTTGGACTTTATTGGTAATGAATGGTGAAAAACACCGTTGTTGTTGTTATACATGACAACATTTCCATTTGTTTCTTTTTTCTTTTTTTTCTTTTTTTTTTTTTTTTTTAATCTAGGAGATAAAATCAAAAAATCTGCAAGAATTAGTTATATTACAATATTCAAGGCTCTGACTTCAGGAATTACTAGATTTAAACTTAGACAAGGATGTGTAATTCTGGCCCCTTTTGCTAGATGCTTTTTGATATAGCTGTTAATTACAGTGCTACACTTGTGCTGTAGGGCACGGCCTCATTCATTTCAGAGGATGGCTACCCAGTGAGGTCGATCTGTCATTTCAGCATAATGTACCCATCTGGAATGGAGATAATATGTTTAATGTCAGCAGGTAAAATTTTGTTAGAATATAACTTATTTTAGAACTTGCCTAGGTTTTTAGGTGTTTGAAACGCTGCTGAATTCTTTGCAGATGCAGAGTGTCAGAGGTGTCGTGTTTAGTGGGGGACACGCACAAAAACGGAGGAGGCGTAGGTTCAGGTACATTTCAGCAATGTTTTTACAGGTTTGCTACAGGTTAGGCTGGACTTATGACTCAGCACTCTGTTGCAGTGCTCCCCAAGTGGCAAATAGCAGTACTGCCAAATGCGGGATTAATTCCTCTGAAAACTATGTAAATTGCTGCCAATTGGAAATGCTGTTTCCTGTTCCCGGTGTGTGATTTTTGTACCTGCACGTATGCAATATGTCACTGTGTAACTTTGCTTTCTGCAAAGGACACAATAATAAACCAGAATAGCCAATATTTTCCAGTCCTGATAGTACTGATTCAGACCTGACCTGAGGCCTGGCAATGTTGTTTCCAAGCTGTCACCTGTCACTGGCTCAAGTGAATCCCCTGGGTACATCAGAGCTGCAGTCCAAAGGTGTGGCCTCAGCCCGTATAGATGTGGTCAGTCCAATGGTATATCTGCAGTGCTGTGAGTGAAGTATTTAGTATTTAGCCATAGTCCCATGAAGCTTGTGTAACCTGCATTACCATGGTTAGGTGGCTGCCACTCCCAAATCAGATAGTTTGACCTCCTTCAGGTAAGTCTGTGTAAACTATAGTCAGGTTTGTGCATTGCAGTGTAGGTGTGCAAAACCTCCTGTATCTGACGTGAATATCCAGTTCTTACCAGATAGCAGGCTAAGGCTCTTCAATCCAACAGTTCAGTGACGTTTGGGATGTAAAATTAGTCTTTACTGAACCTGCAGTTGTCAAGTCTCAGAAGAGAGTTTAAGGACTTAGTCGGACATTGCAACTAAACTATATAATTACATTTCTGTCCCCGTCACGATCTTTCTGTAATGACTGAAGCACTCCTGTACTGAAGGTATTTGGAGGGATTTGAGTCTGTGCTCGTTCTGTTCTGGAGCTGGCTGTGTTTATGACTGTAAAATATTGACAGTGTTGTGGCATCTTTTAAGCTGAAAATTTACATGCTGTTTTCTTTAAACTATTAGAGCCCTCCTGGTATTCACAGCATAATAGCAGTCAGTACTAGGATTTCTTTACTCTTTGAAGGCTGCTGTGTCAATGGCTGTCTACTTTTCTGCTGGAAAATGTGCCAGTCCATGCTTCCCCTTCACATCTCTCTACATATTTGAATTTGATTATTGAGTTATACGCTTAAAAAGAGGACATAGTATTTAAATAACAGGCAGGCTTCCTAAATCTAAACAAACCTAAGTATGTAGCCCAACTATCAAACAAAATTAGTAATTTTCTGGTGACAAATATTTGCAGTTCGTGTTATGCTTGCTATTCTTGCAACTTAGCTAAAATCAATAGCTTATTCTAACTATTAAGCGTTCATTATAGTTGTACAGACTTGCTGAATCTCACTGAATTATTCTAGTTTCACATGCACCGTTAGTTTTATAATTACTTTATCAGTTTGCATAGACACTGCTTTAAAAGAGCAGTGTTTGGAGGAAAAGAACTGGAGATAAAAACAAGCCGGTGATGCATTGTGACTGTCTCATGACACATCTCATTTTTTGAAAGGTGGAGTAAGTTGAAGCTTCTGTTGAGCTTCCTTATTCTGCTGGTGTCCTGTACACTACAAACGTGACACTAACAGCTCCACTGGAAAAGGAGGGAGGAATTGTGCATGTGGGGGCTAACAGAAATTTGAAACTTTGAATAGGATGGTTAAGAGCCAGATAACAATTATTTGAGCTATGTGAAGCAGTCAAGGACGTTTAGCTGCATTTTCTGTTAAATTTAGTTAACATGTTGAGGTCTCCCAAGACTATTTACTGAAAGAGTGGTCAAGCATTGGAACAGGCTGGCTGGGGAAGTGGTAGAGTCACCATCCCTGGAGGCGTTCAAAAAACGTGTAGATGTGGTACTTCAGGGCATGGTTTAGTGGGCATAGTGGTGTTGACGGTTAGACTTGGTGATCTTAGCAGTCTTTTCCAACCTTAATGATTCTATGATTCTGTTTCCAGAAATCTCACAATCTCCTTGAGGGCTTTGGCCAATGTGATTTATGGTTAAGGGCTTTTGAATAATTTTGTACTGCACAGATTTTAAGAATTGCAGTTGAAGTAACGAGCATTAATGGGATCAAAGTATTACTATTTCAAGGAAAGTCCTAATGCAGTGATAAAATCAGCATGAACAGCTGTTATTTAGTGGTTACTTCTCTTAGTTTTGTGGGGTTTTGTGTTTTTAATACAATCAACTACTTGCCTTTATTGTAAAGGATGGGACACATACATTCATAATTTCCAGTTCCTTGGGAATCTCATATTTGCACGAATTTTCAGCTCACTTTGAAGTGTGGAACCATTGCAATGATACATAAAAAAGTTTTTCATGTTTGTTATTTAAAGCTCATCAGGGTGGTGGACTGCCGGTCTGATTTGGTTGATGGGATGTGTCCTCTATTTTCTGAACTGATGAATATATTTGATAACAAATTATATTGAAAATACATATGTAAACATAAGGTAAGGGGTGGCTGTCTTAAGTCCTAGGAGCATGGCTATCATGTCAAAATAAAGACACAGGTAATCTATCATGGTGGGTGCAGGTTCACACAGATGCTTGGCAGTAAATTGTATTTACCAGCTGCTACCCTGCATGCCATGTGCAATGTCTTATTACCCATGAAAGAGGCATATGGAGTAGAAATTCGCACAGGAGTTTCTGATAGTTTCTTCTCATTGGAAATGAAATTACTGCCTTTTTTTTCCTCACTTCACAGGTTTTATAAATTAAAAACTTAGCAGTATTCATGCAATGCTTTCTTTTAAAACAAGTCAGCTACCTTTGAATACAAGGCTGAATTTTGTTTAATTGCACTCTAATTCCAAATTAGGATTGTAAAAATTAGAGTACAAACCTTTAAATAGATTGTCAGATCTGTTTTGAAACTCAACTGGAAAAAAGGCATCATCACCATAGTGAATGATCCAACTTTATGAGCTCAGGTCAGCTTACATCTATGAACAAATACCCAATTTTAAAAGAAGCTTAATTTTTTGTATGCACCCAGCTGTGGAAGGTATTGATTGCATCAAATGAGTTTTGAATTGAATCAACTCCTACATACATTATAATGCAGTTTTTTGAGAAAACTGGGTGACTGAGGGTTTGTCTTGTTTCTTGCTTCTCAGGTGCCTCTAAACATAGCTTTCTGCCTAGCTGGAGACAATGCAGGAATCAAATGACCCTTGCTAATTCTGCCCACATCTTGCAGTCACACTCATTTTCTACTATCTTGTTACCATATTGGTCTTATGTTTGCTCCCTGCTGGGAACAACTTATAACTACTGCATGCATTTCATAGTGGGTACAATAACAGCCTTTTTACTTTTTCTGTCAGTGTAGTTGGTTGGCTTTGAAAGCTTTATTGATGATGTTTGCAACAGTTTTGTTTGTGGTAACAGCTGTTGTTTCAGACTTAAATTTCATCTTTGTATTTGTAGGGAATGTGATCTTTAACATTATAATCGTACTGCTGCAAGCTGGTTTTTTTTCCTCCCAAGTAAATCCTTACTGATTTTAAGTGAGAATCTAGTTTGGTCAGGAAGTCTTTCCCAGTTAGACCTTGCTCTCTTCTCTCAATGAGGAACTCTGACAGTGGTGTGACAGTTCCTCCCACAAGTAACATTGAAGCCTCCTTTCATTGTTTTCCTGTGTGATGACCAGAGGCAGAAAGGAAGCCTATTTTACATTACATATATTAATATTTAAATACCAGTTTATCTAAACTAGGGCCCAGACTCATGCCAAATCTCTCTTCCTCTGGCATTTGACCCAGTATTTATTCAATATATAAATGCTTTCATACCTGCTTTGTAGACTGAGATGCCTATTGAGACATAGAAGATATTTTCTGATATGTTTGGGATGTTGTTGAATTTAAAACTTGGCCTGCTAGGCAACCTTTCATAAAGAGGGATTTGTGCCATCAGTTTGGAACAGCTGTCACAATCTTGCTGTCATTGAAAATGTATGCAAAGCAAACCACCATTGCCATGTTTAAATCAGTGCAAGATTAAAACGCACATGGATTGAAGTGAGTGTTTACGCTAGCAAGACAATCCAGACTGAGAGTTGACTGAGTCTATCCTTTCTGTATTATAGCTGTTCTGAAAATTGCTTACTTCAACTGCAGTTCTTCTGGCCTCAGAAACCTTTGTACAAATTGGGTACTGCTGCTGCCTGCAGTACTTTATCCCGCATTATTATAAATACTTTATGAAAATAATCTCTTCACTAAACTACTTTAGTGTCTAGTTCTCTGAGCTGTAAACGAAGTCCCTCATACCATGGTGCTATGGATTAAAGATTTTATCGTTCTAAATTTAATCCTGTTTTCTTGGTTGGTTTCCATGAGGGGTGGAAAAAATAAAGAAGGGGGAGATTTGCCTGATGATCCAGTTACGATGCAAATCATAAAATTCTGTAGGTGTGGGGCTCACTGTGGAGCCAAACCTCATGGTTTTGCAAACAATTTTAAAGACCTAATTCAAGTTAGTTGTGCTTGTAGAAGGCATGTCAGATAACTGTGTAACTCTTTAAGGAAAAAAAAAATTGTACTTTTTTGTTTTTCCCATGGCTGCTCCTTTTTATCTAACCACTTACTTCATCCTTACTGGTGCTTCTAATGTTTCTCACAAGCAGGAGTCTGGCCCTCCCATATGCAGTTTCATGTTTGGACTGCCACTGTTGCCTGTTTATATTTGCAACTGCTGCTTCTTGTGATATGTGAATTAACAATATATTTTGCATCTTCTCAAAATATTTGCATGCGTAATTTCCTCTGGTTTGCAATGTCTCCTTTTCTGGCCTTCCTACATATTTTACCAGACTAGGAGCAAAGGTGTAACAGCAGTAAGATATTTTTCTTTTCTTTTTTTGTATAGCTGCTTTTATGCTATGCATACTGGTGTCATGCAGGAGTGCAGATAATGCTTACGGAAGTTTAGGTTTGGAGAATGCAACTTCACATGGGTATCTTGTTCTATGCCAGACGGTATAGGCTGTCTTTTTCCTTACTAAGTTTTCTCACTGCTTCTAACCGAATTTCTGATTTGGTTTTGGTTTGGGTTTTTTGTTTGTCGTCCCCCCCCCCCCCCCCCCTTTTATTCTGAAAGCACAGTAAATAGGCTAGTTTTCAAGTCGTTCCCCAGAAATGTATCTTCCTAAATTCAGGATTCCTTCCTTATTTGTAGCTGTAATTAGTTTCTTACTGCCTTTTTTTGTTTGTTTGTTTTAACTTACTAGAAAAGCACCTGCTCATTGTGCATCCTAAAATCTAATTTTGCTCATTTCTTCTGATATTTGCAATTTATATATAGTTTTGCACTTAAAATATTTGCTCAGTTGCTATTTAAGTTACACATCAAATTTGTCTATTTGGGGAGTCTATATAAGCATAAAATTAGAGTAGATAAGTTGCTCTTTCCCTACCATTTTAATGTGCATCTGAAATGAAAGTTGGTGATGAAATTAGACCAGGAAAAATTGTTTCACAAGAAGTACAAGTAAAAAGCATGGTTTGGGGTGGTGATTAAAAACCATGTTGCTTCTTCCAGGGAGATACTTTACATTGATTTTAGTCTTTAGCACTGTTTTTGCCGGGGAAGCTTGCACATCAGTCCATCATTATGCAGTGCTCTGCTCTCTGCTGCGGCATCCCCACTTCTCCCTGGGGGCCTGTGCTTTGTTTCAGTATCCTTTCAATACCCACCCAGCAACCCGCGTGAATGAGGCTTGTAGTCGTGCAGAATAAGTAGGTGTCTTATTTTAAAAACAGGTCTTGCTATGTCATGCTTATTGAAAGAGATGTAGCTACTGTTCCACTATCAAAAGAGGCTATGCCACTATTTTCTGAGCTGCTCTCATACCTGGAGAGAGTTGGTGCATGTGATATTTGTGAGTGAAATGAACAAAGTAATACGATATGTTTGGCATTCGGTTCTAAAAGGATACGAAAGCACAGCTGAAACAGAGATATACCTCTAAAAGGTAGCCAACTCTGCTATCAGTCTCTTGTTTATGCAGTTGTGTACAGAAATCTGTTTTAAGTTTAGGATGTAGAGAAGGTATTTCATGTTGTGTGATTTTTGTTGCTGAAGATTGCTGTAAGTAATGTTTGGGTGTAATAAAACTCTGAAGAGATCAGTTGGAAAAAACAAATGACACTGGTACCAAAATTATTTGAAGGACATATTCTTCCAATTTTCTTGGCAAGCTTATGTGTGGCATCTCAGTTCTCACAACTGTGAAGTCAAACTGTTAATGATCCTCTGAGGAATAAAAGGTGACAAAAATTACATATAGATATCCTGACAATAGTCTTCAGTCTCATGTTTGGTTTTGGTTTTTTTGTTGGTTTTTTTTTCCTTGTTTTTTTCCCCATTAAGCATGAGGCATGCTCTGGGAAAAATAGTTTGTGCCAAAATAGGCCAGAGAAGGACACTGATTAATCCATTGAAATGGAGTAATTTACTGCCAACCTTGGTCCAACTTTGGCATCTGGATCATGGAATTTTGTTGGTTTTCTACATCTTTTTTTTTTCCTCTTCACTCATTTTATTGATTACATACTTCTTAAAAAAATTACTCCACTGCATCAGCTATTGCGTGGAAAGTGATTTGGATGGCCCTTCTATTTTTGTACTATTTTTTTTCATCAAGGCTTGTACTGCTTGACACAGCAGAAGTGGAAATGACTACTTCCCTCCTGTCACTTTGCTTCAAGGTCTCTTTGGGGTGAGGATAGTCATGGTATGAGTAAAGAAATTGATTCCACAGGGGTGGGATTTTCTAGCTAAGGTTTATGAGTGGTTTACATAGGGATTAAGAGCGGCCTAAGTTTTTCTTAAAAATAATTACCAAATTTGGGGTTGTTGGGTCCTCTCAGTGAGTTACTTGTGAAATCAGATGTTTATGCAACACAAGCACTTGTTGTTTCTTATTCATTGACTTGATTTCAAAAGTTACGGATGCTCACGTAATTATGAATGTCTCCGGAGCCAGATGATGATGATGATGAGATTAAAACTTGGCATACAGTACTTCTTAAAACACTAATCTTCACAAGATTCTGTGTAATTAGGTAAGTATTCTCCTGACTTCACAGAGAGCAAAACTATAAGGGTTCAAACCTCCTTCTGTTTTGGAGTTGCTGTCAACTCTTAAAGCTCTTAATAGCAGAAGATCAAGCCCTTAAGTGATTTGTCTAAAGACGAGTAAGATGGTGGAAGAGTTTGATTGGATCTTGGGTGTTCTTGATTCACAGGCACCTGGCTGATAGCTCAAGATGTCTTGCTTGACATTTCAGCTTTTTTCATTTTAGTGTTTATCTTTAAAGGTCATCAACTTACATATAACTTTAAAAACTAGGACAGAAGTGTACAGTAAGTCAAGTTCTGCACCTGTTGTTGAATCCTCTTGCTCATAGCTAGTGTTTCTATTTTGACTGTCTGTCTATTCCTGATAGACACCTCCAAAAAGAAAATGGGAGAAACTATGGAAATAAAATGAAATGTGGTCAATGTGGCTCTTTCACTGGGTGAATTATTGCTCCATGTGGTCATCTACTAGTCAGGGCACATCAACGTGTAGGATTTGGGCTCTTGAGAATAGCCACAAAACAGTTTTAAGTTTCCCCTCTACTGTTTTCCACCATCTCCCTTTTTAAAGATTCCTTGGTTACCTTTCTATGGCTGAGTAATATGTCAGGTGATTAATGACTTTCATCTGACACATCGATGGGATTAAACCATGCTTAAATACATCCTTCCCCTCCTATTGTTTCATTCCACTGCTTTCCACAAAGGAAGTACAAGAGGGATTGTCTCACTAGAAGCTCTGCCTGTATTTCTGCCTGTTTCCAATTACCTTGCTTTTGGATACGCACCTGTGGTGCTGAGTTGGAGTGGCAAAAGTTGTTTAGGGAAAGATGATGAAAGTGCATCTCAAACATTCTGGGAATAACATGGGCAGCTTGATGAGAATTTATTCTTAGTCTTGTTGATCAACGGTTGCCAGTTTAACATGACTACGATTGTATCGGGTGGTCCTCCTGCAGTGCCTTTGCTCTGAAAAGCACCGGTTCACTAAATTTTTTAGGGGATGCCTGGCTTTAAACAGATGAGAATTTGCATTAGATTTATAGCACAAAAAATTAGGCGTGTGCCTTAATTACTTTCAACAACTATGCCAACATTACAAGTGTGACTGCAGCGCATGTGCGTAGATGTGCTAGCTTTAACCTACTAAATGTGAGACGTTTTTGCCTTAATTTGGCACAGTGCTATGCAGAAAAACGCAGTTTCCCTTATGCCAGTGTCTCGAGTGCTGCCTGATCTGGCTGAAAACTGATTCTCCTTTTTTCTCTTCCCCACTGCCCCCTCCCTCACTCCCTGTCTTGTAAGTGGATTAATTTTCAGCCCAAGCAGCTCCCTGGCGCAGCTCTCAGTGCAAGCAGATGAACACTGTGCAGCTAGTACAAGCAGTTGGTGGAGATGAGAGGTCAGACCGCTTCCCCTTTCAGCAGTGAGACAGACTGATGCAGGAATAAAGCAACCCTTGGACTGTGGCCCACCTAATGTGTGTAGTTAATTATAAAGATGTAGTAGTATTTGCACATACAAACCTGCAGAGGACCATGCCTGTTTGGTTTGAATGTTCCTACCCAAGCCTGTGCCATCAAAGCTTTACCTCTGCTGATTCTAACTTCTTTCACATACCAAACAGTGCTACACCAGTGTTCTTGCTGCACTGAAAGTACACGTGTATGAGGATTGTTTATTTGCCATGCTAAAGCACGAAATTTTGGTTAAGGTCTGAATAATTGTATTAAGATTCAGTACAAATTATGTAGCTGTGTTAATGTGGTTACTGTGAGTAGCAAGTGGCAAGAAACAGCAAGTACTGTGCTGATCAAAAAGTTATCAGCTTGGATTTGCTGGTAGAATGATGGGCATTTTTTATTGCAATGAGAGTTATTTAAAATTTAAATAGAGTTGACATCATGTTCTTTTGACGTAATTCTCAGGCTTTTGTATTATTACTAAAATGATCTAGGATATTATAATGCAGTACACTGCAGAATGGCACTCTTAGGAAAGATTGATACAGCACTGGTGTTTGAATAGGAAATGAAGCATGGCAAATTCTGAGATAATGCTGTGATTTTCAGATGTCAGGGGTTGTATGCATAGGTCCTGGGTGGAAAGCCACAGCTGTAGTTCAAAACTAACCCTGCTGAAAAGTGACCCTATGAAAAACCATGATACCTCTTAGTGTTTGTTGTTGCATGAGTATATGAAGTGATTTCTTTAAGCAGTACTGCTAGTTTGCATATCACTAGATGCCCAGTTTGCATTAACACAAGTTGACTTTATTCTAACTGGCAGGAAAAAGTCATCGAGCCCTTGTGGAATATTCCAAACTTTCACCACCAAATTCAGTTTACTACATTCTTCCTTCTAGACAGCTTGCTCCCATGACAACCCCATGTCAGATGATGCATGTACAGACCCGGAGTTTCCCATAACTTTGTCCTTGGGTTGACACCAGTGGCATTTTTCTCACGATCTTTAAACACACAAGAGAAAAATAGTGCCTTTTTTTTTAAGAAGTGTGAATTGTCATTTAGAAAGCACCCTGCCTTAATATAAGTTTAACTAATCTAGAAATATTAAGAGCAACTAAAAAAACATTTTGTTTTGTACATTGTGAAATAAAGGTTTTGGTTTCTAAGAGTGAGGCTTCTGTTTAGGCACACAGTAAGAGTCAGTCTTCACTGCAGAGTCAGCTTGTTGCTTTTAACCCAAGTACCATCCAGATGCACCAATCTGACCGATCGTAATTTTGCTTACAGCCCACTTTAGGGTACAGGGATTATCCAAGTGTGGCATATACTTGTATGAATAGGCCATCCACTTGCAGTGAGGACAAAGACATTGGGAAGTAGCGTAGAGCATTTTGTCTTACTGTATCTGTGTGTGTGATTCCAGAAGTCCTAATGCCTCGCATTGAAAAATGAAGCTCCAGGGTAGGTATGTGTCTCATATGACTGTTAATACCCAAGCTAACACTTACCTGCAGTGCTCAAATCCAGACATTAGAAAGCAAAGGTGTATCTCCAGTACAGAATTGGCTTGCGTTTATCCTGGGATCAGTTCTCCCACATACCCCAACCTCTCCCAAAAATGTCTAACCTAGGCTATAGTAATCTTAACAACAGGCTATCAAGGTTTAATTTCAGCCTGAGTTGGCAGTCCATGGGCCTTGCTCTTAAACGGCAGGCCAGCCAAGCTGATATTTCACTGCCGTGCCCTAATTACCCCTGAGTAATACTCTGTTGTCTATTTCTTTTTTACATGCTTCAAAACACCTGTAATGGCACTTTAATCCTGCATTTGTCTGCTCTGTTTTGCTTTGCTGCAGCGTTTGAACAGCGGTGCCATAAGGAGTATGCCTGCTCGCGAGTTTGCTGAAGGCAGATGTCAGCCTTCTAGTACAGTTGCACTGGCTGATCAGCAAAACCTGTAATTTGGGGAAAATGTATTTAAAGAAGCTAGTTAAAGTTTAGTGGACAGAAAAGAAGAGGAAATGTCAAGTAGACAACAAGAAATTAATTCGGTCTGCTGAAAAGTTTTGCTGCCAAATATTTTGGTATGATCTGTGTTAGCAATAAGTAACTCCATTTGGAAATCATTTTACACACAGAATTGTTATCATATTACTGTTACAAACAGCAGCTCTGTATCAGCCGAGTAAAACCATGGTATTTCCCGCAGGAAATCTATCCCAGCATGCAAACTAGTAAAGCACTATTGAGGATGCAGCTGCGTATGTAGGGCTTTGTACAGATGACCCTCCCTCTGAGCTGGAGTAGCTCAAGCTGTAATTTTTCGGTAAAGGCACATCCTTAATGCTTAGGCATCAAGTAATTTCTTTTGAAATGTTAGACTTCTCCGAGTTAGAGCTATCTTGAATATCTGCTATTGTCTTTAAACACCTAAATATTTGCTGGATTTTTCTGATAGTTTGGCTTGTTTAACTTCTTTAACAACTCATGGCTTCTTCTGCCCAGTTATTTTCCATTAGACTTAGTCTCTCTTTGAATGCAGAACACAGAGAAAACCACAGCTGTGTTTCATTCTCTTCCACGTCTCAGTGTTTCACCAGACACAGGTTTAGTGAAATCTTTATTAAGGCATCTGAAAGTTTTATTGCTTCAATTTTTTGCTACCAGGTTGCATTGTAAATGCAAATCTGGCTTGTTCAGAGTGCAGGCAGAAATGGTGCTACATTCTTGTCTGGTTGGGGTTTTTCCCCTTCTAATTACTTAAAACAAATTGGATCAAGGATAAAGGTTGCAGGACTATAATACTGCTATATTAAATGTCATCGTAGGATAATGTCATCTTTGTGTGATAAATTTGTAGAAAAGGAAGCAAATTCAAATTATTTTAAGCCAACCATGCTGTAGGAGGAGGATGGTAGAATGTTTCCTGCTAGTATTTTTGTTATCATCATCATCATTCACCATTTTTAAATTTTAGGGCTGTCACTTCTGCAAGGAAAAGTTTAATGGTGTTTTTTTTTTTATTTTGACCAGTTTGCTTTTACTCCTGAGGACAGATGAAGATACTTTATTCAGGCATCAAATTAATGACTTCTATGCAGAAAACAGTTGATCAAAGTGTAGTTATATTTCTTTCAATTTTACTTCTTTACCATCTGAGCAAGCACTGCAGTTGCATGCTACCTGTCTGATTTATCCGGGTCTTGTAGAAAATCAGTAACTAGCCTTTTTTGTAACCTGAGGGATTTTGGCAGTTTCAACTAGGTAGTGAGCCTGTGAGAAATTGATTTGCCTGCACTTGGTGTTGCAGAACTTGATAATGGTTTGATTCTGGCTTTGCTAATACAGAAATCTTTGCCAGTGCTCTCAGCATCCAAGAATTTTCCTGTTTCCACATCGTTATTTCCTGTCTTGGGTGAGGTAGGCTACTTTATGAAGGTTTCTTCTGGTTTATCATTTCTAGTAGCCAAGAGAATTATTTAAAAAAAAAAAAAAAAAGGCTTAGTGGGGAAAGGGGATGCACACTGAGTGCTTATCTTGCTGGTTATGGTACAGCATTTCTGAATACCCGGTGGAATCCTGCTTCTGTGAGGTACAGCTTGCATATGCAGATGAATCTGTAGTAGCCACTTTGTTATCATTCCCTTTCTAGTTAATGTACTGTACTCCCCTATTTGTCATCTATAACATAGGTATATATGGTGTCTCTGTAGGCTTGGGCTTACTGGGATTCAGTAGTTAGAATGGAGTAATGGTGATACAGCAGAGAATTTGGCATCATTTGAATGCCATGTTGTGTTGGCACCATATATAAATTATTTCCTCCTTTTTGTTTTGCTATTAATGGTTAACTTCAGCTGTTGTGCTGTGAGTGTTGGAGCATGCTGCATGTCAGAATGCTCAGAGGCCTCACTGCATCCTCAGCTTTGCGTGCATGATTATCTGTGCATGCTGTAGATGGAAATTGAACATCTAATTACTTTATAAGATTTGTGAACAGAGATTTAGGGCCTGCTTAGCCTCTGCTTGAAAAGTACTTTCTGTGTGATTTCAAGTCTGCTTTTGTTCTCCTCAGGTCCTTTCACAGATGTTGTCACTACAAATCTGAAACTCGGCAATCCTACAGACAGAAATGTGTGCTTCAAAGTTAAGACTACAGCACCACGTAGGTACTGTGTAAGGCCTAACAGTGGAATTATCGATGCAGGAACATCAATTAATGTTTCTGGTAAGCCATTTAAGCAGTTCTTTGGTGATTGAAAATAGCTGCTTCTAATCAATTATTTCTTGGAATGCTTTGCAATCTGAAAGTATTTTGTTGAATGTAAAAGCAAGAGGTTGTGATTTCATGGAGAAGCAGCCATTTCATATATCCTTACTTCCCTTATTCCTGGTCTGTAGCTGTAATAGGTTTTGTTTTACATCTTGTTCTGGAGGGGAAAAAAAGGGAGAAATACATAAATGATTTATATAGTTCATTAACAGCCTTACCCAGCCTATCTAAACCACTACTGCTGCAGCCTTGCCCTCCCTGTGGGATTATTTTTGTACGGTTAGTTTTTTTGCCAGCTTAACTTCCTGAACCAGCTCACTGCAGGGTCAAACAAGTGGTTGGATGGCCACATCGAAGGAAGAATAAAACTGAGCGGACTGCAGCCACACCAGTTTAGGCTGGTGTTGCCTGTTGTGAAACTGCTTAATATAACCAATAAGAAAAACATTTACTTTCAAACCATGCTTGTTTTGTGTTCCTTGAAGATGCAATGTGCTATGGTGTTAGAAATGTCAAGTGACTAAATCTTTGCTGTTCCATAGGAAAAGTTAATGATTTTCTCTAATGAGTCAGTCGCTCTTGACTTGCCTAAGTTTGGTAATGGAAAAGCAAAGGAGTGGCTTACTTTGAAAGTGTAAAGAGCTGAGTATGTCCCATAAACAGAATGTCTGTATGTTATTAACTTGGTGATGCTTGAAAGCAGCGTATTGTCTTAATGACTTCTCCAATCCATGTTTTTAATAAAGAATTCTATCAAAGCATGTAGTAGTTACATACTGCATGAATGAAGTCTGACTTTTTAGTTAAGAAAATTATTTCTGTAAACATGCAGATTTGTTTTAGTATTTTTAATAGATTTTAATATTGGCATGATAAGAAAAACTACGTACTGATGGGTTATATAGTTTGAGGTTAGTCTCTCACCAAACTTTTCTAGCCTGGAATAAAAAATGTTGGGAGCTAAAACTACTGCTTTTTACTTGAAAAATTATCAAAACATAAAAATCAAGACTTCCATTTTTTGCTTAATAAAATGTAAAATAGTTAAACACCTCACCCTTGGAGAGCTTGCGTCAACAAAATAAAAATTGATCCCCAAAATACTTTGCACTGTAACATTAAGAGACTTTAATCCTGTAAGTCGTCTTGTGCATGCCTACATTTGCACAGTCATTGATCTGTTGTCTTTGGGATTACTATTGTGTCAAATTGAGCATGCGTATGATTGTAGAATTGTGCCTTGCTTGCAGTTAATCTGAGGGGAACGTCACAGTGAAGAGATAACCAGTGCAATGTGGTAGCTACAGGTGGGGCAGGCAAAGCACTTCTGCTTCAGGAGGAGGTTAGCACGTATCCAGTAAGCTCTGAAATGACTAATACGTAAATGAAAAAACTCTCTAGAGAAAAATAGAGATTTTTAAAACTCGGGACAATTCCCAAGTAAAGCTGTCTGTCATCTATACTAGCTGCAGGCAAGCATATTAAATGCATAGAAATCAATGAAGTGATAATGAAAATTAGCATGGTTTCTAGCTACAAATTATCTTCATGCTGTAAAGATGGGGATTCTTTTCATCTTTCCGATGAACTTTCAAAATTAAAAGCCCACTTCCTTTGAAGGCACATACCATGCTTTTTAAAATGTTGTCTTGATCTCAACACTGAGTGTTTTCTTAAACTTCTGCTTACAATGACCCTTTGCTCTACCTTGAGCAGAATATAGTATAGGCGAGTGTTGTATGAACCATCCTATGTTATGCTAACAGCATGCTTAAACCTTACTTGCTTTTGCAGCCTGACTTTTCCCAGCGGCATACCAGATAGAATATGGATCTAGTCCAAGACTTGACTTCAAGTATCCCATTATGAGAGATTGCTGTGCTAACCTTAAGCTATGCTTTGCTCTAGCTTACATAGCTTTGAAAAATATATCCCTTTTCTGATAACTTCATTTATAGTGATTTATGATTCAGTTTTGCAAACGTCTGTGGTATGTTTATCACAAGCTCACATTTGTGTTCTACATATTTTCATTCTGATAACTTAGTAATAATAAATAAAAATCCTAAATTGCCAGTCCTTATATTAACCTTATATTTTAAAATATAAGCAGTACACATTCGTTGTTCTTTAGGTAATATATTGAGGCAAATTTATAGGTAGATGTGTTACAGAATTCTGGGGTTATAAATGTTAATTCTTTATTTCCTAAAACATTTTAAACTGATGCTGTCTTTATCTGGTGCTGTGGTTGAATTTCTCTTCAATAGAGCTGTATATATTGCACTCCTGGTAGCTCCTTTAAACCATGCATGGGACCTAATTTTGGACGTGAAGATGGCAGTGTCTTTGGTTCTGATGAGCAGAAGGGATCTTTTGGATAGGGGGATCAAAGAGAGGACTTGCATTAACTTACAGAATTGCTTTTGAATTCACAGAAAGGGAGGAAATGTGTGAAAGGGGGGAGTAATGTTGCTTAAGAACAGAAGGCTGATTTTCGAGTTAAAGAAGTGAATAAATAGAATTTGTTTCTTTGCTTCTGAATCAGTTATTTTTCAGTCGTGTAATTCAAGTCTTGCACTGGGCATAAAAATAGGACTTGAATAAGTAAGGCTTGAATTCCTTCAAACCTAGTGAAAATACTACTGGTGAGAAATTATTAGAATATAGTTAATTCAGTAATAACTTCTGGACACTTAAACTAATTGGGCTGTATTTACTATACGCAGTCTGTCCTCTTGAGAATTGCTGACTGGCTTTAACACAGCTGCTTGGTAGCACTGTGTTGATACTGCATCTTGTCTTTCCAAAAAATCAGTGCCTAGGTATAGTGGCATGAAGCTCTGGAATGATTTTTTAGTTTCTCAGAGTATTACTGATTGAAGCTGAGTTTGGGGCAGCCTTTTCTTCCTTGCACTGTAGTAACAGGATGCCTTTGTTACACTGCTGGGAAACTGTATCTGTACTATTTTGATGTAAGTGTCTGAGAACATATTCTGCCCTAAGATAGAGGCAGCAGTCAGAATGTTATTCCACTTTATTTCATACTAGTATAATGGCTCATTTAAAACATACAAAATGCTAGAAAAGTAAAGCTTGCTTTACTCTAGTGGAGTCTCAAATACTGGCTTCTTATGCCATGTCACAGCTTTTCCTGAATATCAGTATTTAAGGCCCTGTCAGCATGCGCTGCTTGCTGCAATGTCAAGTTTGTAGCCCGTGTTTTCACCTGTTACATAATGGCATGTAATTTTAACAACTGAGTTTATGTAACTGTCGGGAAGTGTATGTGTGTGCGCTGTCATCTGATTTCATTGCATGTGGTCTGAAATACTTTGAAAAGAGTATTTGCACACATACCATTTTTTTAAACATGTCTTATTTCAACAAATGTATCTGATTTTGTCACTTCCAAGAGGTTGAAAGCTAAATAAAAGGCATGAATGGATTACAAAGGAAAAGCAAAAAAAAATATAAGCAGATGCTGATGAGCCTGGAGATAGGTGTGTAACAGAGGGAGAGGGGAAGTACAGATGGTACCATCTGTGCACACTGTCCTGCTGAAGAGAGCAGTCTGAACATGCTTCCTAAAAATGGGGGAAAGCTGACGTTATCCTTAGGTTGCTGTCGAATATCCTTGGGGGGCATTTTTAGTCTTTTGTAAACTTTCCTGACTTGGAAAAGGCAGTTCGCATTGCCCTCAGGAGGGTGCTTCTCTTGGGTAGAAATGGGTCTGCCCCTTTCACTAATGAGGCACTGATGGCGTCCGGTCCACTGCTGCAGCCTCCAGCTCTCCTGAGGCAACATTGCTGCTGTGCACTGTTCCCCCGGGCCTCCCAGGACTATGTAGCGACTGCCAAGTTTTGGTTTGGTTTTGTCCGCTTGCTTTAGAAGAGTCTATCTTGATCTTCACAGATTCAACGTTTTTTAGTATTACTGAAATATTTACAGAAAGAACTATGTAACCATGGAACAAATGTGAAGTGGTGCAGTGGATTCTGCCTGTTTCTGTAGATGTGAGTGTCCTTTGCTCATGTCCAGCAGAGCTGATGAAATTGCACAATGATCTTGAGGCTTGCCCCTGTAGCTGATTGGGGTATTTTATGTAAAGGTAACCTAAGTGTGGTAGATTTGATCTATCCAGATCATAAAGAATTTCATGCAGTGCCATTTGGGAAAATTATCAATAAAGCTAGAAAAGAAAAATAGATTCACAGACTATTGAATGGGCTACTTAAGAGTAAACAGTGATGTGATGGATGGAAATGTAATAGCAGAAGTTACTAGCGGCTTTTCTTGAGAATTGTTCTTGGTACTAATCTCATTTAACGCTTTTATAAGTGATTCTGGCACAAAGAGTACACTAAAGCCCCTGATGGTGGAAAGTTGGGAGGCTGAAGATACACAGCAGAACTGGGTGTCCTTGAAGGCTACAGTAAGAGAAATAGAGGATGAGTTTCATCAGAAAAACTGCAAAATCGTGTACTTCGAGAAGAAAATACTCCTGCTATAATTGCAAGCTTGTTAAACAAAGGGGGCTGGCTAGGGTGACCAAGATGCTGACATATGTGGCTGTGAATAAGCCAAACGTAGTATGTGCAAACAGGCTGGATAATGGAAGAGATAAGAGGGTATAAATGCTGTTGTCCAAGGCACTAGTAAAATATCCTGGATGTATAATTAAGAGTAGCTCATATAGAAGAATTCAAGCCAAAACAGGTGCAAAGAATGAATGGGGAGCCTGGCCTGGAGAGGACCCATCGAGTCTGGCTTATTTAGTTTATCAGAAGGCTAAGAGTTACTGTGGTTGATGTCTTGGAGTGCACCAGAAGTAGATGACTCTTCCCCTTCTTTGATATTTAGGCATAAGGGCAGTATTGGTCCCAGACAAGTAAACAGACCATTAATAAATTTAGATGGAAACTAGAGGAAAGTTGCTGACTTATCTGAGCAGGGAGTCTTCTGTTCCTTCTGCTCTTGGAAGGGAGTGCTATATCCTAGCAAGTGTTACGGGTAGAGTTTTGCCTCCTTCTATGTTCCTTGCTTCAAATTTCTTCTGTTCCTTGAGAAAGCAGGTTTACTCTAGGAAAACCAGAAGAGTTTAATGCTTCTCACATTGTTATTCACTTTGCCAGTAACAGTTCTAGGAAAAGGAAAGAGCGTATTAGGTGGTCACCGCCTCTCCTTTGCTATCTGCAGAGGGCCTTTTGTAAAATATGGGGGCTATAGCAGGAATGCGTGAGAAAACTCGTCTTCATTTCTTTGGAAGCACTTCAGAACAGGATGTACATGAGGTTGGTCCTTCACGTTCAAGTTCTGAGAGAGACACATGGGCTAACAAATAGAACTTGTGTTACTCCTCATTCCTTTGATCTCTAAATGTCTTTGCAGGTTTTGCTGGTGGTAGAATACTTGTGGTACTTTAGCTGTAGGGTGATCAGTTTAGAAAGTGGTTGAAATACATATCTCTGCGTAATGGATGCTGGTGCTAGTTAACTTGAAGATCATGTTAATCATTTTCTTTCTTAGAACTCTGTGTTCTGATGAAAGCTGTTCAGAAACTTTTGACCTGATGAGATGAATGATTTGATAAGGCATTTTGTAGGAACGTACACTTTTCACATAGTTCTTGCATAAGGTGTGGAATTTCCAGTCAAAACAAAGGAGCCACACTCAAAGTAGCAAATTCTTCAGCAATTAGGGCAATTACATGGAACTGATCTTTCACAGAAACCCCCAGTAGTATGTGAATAAATGTTGAAATGGTGTCGTTTCCTCTTGAACAAAGTACATATTTTTCAGTTTCCCATCTGGCTTATAAGACATTTGCTGAATAATTTGTGTCAATGTGGCCTTCATGTATTGATCTAAAAATAAACATGCTAACAACGTTTGTACTGTCAAGCCCTCTCTAGCTGCTTGCTCTTATGATTCAGTGAATGGAATTCAGAGTAGCAATCGTTCGGCATTCGAGAATGGCTTCAGCACTATCACTTGGGAAGTAATGATTTTCAAATGAGCTTATAGCTGCACTCGGCAAAGCAAATTGAAAAAACTGCAGATCTGGAGAAGTTCCATAAACAGTGGATGGTTTTGACTACACAGTTGCATCTTGCACATTATGTAGATTTGAAATAAGTTAGGTGTCTACTACAGGAGAGAAAAAATTACACTGCTGCTTTTCAGTGATGTATCGTGCAACGTTGAAATACAAGTGCTTTCACAGTGCAGTCACCTCTGTTTGGAAAAATAGTTTTTAAAGTAGCCTGTTAATTTGTAAACGTTTATTTTGGACTAGTATTTGATTGCTGCAAGGTGAGTTAAAAATGTATAATAATTTTTAAAGCACCTCAGCTGAGAGAATTTGTCTTCCTTCTCTTCCAGCTTTAAAAGGCATGTGGTTGTTGATAGCCACAGATTGTGTGCATAATAGAGATGGCACAGCCATAACATATTCTGTTCATTGAAGGAGGCAAATTGGTTTGGCTTGCCTTCATTTGCAATAAATGGGATCTTTTGGATATTGCTTTTACACGACAAACCCCTGCAATTAGGGCATATGAATTTTGGCACATAATGGTAATAGCGCTAGTACTTGAAAGTAATCCTAATCCTTGAACTGCTTCTCCTCTTAGTGATTGAATTGAGGGACTGAAGTAGCCTCATGGGTCGTAAAAATGTGTATTTTTTAAACCTTATACCATTTTTTATGTTAGCAGTAATTGCAGTGTATGCAAGCTTCGTTTTAAATTTGAGGGGGTGGTAGCTTTTTGCAATATCTAATAGCATGTTTGTGTAAACTGCTTATTTTCACATCTGTTCTGTCTCATGTTGAAGCCAAACCCGTGTTTGTTAATGTGACAGTAGCTGAATATCCAGGTGTCATTTGCAAAACATAGGGGTTCTAAGTGACCACTGTAATTAAAGAATATTCCATGTAAATGAAATACATAACCCTGCCTCTTCAAGTTACTTTGTGTTTGTTCTTTACCCAAAAAGAAAAGGCATGGAGATTCCTAATACTAAATAAAAAATTAAAAAAAAAATGCACACACAAACCCCTAGCCTGCCATTCCTTGCTGTCTGTCCCCTGAACACAGTCCTCTTCTGCATAAGTAAATTCTGAAATGTTTGTGATTTTTGAATGGAGAGAAACACATTTCTTGTATACCTTTCAGAGTTGAAGTTTATGTAGCATTTAACCATAAACTTCCAGCTGTAAATTGGTAACAAACTTTCAGCAGCTTATTTTTGGAAGAGAAGTACTTGTACTTGATAAATACCATGAGACTTTTAAAATTTGTAAAGGAAATTTCCATCCTGCGACTTGAACCTCAAGGTTTAAAATGTTTGACTTTGCCTCTGTAGCTCTTCTCAGGAACCATCAGCAATACTTTGTGTACAACTAAGTTGTTTCTGCGCCAAGGATGGAGGAAGAAAAAAAGATGCTTTCTTTGAGAATTTTTCCCTCTGTCCCAGAAGATATGTAAATTATCCTATTTACTATAAATTACTATTATCTTGCCATAGTTACGTATGGAATATTGTACAGTGTTCAGCATTTCCAAAATTCTCAGACAAAAATCTGGACAGGCTGAAGAAGTATGTTTCTCTTACGTTCTTTTAAATTTTTTTTTTAAAGTGAGTTTCCTGATCTCATTTGCTGCTTTGGTCATAAGACATACAACTTGAAACCATTTTAATGTTTGTGTTTCTCAAATCTGGTAGCTGTATCATCAGTGCATGACTGTGCATCAGAGCAATGTTAACAAAGCGTTTTGGGGTTTTTCTTGTAGTGATGCTACAGCCTTTTGACTATGACCCTAATGAGAAGAGTAAACACAAGTTTATGGTTCAGTCTATGTTTGCTCCAGCTGATACTTCAGATATGGAAGCAGTAGTAAGTATTGAAATTAATTAAAATTGATTTGTTTTTGATTGTATAATTTTATAAGACCTTTGACTGTTGCTTAAGGGCTGTTGTCAAACCGCACTGGAGTGATCCTCAAAAGCTTTGCTAGGTTTCCATCTCTGTGCATGGCAAGGTGTTTTCTGTTTATTTCGAGCCCCAGGAATTTTGCACTGAAAGATACTGTTGGTGTCTCTGGTTGCTTCTTTAGGACACTGCTGTCAGTAATGGGATACCAAGCCGTTAAACAAATGTTAAGTAGTTACAATTTTTCTCAATATATCATTTTTAGAAAGGCCAACTTGAACTATATATTTCAAGAATATATGGAGTATATTCTAAGTCTGTGGCATCTTTTGTATTTCATGCCTCAACTCTCAGTCTCAAGTCTTTCCTTGAGCAGCTCTTTTTCCCAGCAGGAACCAGGAGGATGATTTACAAGTATTATATTTTTCTTTATCCCTACCTATGTCTGTTGTGGCTTAGGTAAATGAAAGGCCCTCATAGATTTTTGTCCTGAGGATTACAAATGAGAGTAACAGAAGCATGTAGGTACTGAAGCAGAGAAGGACAGAAGATGTAGAAATAAGATGTCAGGCTACATTAAGACAACCTGGAAAGGAACAAACCGGTATGTCAGATGGTGGCTTTCCTATAACAGCCAGATTTGCTACTGCCAGAAGGCACAAGGAAGCTTCTGCTAGTCTAGCTTTCGTTAGCTTGAGAGAATACTGGTAGCTATTGAGGACACAATAAAAAAGAAAAAAAAGGACATTAATCTAGTGTGGGGCTTGTGTGTGTTTGTAGGTATGTGTATTACTTAAAACCAAAAAAAGCCAACCCCAAAAAAGCCTCAAAGAACATATGATGGCTTTTTTTGTAGCAGTCTTTACAATATGCATCTTCTTCTGAATAGCTTTTTAAAGCTGCGGCACTCTGCAGGGTTAAGAATTTCCCTTCTGAAGGAGATTTATGGAACTGTATTTGTTTAATGGACTCAAAATAAGATCCAGTGGGAGAAACAGCAATAGTAATAAAACCTCTGCATCACTAGAAAGATAAGCCAGTCTGCCATTCTTTCTAACTCTTTAATTTTTATGTGTTACTTTATACCATGAAAAATGTTATTCTGCCAGCAAAGAATGTTTTTTAGGACATAGATGGCCCTTTCAGTTTTCCAGAGCTCTCCAGACCAATGTGATTTCTTTTCCTGTAACACTTGATCAGTTCTCAGTTTTGTTACCGCTCTCCAAATCTCTTCCTATTCTGGATAAACAGGTGAGACAAATTACTGGAGTACTATAAAGCTTTCAACACTTCACAGGCAGCCAACGAGCTCAAAATAGAATTCTGACTTCAGCCACAGAAGAGCTGAAGTACGTTTCAGCTATTTAGGATGAGTCAAATACTTCTTCAGGTAGCACAGGGGTTAGCCATAATTTGACACCTACTTGAGATATACTGAGCAATAGCATGCTACCAGAAATATGGTCGAAGTGAAGAGAAGCATGTGAGAATTCCAGGACATAAATGTGGACACTTACTGCTGTATATCACTACTATGAATCTATCTTTTCAGTTCAGGGTTACAGCTGATATCAAGCAAATATTTATAACTGTTAGTCCCTATTAAAAATACTGGAAGGAAACTTTTTTATGGTAGACTCCCTAGTTGAAGGGGAGAGAAGGATGAGAGGGGAAGCTATCCCTTTCTATATGTAAGATGTGTTACTGTTCAGACATTGATGCTGAAAAATAAGGAAGTCACAAATACCAGTCACAAAGAAAATCTCATGTGAAATTTAAAAAGGTTGAACAGGAACTCCGCTGAACAAAGACTTCAGAACTAATGTTACTGATTTGGGGTTTTGTTATCTTTTCCTTCCTTTGAATGCACCCCTCTTTTTTTTTTTTTCTTTTTTTCTTTTTTTCTTTTTTTAAATCAGAACCATAGCTCCCCCTGTCTATGCTAATTACTTTTACACAATTCCCAGTTCTCTCATAAATTACCCGTGTGAGTTTCAGACTATTTAGAATGATCTCCTTCATAGTGTCTGGTCTTTCTTTACAATACCAGTCAGTTACGTATTTGGTTTCATTTTTCATCATGTATGTGGTTAATGGTAACATGGTAAACACCTGTGGGGTTCCCGCCCCCCTCCCCCCCCCCCCCCGTAAGATTATGGGATTTGTTTATACAATACACTGCACTTTCTATCTGCCTTATTATACTAATAAGTTCAATATTAAATTATTCCAGTGGAAAGAAGCAAAACCAGAAGAACTCATGGATTCAAAACTTAGGTGTGTGTTTGAGCTACCAGCTGAAAATGATAAGCCTGTGAGTATTTTCAGATGCATATTGAGTGTTTTAACTTAATACCACAGTAAATCATGTAAAATGGCATGTTTATACAGACAGCTATATAAGCAAAAGACAGAACCCTCTGTTTCACTGCCTGGATGGCATCACCATTTGAAAACACAATATAAACTATTTAAAATCTTAGTGATGCTTAATGTAAATAGCAGCTAATTTGAACAATGTCAGTCCAACGCAAGCACAAGGAAATCTTTGAGTTAATCTGTTTTCACTTGGTGAAAGATCACAAGATAAAGAATATTTCAAAAAAATTTGAAAGATGCTGATTGATGGTCATAAAGGTCAGAGTTTAACCATCAGCAATATAAATTTGCCTGTCTCAGCACTCCCCTTTGCTTCCTTGATAGAACACTGATATTGGCAAGTAAAGTGGTAGAAAGGTAGTAAGGAAGACGTAAATGCAGTTAGGGATTCTGTTGCAATTAGCAGCTCTAATAGCAGAGGATCCTTTTCTGTTAGGGTAATGAACACATTAATTTCTAATGGTAGTATGTAGTGTCAAATCTAGAGCTGATAATGGATTCAATAAACTGAAAAATGTTTTCTAGAATGCAGGTACTGAAGGCACAATTGTTCTACCTTGCACTGGACAGCTTGTAATTATGATTATGTATTGTTACAATATCACTATTGTAGTCTTGCTCTACCTCCTCCAGATAGCAAACATTGCTCTGAAAGTAGGTGCTTTTGTTGTAGGCCAGGGTAATTCCTGTGTTTCCAGTTCAGAAGTGTTTTGAGAGGAAGGAAAAAAACTGAATTAAATGAAACTTAACAGCTATTCTGCTTAGTTGTAATTTTTTCTGTAATCCCTGCAATTCATTAGGGCAAAACAAAGCACAAGTAGTAACAAGATCCTATTAATTCATATAAATAAAATCTTTATGTTAAGACTTTGGTGGCAGTTTGGGTGGGGAGAGGGTGGTTTGGTTTTTTATGAGACAGGCCCTTTGCATTCTAAAGTGCAGAACATGGAGAGGATCCAAAGGCAGGAAAGGGAGGAGGGTTTGGAGGTCTGCAGCTTGTTTCCTAACTTGGGTTTGCAAGTGCCTCCATCACCACAGAAGTGCAGAAAGATGGAGAGGTGACAGCCAGCTGTGGGGAGTGAAGGGAGAGGGACCTGCAGCAGAGCAGGTGGGTAGTTCCTAGCAGTACCCCAGTTCCTGGAGTAGCTGCTTGTGTTGTGCTTGAGGAGGGAAAGATGAGGAGAGCATGAATACTCCATAAGCAGACTGTGAGCAAGTAGGTTCCCGTTCATATTGTAGGACATGGTCTAAGGGTATTTCCTTCTCTATATAGGCAGGGACTGCAAAGTCAAGATATTCTGTCTGCACTTATTGCTGATCTGGTGTTTTCTGTGAAACGGAAAGGGGAAGTAAAGGTTACAAGAAGAAAAATGTTGTTTATTTCTTTTGATACAGGCATGTTTCACATGTGCACAGACAATTTTACCTGGTTCTACTCCTAAATACCAGGTGTGTGGTGTGGTGTTAATAACTAACCAAAAATCACTCTATCCTTTTTTTAACAGCATGATATAGAAATAAATAAAATTGTATCCACAACTGCAGCAAAGACAGATTCCTCTGTAATGTCTAAATCAATAAGTTCTTCTTTGGATGACACTGAAGTTAAGAAAGTAATGGAAGACTATAAGAGGCTTCAAGTAGAAGTTCAGAGGTTACGGGAGGAGAATAAACAGTTTAAGGTAAAGATTTTTTTTTTATTTTTTTTTTTTTTTTCCAGATTTACCCCTTTCCTGAAAAAGAAGCTTCCAACTTAAAAGTTTGGTTACCTGACGTTGGCACAATATTTTTAATATTGTCTATAAATGAAAAGATAGATAATTTAGTGACTCTGCACTGTCAGCTCTGATGCTGCTTGGCTGGCTGATGCATGAAAAAATTCTTTAAACATTTGTAAACCAGTTTTATTTTGCACATAGAAATAATACATGTATATAGCTGAGACACGACCTTAACTTCTCCTTGTGTTCTTGTTTTGCCAGCGTCTCACAATACTATAAGTACTACATGATTTTATTTTTTTTATATTTTTGCAAATCAGTCTTGAATAAACACTCTACAGGAGATATCTAGAATTGAGCTGATGTCTTACAGTAATGTCTTAAAACAGTGAGCTGTTACTCCCTTTGTGGAGTGCTAGAAACATCTGTAAAACATTGGGAAACAATGTTAAATTACTGCCAGCCACCAGGTGCTGTCAGTATCAGGCTAGAGTCACTGTCAAAGGGAAGTTAGAATATTTAAAACGAAATGTAAAATTGCTGTACAGGTAAACAACATTTTATTGTTTACAAAAGTCAGTTATCCCCATCTAGGGTTACAGCAGTAGTGAAGTATCAGGTAGTCTGTGACTTTTAATAAATAAATAAGTTTTAAAAAAGTGTTTTCCTCCAGAAAGTTAGGTGCCCCTTTAAATTCAAAAGTGAGAAACACTGACATACACGGAGCCTTTTCAGTTTCACTTATCTGACAATTTTTAAGGCTGCAGTAACCTTTATTACAGTTTTATTTCTTGAGTATTTATATAGATTGGAGGCTTTTGCTTCAGTGTCTTGTACTTTTGCACTGTAATACTACCGTATTACACAAAGTCTAACACTTGCTTCAGCTCTATACAAGTTAGGTTACAAAAGGCTTATTTTACCATTTCCTAAAGTGTTCTCTGTGTGTGTGTGGAATGGAGTGTGCTAACACACAGCTGTGCTGCACAGCAGTTTAGTTCAAGGTGTGGGGAACATTGTCTCTGCTTGAAATGATAATATCTGGTGTTCTGATGTTGTTTTATCTGTTGTCTCGTACATCTTTAAATCAAGAGAGCTGTCAAACTCATACCAAGAAAATAGCCTAATTATTGCCCTTAGTTTCATGTCAAAATGTCAACGTTAGTATGATGGGGAAAAAAGATTTCCCTTCAAATGCTGGTAAAATTCACTTGTGACATCTAACTAGGGGACTGATGACTGTAATTGCCTTAAAGTTGCATATTTTTCACAACCTATGTTAGTTATATTGAAAAACATTTTCCCCAACAGCACTATATTTGCTTACAGAGCAAGAAAAGCATATTCATGCTTTCCTTCCGTCATTGTTCTTGAAGTTCTGGAGCTGTCTCCAGGCTTTGGACGAGTGTTCTTGCAGGCTTTCCTCATTGCTTCCCCTGTTACCTTAGTGAGCAGGAGAAAACTTCCCAGAGCGTGTGGTTTTTGCTCTGCTAGTCAAATAGATATGAAATTCCTCTCCTACCTCACTACTCTTTCTTTCTCAGGATTATCTAGGAAATAGAGCTCTAAATTAGCTGTAAATTAGTTTTGCCTGTTTTATTATGCCTACCTAAAATAAATATCATGGGGGTGAATATTTAAAGCTTTTTTTTTTTTTTTTTCAGTAGAAATAATCGATATGTCTTCCTTTAGGAAGAAGATGGACTGCGGATGAGAAAGGCACCCCAGACAAACAACCCAATATCTGCTTCTGCAGCTGCTGTCAAGGATGAAGGGCTCAGCTCCAGACTACTTGCTTTGGTGGTTTTGTTCTTTGTCTTTGGTGTAATTATAGGAAAAATAGCCTTGTAGAGGCAGCATGCTGGAAATTGTAAATTGGTTTGATGGTTCTGCCATATCATTGGATTAAATTTATTCATAACAATGTTTAAAACAGAATTAATGTATGACATCTCACAGGTCTTGCCTTTAAATTACCCCTGCACAATACTATGTAACATAATCTAGAAAGTTTAGAATGTACAATGAAAGAATGAAAGAGAATATGCTTCAGTGATGAAGGGGGGGAGAAAATCAGGATTTAACACTACAATGGAATATTGTATATGTCATTTTAAACATTCTTAGACCCTGGTATATGTTGCTGGATTACCTCTTTTTAAAAAAAAAAAAGAAAAAAAAAAAAAGGAAAAATAGAACAAAATATTCCTCCACTGCTGGAGCTGGCCCTATTGGATGTTTGGAGCTGGGTTAGGCAGGAGGTGTTGATAACTTCTGTAAAATACATTAATCCACCATTCTGCTCATAAATTTAACAGTTTCTGTCAGTGTCTTCAACTCTGTGAAAGTTACCAATTTCTTGGCACTTAAATGAATAGTGAGAAGCTGAAAAGAATTGTATGTGGCAATGCTGAATGTGCTAGGCATCATTAAGAGGCATATATTGACTGGTATGACACTCATTTGGAATAAAGGTCAATGCCTTGTTCTCATAAAGGGACCAAGCTACATTGCTGTTGGTTCATTTAGTTGAATTAAAATGTTATTCAGAGATGTTTAATGCATATTTAACTTATTTAATGTATTTCATCTCATGTTTCCTATTGTCACAAAATTGACTAATACTATATGGTATGAAAAGGCACCTGTTTAAAGCCAGTGACTAGAACTAAAAATTTGCTGCTGTAGTGATGTGAGATTCTTCTGCCTCTTGGTATTTTGGGCACTACACAATTGTTGGGAGTTTGATCATCTGAGCATTGGAGAAACAGTGGTCAGGAAACTGATTTTGTATGTAAATAAGTCTATCTAGGGGTCAAAATATTAGTAGTAAACTAGTCCTATGCCGTAAAAGACCAATCCTGTTTGACTATGTAGCATCCTAAAAAAGGAAAAAAAAAAAAAAAAAGAAAATAAAAATTAAATAAAGACCCCAAATTAATGTTTCCTTTGTTACTTTTGTCATCTTCTCACAGT
>JAVKLA010000010.1:26621992-26652127 GCA_034782735.1 Sagittarius serpentarius
GCGATGAGGCGCTGCCGATCGCCGTCGGTAACAACGCGCCTGTTTTCTCTTTTTCAGGCTCGAAATGCGGAAAAGGCGATGTAAGTACGGCTGGGGGTGCCGGCCGGGGCTCCCCGGCTGGGGCGGGCCGCTGCCCGTGCCCGTGTACCCCGTGAGCGGGCACTTCAGTACAAGCACCGCTTGCTTTGGCCGTAAGACAGAGACCTTCCAGCCCTGCGGGTTCCAGCCGTCAATCTGCATTATCTGTTGTCGCTTCTGAAGCAGCATGGTCGTGCTCGTGTGTTACGCGGGCTGAGGCTCTGGCTGTGTGCGGTTTCAGAGACACCTGTGCCCTCTGTGCCGTGGCTCACACCCACAGAGCTGTGCTTGCCCAGTGGGACTCACTGTTAAGCCTGTCTTAAAGTACTGGGAGTTTAATAATGCTTTTTGGTATTTAGCTGCACGTGTTATGCAGGTCTAGAGATGGTGGGAGTAGGAGGGGTACGAGGCACCTGCATGGAGCGTACTTGGTGGTGATGTGGAGCTTGTGCAGCCGTGCTGGGTGCTGCTACGCTAATCACTGTGGGGGAGAAGCTGCAACAAGGGCTGGGCAATAAATGTGGTGGAGTATGTTCTAATGGCCCGTTATGGTTTTAGGCAGTTCCCGTTTTTGGAACAGGCTAGGTGGGAATCTGTCAGCATTGGTTTAAGTATAATTCTTCTTGCTTGGGAGTGGCTTGGGCTAAACCAGTGGTTTTTACCATATTTATTTTTGCATTGACTCTCTTGGAACGCTTTTCAGAAAGGCCTGCTGACCACATATTTAGAACTACTAGATTAGAGGCTCTTCAGTACGTCTCATCTGTGTTCTTTTTCCGAAAATACTTTCTGAGCTTGTAACAGTAGCTCGGAGAGAGGCTGAAGACACTACAGCTGTCTCATACCTTGTGAGGTGCTCTCTTACGGTGATCTCATCCAGTGCATCTGGGACACTGGAATGGATGGTATGATTTTCATTCTGGAAACGCCTCTTGACAGCAGATGGAGCCTCAATAATTGGCTTAGATGCAGGGTTTAGGTATGCTGTTAGAGGTTTTAAATGCACTCAGTTGTTTTGTGCTTTTTAATGTAACTGTTAAATGGCTAGTAAATAAATAAGACGGTGTATTAAAAAGCTGTAGTGTGTGTAGTCTCTGCTAAGTTGTAAGAGACTCAGAATATTTTGGTAATGTTAATAAACTTGATTACTGACTGCTGCTTTCCTTACTGAAGCTTTTTTTCTCTTTATTTTTTTTGTTTGCTTTTTGGTGTATCCCTGCTAAGATATGTAAGCTTAGTGCTTGTGCTTACAACTTGTTGACAAGCTTTTACTGCTAACAGCTAACATGCTAGCAAATGCTAAACAGAAAAAATAAGTAGCTGCTTATTTATAAGTACCAGGTTTTATATTTATCTAAGAAATTAACCACTGAGGACTTCTAGTGTTGAAGAAGTCGCTAGCCAGAAGAGCTAGCCTTTGTTTTCTACAGACTGTAATTAAGTCCGTAATAAACACCCAGAGCAAAACTTGTTACTGTTGGAAACTAGATTTGTAAAAGTAAATCTGCTTCCTTTCTTTTCTTTAGGACGGCCTTGGCAAGATTTCGGCAAGCTCAGCTTGAGGAAGGAAAAGTTAAGGTATGATGTAAAAAACCTAAAGCTTTGTTAGCTCTAGCCAAGAGTGGACTGCACGGCATGTACAGAGCTGACAGCTGTCAGATAGGTTGTATGCCGGGTACAGGTGTCCTGTAGGAGTCTGACATTAGTCATCTGGGAAGCAGCTGAAGTAGGGACTGTATTTTGCAGTGACACAAAGCAGAAATGGTAAAAGGAATTTTCTTAACTAAATAACCTGTTCAAAAATTTATGTATCTCTGTTTCAGAGGTATGTTGTTTTGGCTGCCAAGAAGAAAGTGCAAATTGAACATCACTTAATTTTTTTTATGTAATGTAGGTAGAATATGTAATAGTTTGGAAAAAACCCCGTCGTATAATAATGCTATAAACAGAGGCAGCATGCTGGGCAGAAAATGCAAATTATTTTTGAGAGTGAAGTTATCTCCTTCTGCAACTACTTGCGCAAACTGATGCACGTACGCTTATTTTTACAGACAGTAATGATAGGGTTTGTTTGGATTTCTTCCCAGAAGAGGTAGAGAAGTCCTGTTCATAATCTTGTTCATTGGTAATATTCTGACAAAACAGTAACCACGAAACAGAGGGCCTTCAGGATCGCTGTGAACTCAAGGTTTGCATGAGACATAGCATTGGCACGTTATTAACACAACACAATAGCTGTGCATCTGTTCATAATTGTCTTCACTGTCATGCAGCTATTTTTTTTGATTGGTGTAAGATTGACAAAAAAATAGACTTAGCAACTTCGTAGTTTAAAAAACCCCCACCGCTACAATGAAAGAAATAGCACCCCTAAACCCACACAGAACCTTCGAGACTGCTTCTCAGCTGTTTCTGGATATTCCTGTACATTTTTCACGGAATCGTAACTTGCAAGAATATTTATGTGGGGATCAGGGTGTTCTCAATAACTTTTTTTTGGACAAGTTTACAAGTTTTAATTTTGGGTAACTGACAAAGGAATTCTGGAAACTAATGGAGGTGTCTGACATTTGCACCTTAAGAAATGATGTTTTACACATGAATGTAAGCAATACGAAACGGTAAAGTGGAAAATAACGGTTTGGGGAAACTGTAGTGGAAAAGATTCCAGGAACAACAGCTAGAGAATAACATGGATTAGAGTTTCTGATGTATTACGTGAAGGAAAGCTTTTTAACATATAAAAGGTAGAGCTGTGGAAGTACTGTAGGGAAAGGAACAAAATAACTGCACACAGAGTCCTAGAGGTAAGATGGAGTATTAGTTTGTGTAAGCAAGTCAACGGAACATGGACAAGGTTGGGAAAAAGGTGTCTTTGGATAAACTAGTTGGGAGAGTACAAAACAAAATCATCTTGGAAAAAAAAATTACAGTATTTGGGTAGTAGCAATTGAGAAAGAAAGGCCTAAACTTAATAGCTACTTGGAAGACACTGGATTTTATTTAGTTGCTAGTATATTCAAAATGATGTTGTAATTCAGCTGTCCTAAATGGAACATCGCTTGCATTGGAGAGGATTGCGGGGGTGTTTTGAAAAAAACAGTGACAGGTTTTGTTTTGAATAAGGTGGATTTAAGTAGACTTTTATATTCTGTGATAGCTTAATCTGGCAAGGCTGTAAATTGTCATTGTTTCCCACTTACTAAAAATTGGTGGGAGCAGAAGGCACTGGAGCTTGGTAGCATAGTTCGGGATTAATCAAGCAATAAAGTTTGCATGAAATGCTGTGAATATGTTGATGCTAGGTTAAAACTTTGTGGTGTGTGGCTTTCTGTCAAACAGGAACGAAGACCTTTCCTTGCATCAGAGTGTAATGAATTGCCTAAAGCTGAGAAATGGAGGCGACAGGTAATGTCAAGCTGTAGGTTTTTCTGCTTCTATGGTAGGTAGAACTTTAGCACTTCCTATTTTAGACAGCCTGCTTACTGATTTTTTTCAGACTTCTTCAGTATGCTGACAGTTAAATCACAGAATAATTTAGATTGGAAGATCATATAGTTCACCAGGGTGTTCAAAGCAGGTCGTACCATGGCAGGTTGCCCAGGGCCATGTCCATCTGAGTTTTGAATATCTTCAGGGATTTGGATTCCACAGCTTTTTGGGGACCCTGTTCCAGTCTTTGATTACCTTCTTAATGATTTCCTCCCTTCCCTTGAATTTAATCAGAATTTCCCCAGTTCCAACTTGTGTTTGCTGCTACTTGCCCTATTGTCATGCTCCTCTCAAACAGTTTGGCTCTGTCTTCTCTATACCCTCCATTAGGTAGTTGAAGACAGCAATAGGTTATTCCCTCTTTGTCTTCTCTTAGGGCGGATCAAACCCAGTTCTCTCTCAGCCTTTTTCTGTACTTCACGTGCTCCTGCCCTCAGCTGGTGTACAGCTGTAAAAATGTTTCCTTGTTTCTTAAGCTTCTGAGGTACTATATTTGTGTCTGAATAAAATCTGTGTTGATATTTGAAACTGATGAGCTCAGGTCCATTTTCTAAATCAAAAAGCCAACTTAGAAAGTTGCCAATCCTAGAAAGATTTTTTTTTTTTTTTTTGAGGAATTAACTTCTGTGTTCTTGTTTAACTAGATCATTGGGGAAATTTCCAAGAAAGTGGCACAGATTCAAAATGGTAAGATTTTTCTAATGACTTTTTTTTTTTGAATCTCCAGTCCTAAGCAGTTACAGTCAAAATCCCATTTTATGTGAATCATAGAATGGTTTGCATTGGAAGGGACCTTAAAGATCATCTAGGTCCAACATGAACTATACTGTTTCCATTGCATAAATTCTGAAGTTACTGTGGTGCTTCTAGTAAGCTGCCTAATTTATTGCCTTTTTCCCCCCTCTTAATAGCTGGATTAGGTGAATTCAGAATTCGGGACCTGAATGATGAAATAAACAAACTTCTGAGGGAGAAAGGACACTGGGAATTCAGAATAAAGGAGCTAGGAGGTCCTGATTATGCTGTAAGTGTAGATTATTTTGTCATACATGGTTGTTCTGCTTACAAGTAAAGTAACGAATGAGAAAAATCTGTGCAACATTTAGTTAACCACGTATTACTTGGTCAACGTTTATTAGAGAGGAACTGTATTCAGCCGCTAAAAATGTTAGGTTGTGTTAGAAGAAATACTTGTTTCTGTGATGAGCAAATCAGACTTTTCATTTGGAACACTGGTTCAAGGGGCCTTGCCTTCCTGTTAAGAGTTTGCCGCAACGGTCCGATTTTACCCATCGAAGGTGGTGTTTTTATATACCCTACTCTGTCAGGCTGTAGAAGGGTTTTCACTTGGCTCGCCTAGTTACTGCTGCAAATGAAATAACGACACTAGCTCTCGCTTACCAAACCATCAGATGTATGCTTATTGTCAGGTTTAGTTTGTCTGCTTGTTTGGCTGATACCCAAATATACTAGTACAGAGAATAAGACAGGTTTAGATACTTTGTGAAGATTAATCCGGTATGGGTGCTCTATGGTTTGTGTGGTCATTTTGTAGGTGTGATTTGTAGTAAAAGTAGTGAACCTGTATAAAAATGAGCTATGACAGCGTTTCACTTGTAGAGTGGTTTGAACTGGTACAGCATATCTCCTTTCTCAATCCTTTAATCTGTTAAGATGCCCAGGAACACAGAAAATATAAGATGCAAGAGGAGTAGAATTTTAAACAATGAACTCTGTTCATTTTCCAGCGGATTGGACCGAAAATGTTGGATCATGAAGGGAAGGAAGTTCCAGGAAACAGAGGTTACAAATATTTTGGAGCTGCAAAGGATTTGCCAGGAGTTAGAGAACTTTTTGAAAAGGAACGTAAGTAAATAACAACTCTTCCCAGACATGAATCTACGTAGTAGTATGTCTTGAGTAAAATGTCTGCTGTAGTACGTGGGGAATGCTTGTAACAGCATATTCTGGCTTATGTCTTAGATCAGCTAAATGAAACGCTGAACACAAGTAATAAAATGCTATTTCTTTGGGCAAAGAACACCTTTGGCTGTTTGCAATTAAAGAAACGTAGAAAAGAGTAAACTCTCTTTTCTACTGGGAGTTCCAAATGGTAAGAACTGATGTTCTGTGGAGACTTTTTAGCATAACAGGTTAGCTCTTTTGATAAGTTCTAAATAGTACTCTGAGTTCAGAATTTAAAAAAAAAAAAAAAACAAACAAAAAAATAGTTGGCTTGAACATAATTTTAGAAGCAGGATTCGGCTTTCATAATAGGAAAAACTAGATGTAAGTGGATAAAACTTTATACATCGCTTTTCATAGAATGAGTGGGAATTACTTGGACCCGAAAGTGAGGCAGGCCTACTGAATCGGCTCTTTCTTACTTGCCATCTGCAAAGAAAAATGATGGGAAGTACTACATCATCTGGGGGAGCTTGGGACATTTTTTTAGCTCCTTTCATATAGCAGTCTTGCTCAGTACTGGGACTACAGTACAGGGTGGGAAACAACCGCCTCCATGACAGTGTAGAATTGCCACAGGGTGGGACTTGTGCAATATGAAGCATCGGGTCCTGTATTCAAACTGTTTTGTGCAGGCCAGAGTAAAATACCGGTACTCCAGATACCGACAGCGGTTCAGATCATGTGTTGGTTATTAGCTTAAGTGAAGTAGCTGTAGCTGCTGTGAGGTTGATAGGAACCGGGAATGCACAGCAAGCTATCAAGATGGACCTGGATGAATGACAGTTGTGTTCCTTCAGCCCTCCCACCACCCCGGAAAACTCGAGCGGAGCTTATGAAAGCCATTGATGCAGAATACTACGGCTACAGGGATGAAGATGATGGTATTCTGGAGCCACTGGAACAAGAACATGAAAAGAAAGGTATGTGAGATTCAAAACCTGGATAAATCGGTCCGAGAAGGGGTGATGGTGGACTATGAAGCTGAGATACTTTCTTTTTCCCTGCGGGCGTTGTCTTGTGCTTAGCTGTCAGATTTCATCTGTCACATAGGTACCCAAATCACTGTTGTGTAAGGCATTTCAGGAGTGAGGGGGTGTGCTTTAGAGTTTGCTTTCATCTTTACTGCTGTTAATAATTTAATACTGTGACGAAGTGATATGCTATTGAAGCAAAATCTCTTTTTCTTCCCACCTTTTTCATGCTTAAGAATGTAAAAGAGTAGGTTGCAGCAGGGAGAGCTATGGAATTCAAGCCGTTATCTCCCTCCTTTGCGAAAACTGACCATACCATCTGTTTCCTGTCTCACCTAATTATTTATCCGTACGAATAGCTGTTTAGTTTTCCTGGAGATTAGAGGGGACCTTCTGGAAACCCTGAAGGCTAGGTGGCCTATGTTAATTTATTCACGTCATCTATCTCGGAACTTCAACACACTTGTGAATATTTTTTCCTTTGAAACCCATACTTTCTCAATAGATAATATTTATTCACGTGTGCTCACATAGTTCTCTAGCTTTGTTTCTACTGACTTGCCCGGTAAAGACGTCAGGATTATGAGTATAATTCCTGAAACCCTCTTTAAAATTCAGCACTGTGTGTCACCTTCTGGTATTTGTGTAGCATTAAGCAAGAGGCCGCACACCACCTTTAAGAGCTTAGCTGTTTTCTAAATAGTTCTCTTAGTGCTTCAGGTGATGTTATCCGATCCTGGCAATTTGTTGCTGTTTGCATTGTATGTTTGTTTTATGATCTCTTCTTCTTCTGAAGCTTCAACTGCAGGCAGGTCCTCAGTGCTCTGTAGGAAATGTCCTGTTACAGGAACCCTTGGCAGGCTCTTCCACAGAACCCAGCAGATAAAAAAATCACTTAATCAGTTTTTGCTTGAGTGGTGCTTATTTTTGTATACAGTTATCGTCTCTGGAATTAGAAGAACTTTAAATGAAACTGCAGGAAGTGACTTGTTGAAACAATTACAAGTTGTTGAGCTTGTAACTGTTACCAATACGTAGTATCTCTTTGGGGTGGTCATCCACTTTTTACATTTATCCCTTCTCCATGTGTGAGATCTTCATAGTACTCTGTGTTAAAGATCATGCCTTGTTGGTTAGATTATAGGACAGGGAGGAAGAAGGGAATAAAGGAAACACTTCACTTATCTGTGTCCTGCAGCATTAGGACCAAGTGAGTGGTAGCTGGCTGGCAGACAGTTGATAGTGTAAGAAGGGAAGTTGTGTGGTGCAGCAGTCCCAGAAAGGCCTTCCGCTCGGTGTTCCTCTTGCATGTCTTGCTAATTGCAGACGGGAGAGGTAGCTCGTCTGGAGTCATGTGGTTATTTAAGAAAATTATCATCTTTGGTAATTGTGCCACTTAAAATAACAAGGCTAGAGGTGCTAACAGAACCAATAGGTGTACTGTTAATGTACTATTAATGCACAATAGCTAAGATTCTCTTAGGGTCACTTGCTGTCTGGGTTTTTACCTTGTTATCAGAAGGGTTAAATTTTTGTGAAACAAAATATTGAAAAAACTTCTTCATTTGGGGTACCTTTTCTGTTACGAAACCACACAAAACCACAGCCATGTGCCACTAGTTAGTTAGATCTTGCTTTCTCAGGGAGAGCATTTTAATGGTTAATCTTTGAGAGCCAGGGGGAATGACTGCTGTCTTCTGTTGTTGTAGGCATTTCATACTGCCTAGTTGCGTCTTGCACCTCCCTAGGATTTTTATAAACTGGTGATGTCGCTGATTAAGCTTCTTAAAACTTGTTTTAGTGCTCTTACTAGCACTCCACTGTGGAGCAGAGAGAGAGCAGCCTAACAGCAGGTTACAGAAGTGGAATCATGCTGCAAAGTAAGAGAAATACACTGCGTAAAGAAAAGAGACACACTTCTGTGGGTGGTCACTGTAAGGAGCATAACCATGTTTACCTAACTACAGGTTGATCAACATTGCTCTAGCTGTTGACATGCTACAGAGCTGTAACAACCACTTAGCCTAGTCATGTGAGCCCCCATTAGTCAGTTCAGAAAGTAGGTTGATACTTATCCGTGACATTGAGAGTCTAAAATGTGCCCAAATGAAGGCATTAGCAGGTACCACACTTTCACAATGCTAGCGCTGGGTTTTGCTCAGATACAACATACGTTGATATGTTTTATTAGATGCTACGTCAAGATTTTACAGTAAATGTGTTACCCATGTAGAAGATTTAGGCAAGAGGTTTGTCGGTTAGAAAAGCTTTGGAAATAGGACCATGCTGCTTTAACTTGCTCTCAGACACACTTGCTGTTTTCCTTTGTTAACCAGTTATAGCAGAAGCAGTGGAAAAGTGGAAAATGGAGAGAGAAGCACGACTTGCAAGAGGTGAGGAGGAGGAGGAGGAGGAAGTAAATATCTATGCTGTCAACAATGATGAGGTACGTGATGGCTAAGGTGATGTAACATTTCATGTGTCTTCTATGCTGCCTTCTTGGACGTAGAGTTATTTTGCCGAGAACCTGTCTGCTGCTGTGTTCTGCCCTTCTCTCCGCCTAACTTACTGCACAATTGTCCCTGTTTAGTAAAAATCAGTAGTTGAGTTGACTTGGTCTGATCTTAGAGGCTGATGAAAGCTGGCAGCTAGGGAAGACTTTTTACTCGAGTGAGTAACAGCTAACAGCTGAGACCTTGTGATTTGCCTGTTGCTGCCTGGAATGCTGGTATTTGTAAGGTAGTGTGTTGTTAACACTGATCAGTCTTGCTTCTGAGTACGATCTACATCAGTAACAGCACAAGTGGTTTCGTGTACAGTATAATTTCACACTGTCAATGTGAAGGAAAACCAAGGGTTGCCAGGGTCTTGTTTATAGCTGAATCCTGATACAGCAAGGCTTTGCTGATGCTACAGTCACTGCTGTGATATGGCGCTTTTTTTTTTTTTTTTTTTTATTCTTCCCTGCTGCCAACACCGGTAAGAGAAGTGAGGGATGTTGCTGCCACTCTCCAAGATCTGTAAAAGGGGTACGGGAAACTAGTTCTTATTTCGCAGTCTGTACCTGGACCCAGGATAAGCCTGGGTTTATCACAAGAATAATAAGGAGATAGTCCATAAGGTGAAACTGGTGGTTCCTTCAGTGCCCTGTTTTGTTTGTATTGTCTCATGATTCATAAGCCCAGCTCTTGGGTGGGAGAATGAAGGAGTACAGAGCTATACAGGAAAGTGGTACATATATTTTTTTAAGCACTTTCTTCTGGGTTAGCTGGCTTCTCTTTTGTTTATAGCTTTGCTATGGCAGCCAGAGAGATACGGAAGAGGAGGGAATATAGTTTACATTCATGCTCATGCCACAGCAGAGGAAAAGCCACATGAAGAATGAAAGCAGTAATTCTGAATATGTCAAGGAGCCGGATCTGAACGTGATGCTTGTCATATTCCTTTGTTGTTTGGTCCTATTCACCTACTTCTTGCGTTTGTGGCATTGATAGTGCTCTATCTGGTTCCTTCTGGCAAAGCAAGTAAACAAGTTTTTTTTGACAGCCTCTTCAGAAAGTAAACTTGATGTGGCTTTTTTTTTTTTTTTTAGTCTGATGAGGAAGGTGGCAAGGAAAAAGACGGTGAGGAAGGCCAACAGAAATTTATTGCACATGTTCCAGTGCCATCTCAACAGGAGGTAAGACACAAAAAAATTAAGTTGCAGAGATGCACTCTGGCTTTTGCAAGACAGCGATCTTTACTGATGACCTGCCAGAAGTTAAAGTGTCCTCAGTTTGTTACTTCTGTGACTTGATGGTGCAGCTGTTTAATCCTCTTGCAAATGCTGTGGAGCTGGCCAGAATTGTGGTACCACTGCTATTAGCCTTTTCACCTGAGAATTTCCAAAACCTTTATAAGTATTACACAAATTGGAAAGTGTTGTGGTGTTGCGGTCAAGATAACCCCGATTGCCTACTATATCTTTACTGTGCTTTTCTGCTGATGGTCTAACTTTTTTTTTTTTTTTCATTTAATGGGGTGATTTTTGAATTGCAGGGTTTGCTCTCACAAGTTTTGTAAAATTATTTTGGTGATGTGACCTTGAATTGTCTATTATATTTTGAAACTGCTCTAGGATATGTGTTACCTTAACAGTGACAGGTGGTTTGAAATATAACTCAGGCAAGAAGGTTCTGGAGTTATGTATCTTTTGGTAGGTATGCCTTTACATCACACAGATAGCATGTGGCCGTTTGTCCCCTGCTGCCATCTTGTCACATAACAATGTTGTGTTCTTCTGTGAAGTCAGGATCCTGCCCGTTCAACAAAATATACATGTAATGGCTTGTCAAAACTGCAGGAGAGAAATAATGATAAAAACCACTGCTCTCTGGCCGATGGTATTCTCTTCATAAAGAGAGCATAACTGATACTCAGAACTGGCTTTCTGATACATAACCACTGATGTACATAGCAATCTTTTCTAATTAGATAGTAGTCAGTGTAATCGTTTCTCTTTTTTAGTGGCAAATTACTCTGTACCTTATGACTATGGGATTATGCCTTCTAGATTCTAAATTACAAGAAGCTAAGGTTCAGAACACTTGTTTCTGAGAGATGCTGTGTGCAGTCTGGACAAATATAAAATCATCACAGAGATTAAAACAAGTCTTGCAGATTGCTGTTAGTAGATCTTTAAAGTACATGCTTGTTGAAGAATCATGTATTGATGGCGCTTGTAGACAAAATTTAGGTGAGAGGTTCATAGCCATTGCTAATGTGAAAGGCGTGCTCACTGAACTCTTTATTTCAGGGCTGTATAGACTACTGTGGCATAACTCCGTGTGTTCTGCATTGGTTCAAGCTGTATCTGAGACAATTGTTTGAAACAAAATTCAAGTGACTGTACTGAGAGTAAAATAAACTGGCAGCTAACACCCTAATTAAAAAGGGTAGGAGCATAGATCTGAAACGGAGGCATCTATTTTACTGCTTCTTTTGGCTTCCATGAGCTTTAGTTGAATATTAAAAGACTCCTGACTCATCTTAGTTCAACTACTTTTACACTAGTGCACACCTCTAACTTGCACAGTCTGTTTCCTGTGTTTTTCTTCCTCCTGTCTTAATAGCTAAGCACGCTAGGTTTGGGCATCTCAAGCTGAATGTCATCCTGGTTTTATGTTTGCAGATTGAGGAAGCTCTTGTACGGAGAAAGAAGATGGAGCTTCTTCAGAAGTATGCCAGCGAAACCCTCATGGCACAGAGCGAAGAAGCAAAAACACTTTTAGGATTGTAACGCTGCACCAGTATGTCCTGGGTTTTTTATAATCCATCTAAAAGCAACAGCTTCTTGCAGATGTTAAGGGTAAGCTGATGAAGTTGCAGTGTGCTCTGCAAAAGGCAAACCATCATTTTGGTTTATTCGCTAGGATGACTTGCACTTCAGTACTGAAAAAGATCAAACGTGGGTTAACTTGTCTTTACATCCTCAGCAGCTGTCCTCAATCCTTTCACTTTATAAAATGGTCTGTGCAGTGGTGCCTCTTACAGACAGAACTGCAAACCCAGTGACTCCTTAAATCCTGAAGGAAACCTGACTGATATTACTGTCGTTCTGTCTGCTGTATCCTGACTGTAAGTGTACACATCTTTCTCATGTTGATTTTTGCTGAGGTGAGTCCAGAAGTAACTGATTCTGTTATGCCTGGTTAGTTTACCAGAATAGCCTGGAACCTGTTTAGAGGTGCCTCGATGGCAGATCTTACAAGTGACTTTGAAGTTGATTTGGTTCTTTATATAACACATGTAATACATCGAAAAGCTGTTACCCTTTTTGCGGTTTGTAACCGTGCCTGGGTGAATTGCTTAAACGCTGGATACTTCAGCAACTATTGTAAATACTTCCAACTTTGCAATACCTTGTTCAAGTATTTTTTAGTAAAACTTGCTTACAACCTGATGTCTTGTTTCATTCTAGCTCAGAGGATTGTGTTGTTTCCCTAATCATAGCCAGAGTGGGATGGTAAACAGCCAGCCACGTAGGGGTTTGAAGCTCTGCGTCCCCAACTGCTCTTAGCTTGTGTGACCTGTGGCAAGAGGCAGATTCCAGCAGAGCCTGTTCAGAGTCTTATGGGTGACTAACATTGTTATACAGGCCTGAATGAATGCAATTTTAAACTGGACCTCAGCAGCCATGGAGTAGAAGTGCTATCTAAGGAGTATGGTATTTAACAGCCAAGGAGCCATGTGTGGGACTTTCTAGAGTTTCTAGATGCTCTTAGTGTTCAGCACTATCTATTGTAAATAATCCACTCCAGAACAATCAAAGGTTTAAATTACAGAGGCAAGTTTGTCTTACTTGATGTAAATGATCAAACAAAAAAAAAAAGCCTTGAAAAAGTGGAAAGGATGGCTGCCAAATTAAAATCTTAAACAAAAAAAAGAGAATAAATAAGTATTGATAGCAAGCAGACAACTAACATTAGAGACACATTCTTCTCTCTTCCTGTTAGCAGCGTAGCTTTCTCTGCTTTGTAATAAAGCAGTAAACAAGTATGTTTGTGACTCTTAATAATTTGTGCGCTCTGAGTTGCAAGCATCTCTCCAGTGTTGGTTTTAGTTTTTGCTGCAGCCCCTTAAGTGTTTTCTGGTTTGGGGTTTAGAGAAGGTGATGTGCTTTTATCCACCTGTTATCTGTATTGCTGTAAAAGACAACACTGTTTCCCAGAGTTCCTTCCCTGAAACCTCCGGCCACCAAGAATGGAAAAATGGGCTCCTTTCATGTTGGGTGCGCTCACAGGTTTATGGTCCAGCAGTACTGGATCAGACTAGCGTACTTTGCCTATGGAAAAGATTAGTATGTGAAGGATAAAGGCTTTGTTGCCTGGTACTAAGCCATTAACTGAGACCCTGGAGCTGAATAAATTGGCAGGCAGTCTGTTAAGTCTTTATCAGAGTGTTGGTCACCAAACCATAGGATGTCCAGGGCAGGGTGGACGTGACACTAACAAAAAAAACGGAGCACCCAAATGGGCTTGCCGAAAAGGCGTTTAGAGTTAAAAGTTCTGTTGTGATCAACCCCTTGCCAGCCATGCTTCTGCTAGACTGCACTTTTGAGGTGTGTTTTTTGTTCAGTACAACAACAGTTTTTCTTCTAGGGGGAACAGTGCTTGGAAGAGGAATGCCAGTCTTGCCATAGATTTGTTAAACTGTATGCTGGAGATAACCAAACTAGATTTAGCGGGGAAAAAAAACCAATTAGTTTTCATGGCCTCGTAGAGCCTGGGAGTTTGTAATGCCAATGATTGATCCCTTCTGTCACTATATGAGTTCCTAACACAGAAGACAGGAAACAGAAGGGTAAAGACAGATCAGGGACAGAGTGATAATGACAGACGGCTTAAAAAAAGACTAAATGGAAAGAATGAGAGAAAATGGAGGCAGGATAGTAATTGCATTCCTGTTCAAAGGAGTAGATACCAGCCCTGAGCAAGGCCAATATAATGACGTAAACAGAGAAGTTTTCAAGGCAGCGCTGATCTCTGCTGACCAACACAGAAATGGAATAAATGTACAGAAATGCAGTATGGAGCTGTGCAGTATGGAACTGTGCAGTGCAAACTGTGGCTGCTGCTTGAACCTGCTGTACTAAGTATTTGCTCTGTAGCTCTGAGTGCTGAGCATTTTTAAGCTGAATGCTCTTTTTGGCTGTATCTGAGCCAACAAATTGCCGAGTAATTATTTGCTAGCAGTGGCCTGTGTTCTGCTTGCTGTCCAGGCTGTTAAATTGCTGGTGGAGTTTGGGCTGGGAAGCTTCTGTAGCCAAAGCCAGGAAACTGATCTTGTGGTTTGTCCTAGAGACTGAAAGGGTGCGAAGGCTCTGCTTTAACTCTTACTTCGAATGTGCAGCTGCACTTGGACGAGTGTCTGTTGTCGGGCTTGGAGCCTGTACCTTCTGTATAACACCTCAGCCTTGAATGTGTTAAGGCTGTAAGATAAATGTCACTTAATACATGCTTACATGGAGCTTGTTCTCTCGTCTGCTTCAGAGTTCTGCGCTATGTGTGATCTTGGCTTGAGCTTTGAGGGGATAACCTCCCTTAATTGTTCTGTTCTCTGCATCAGTTTTGCCTTGCTCTTGCGTTTTAGGAACACATTTGATTCTCTTTAATGCCAGCCACCTAAGTGGCGCAGCTTGAAAGACGCTGTTCTTACTCTTTGGGTGAGTGCAGCGCAGTCGCTGGAGGATCCGTTTCGCCCTGGAGTCTGAGGGAGGCTGTTGAGGAATATTTGTTGGCAGTATTAGGAAAGAAGCAGATTTACCTGATCTGTATTAGCCAGCGAGCAAGATGAACAGCGATAGCTTTGCAGAGCATCCATTAACTAATGATATTTTGTGCTCGTTCTCTCGCTTTGGAGTCTAGTTGCTGGGAAATGCCTTTGCGTGACAGATATAAGACACCGCCGTGTTTGTGTGTGTACATGAGGCGCTTTTTTCCAAAAAGCACCGATTCCTGAAGAACCAGAAAGAACCTCTGACTTGTTATTAAAGAAAGACTTTAGTTCTCTCCCGGGCAGAAACTGTCGTGATACTCTTTTCCTACTGTGGTTCTGCCTCCCCATGGGTTTGCGGGGGGGTCAGGCGGCAGGGCTCTCGGGCTCGCTGCCAGTCCGCAGCCCCCGCACGCAGCCGGGCGGCCGGCGCTGGTGCCGCGGCTGCTCGCCCAGCCCTCGACCGCCGCCGGGGCGTACGGCGGGGCCACAAAGAGCCCGCCCGCCCCCCCGGCAGCCAAAACCGCCCCGGGTTGTGTGGCTGCTCTTGGCGTTGCGAGGGAGGGGATGGTCGTTTCTGCCGTTTGACAGTGCCGGCTGCGCTAACGCTTGAGCGCGGCGGCGGGGCTCCCGGGCAGGGGGGGGGGGGGCCTGGTTTCCCGGCCAGGAAAAAAAAAAAAAAAAAAAGAAAAGAAAAATTAAATAAAGCCCCCAAATTAATGTTTCCTTTGTTACTTTTGTCATCTTCTCACAGTTTTAGAGGGGGGAAGGAAACAGTATTCTCTGTCAACCTTGTTTATGGCATAAGGAAACTTGCAGCCTTGTCTAAGGATGACTTTTTTTTTTCCAGCCTAATTTTAAAATAAATCCAAACAACCCCATTATGAGCCTGGTATACATAAGTGTTGTTCAAAGTAACCACGCTGACTGCTGAGGTACAAGGTAACTTCCCATTTTTCAGTTTAGTTGGGTTCAGTAGTTAAGATGCTTAACACCATGTCGAAAGTAAGGTTAAGGTAATGTATTTCATACTAAATGTATGCTTAGAAACAACATAAACTCAATGGGTTTTAACATGTTGAACTTCAGTAAATGAAATAGGTTTTGAGCAGGTCAATTCTTGTATATTCTTAGATGGTAGGTCCAGAAACCATTGGTGACAACAGTTTTTGTAACACCTTTTAGAGGGTACATGTTTTAAAAGTGACTTCTTTCATTCCTTTATTATTCCTGTGATTTCTTGAGAAAGCTGTTTGGGCTGCAGCCTGTCTGCTACGCTCGTTGACCTTTATGTTTGTTCCACTTGTGGCTCAAGGGTTTCCTGCTTCACAAGTGCAATAAGTGAAATTTATGTGAGGTTTAATAGAAAATAGGAGGAAAAAAATCTAAACTGGTGTGTTCAGCTTACGAACACAGCTCTGGAAGTACCTCTAAAAGATTCAACAGAAATGAGAGGTGTGTCTTCAGCATTCTAAAATGCTAGTGCCTTGTCTGCTAAGGATGGAAGTGACAAAGCCATTAAAGTATGCCTGTAAAGGGCAGAGATGAGGGAGGTGAGCTGGAAAGAATGAAGCAGTGAGTTCACTGTGACAAATTGGACAGAACTGATCAAGAAAAAGATACTTTTCGGGCAGTAGAAGCTAATGAAAACTTTTACCTGAAACATTTTAAAAGAACCTTTTCAGAAAGACAAGGTTGTAAGTGATGTTGCAAAATTAGTTTTCATGGCTTTGAAGGATGTATTTGAGAACCTTTACTGAAGGGAAACAGAGCTATGCAGTATTTTTTTTAAGAGGCTGTAAATATCTTGATCTTTTGAGATCTCTTTATTTGAGAGCCCTTTGTTCTGCTGAAAAACAGCCTCAGAAAAGCTTGTTTTAAAAAAAAATCGCTATCTTTGCAGGGTGAAGGGGGAGGATCAAAGCTTTAAACTGGTTTCTTGTCAGTGTATATGTAATAATGTTCCAGGCAAATTTTACACTCACAGTTAGCTACCACAGTTGACTTCGCTGGCACAGGCAGCTCCAAGATGAAGGGGAAAGCCAGCAGAATGTCTGTCCTCCTTCCAGTGTTCAGTAGTCACTTAGTGATCTGTGACAACTTGGAACTTTTAAATCATTTGTGAGCAAAGTTGTTTCTGTTGTTTGCACTCCAGGTTTATAAAGAGGTCCCAGAAAACACTCTTGTGCTTTGCTAGATGCCTTAAAAATGCGTGATCAAAGAGATCAACAGAGGACCTTAGTTAGTTAAGGATCTGTTGGTAATGACTGTAGCCTGCAGTTGGGGCTGATCCACACCATCAGTCCTAAACAAGACTGTTAAATTAACTGCTTACATTTTGGAACTTAAAATTCTGAGGTCCTTCCTAACCATTTCTGACAACAGCCTGAACAGACAGTAGCACTGAATTGTCTGGGTAGTGCTTTGCTTTTGCTGAGCTTAAAATAAAATGACTGATGAGTGGAATCCTTATTACCTGTCTGTTTGACCAGACCCTTCTTTCATACGCAGTAGAAAGAAATCTAGGGATGTTTTTTCTTCCAGGGTTACTAAAAGGCCAGTCTGTAGATACATTGCAAAAATATATTGGATGGACGCTCTTAAGCCACCTGGATCTTTTGTAAGTTGTTCCTTACATGATGACACTAGACCACGTGTTTTCATGAAGTATTCATAGAAAGTGAATTATTCTGGAGGGCATTGTATATCTTAGGTAGTTATGCATGAAACATAGTTTCTAAATAAGATTATTGTCTGGTGTCCTCAAACAACACCAGATGCTAGAAAACTGTAATTGATACATGATAGTAGAAATCAAGTTATTACTTAATCTAATTACTGTCCTTACTGTTATTTTAAGATGCCCACTTGCATATATATTTGTTGTTAATTTTTGTAAGAGCCAGTAGAGGCTGCATAGGTAGTCTTCATTTTGTGGAGCTTTACACTCCTGTCTGCACTCTTTGGGCAAATTCGGTATAAATAGATATCTAAAATGTCTTGAAGCCTCATACTGGGACATGAATGGAAAATGGTTTCTACTATTTTCATGTAGTTGTCCACATCTTAAAGCAGATATTCCATGCATGAATGATCCTAACTATTGCTGTGCATTGGCAGTTGTCAGCTGTGAATGCACGACTGAAACAATTGCATATGCAAACTAGGCACCCAGTTTCAAGTTACTGTTGAATAGCCTTAGGGATTGAAGAGCAAGATAATACCATGTGTGTCATGTTGAGAGGGATTCATGTACCATAATGTAATTTTCTAAAAATACAGGATTGTAATAGCTTGATGGTGGTATTCCATGTTACTTTTTTGTCCTGAAATGATGTTAGTGGGTTAAAGTTGGAGCCTCACTTTGCAAATCGCTTGAGTTTCTTCTCACCAATAAACTATAAAGGGTTTCTATTCGTTGCACATGTAAACTTGCAATTCTTATTATAATCTTGACTTAGCAGTCAGCATATTTACATAGCGGTGTGCACACAAAAAGGGATTGTTAATACCTTAAGATACTTGATGTTGCAGTTGCCTAATGAAAGAAAACTGTCATCCCTTTTCTTTAGAAAATGAGTATGACACTTTCATCTCTTAATTGGAACACTTCCTTAATTCTCGGGCACAATAGTAACTTAACTGTAGTATTCTAAGTTTTTTGAAAGTACATGTTTCTTGCTCTACATGATGTCCTGAAATGCCATATCCTGAGTTCTGTTTTCTATATAAAGTAACTGAGAAAAAAACACAACTCGAAATCCCTCTGAAATTAAAGAACATGTAAAACAAGCACTCTGAACTTTATGTTTGTTGTGGCTGTGTTACAGCTGCAATAGTACTTCACAGCAGCACTAGAGCAGCTTGGGGTTGGAGAGCCGCTTTTTCATTGTTTGAGAATGGGTTAGCATCTATTACTCAAATCCTCAAGTGAGCAAGTTGAGAAGGGACAGGTGGTGAGTGAATTTCAGTGTACATGTTTGAGGTGGTTTTTTTTGTTGTTGGTTTTCTTTTTTGAGTCAGAAACACTAATACAAAAAGAAGAAACAAACCTGTTACAGGAGTGAGAGTAGTTCAGTACCGTATGTGGAAGGTACTACTCTTTGTAATCAGATACATGTCTACAAATTTAACTTACTAATTAGAAAATACTTGTATAAACCAGTGTTCAGGCATTTTAGAAAGAAAAGCAACTACTGAGCAAGGCTGCTTGTTCATATAGTGAAACCTAGCAGTTCCGTAGATATACTTACTTCATTAAAAGATGACAATGGGATACAATGCTAGTATAAATCATCTGTTACAGTTAGATAAATAGTGGGATTTATTGTTCAAGCAGGGCAATGTTGATCTTAACTGGAGACAGTCAAAGGATTTCTTTATGCTGACAGCTTCATGTGTACTGAATCACTATGTCTAATGGGTGTCAGTGCAGAAGTGACATTACTCATTGTGCTGTTATTAATTTTTATTTTGATTCGCTTCAGAGGACAAAATAATTGCATGTTTCCTCCACTCAAATCCGCTTAACTGTAAAATTTGTTTGTTTTATTAATGGGTTGTTTTTTTTTTTTTACTGGATAAATGTAGATTATTTTTTAAAATAACACAAGTAAGAGCCAGCCAGAAATCTATTACACGTAATATTCCAGTAAGCATGCACTTGCACGCTTCCAAAATTACTATATACCTGTCACTTACTCCACTGTTTCCTGTGGCTTCATTTCCTTTTACAGAACTGCTTTCACATTTGTACTTCGAAGAGTAAAACTTTTCAAAACTTTATTAAACTTCCATGTAGATCTTTTTGCCTCTCAGTCCAGGCCTAAGTTTGTCTTGAAGCTTCTGCCTGAGTAAAACTACAGAAAGGAATGCTGAGTCTGTGAGCACAGAAATAAGGCTGCTTTTCCTTGAAGCAAACTTGAACTTTGGATCTTTCCTTCTATGATCTGTCATTAGAAAATGGCCTTTTCCAGATGGCAAAACAAAAGAAGTTAAGAAAACAAATGAATTAAGAAGAATTAATTGAAGCCACATATTACAAGTTGACATTATACATCTGGCATTTATGTTTATGTTTCTGCATCAGTACATTTCATTCTTATTTAATAAGTTCCTAATTTTGTGATTCTTTTTTTCCAAGATTTCGAAGTGCCTATAAAGAACTGAAGAACACCCGTAGTAAAGTATTGTTCCCAGTGTAGCTGTACTTCATTTTTTTTAATCAAAGCTTTTTCTTCCGTGGATAAACTCACAAGATTAGAAAAGCCTCTTGAAATCCCTCATGTTTGAGTTGGCAAAATTCCCACACATAATTATCCACACACAACTACTTTTAAAAGACCTTTATTAAGGCTGTATTAAGTCAAGCACTCAGAAGTTAGGAAATGGTGAAACCAAGTTTGTGCACTCTTTGTTTGGCCACTTTTTGTGAGTATGTTGCAGTATCTGATGAAGCCTCCAGTACCGGGTTAAAAAGTGAGCTAAGGCTGCCCAGAAGTTGTCTAAAACTGCTGAACTTTGTGTGCCTGACCTTGTATAATCTTAGGTTGTCTTAAGATATGTATAATTAGGGTTTTAAAAGTTGAACTTTAAAAATGGCATCATGTATTAGGTGTAACCCACGTGTGTGTCAGGATTGAATCCTTTATGTTGCATGTGGACACTCGTTCTTGACCTAAGCATCCAATGTAGCGGTGAGTAACTCTTAGGCTGAAGCAGCAATTTTTGTTTTCACATTTCAGTGGGAGGCCACACAGAAGTGTGACTCGAGCCAGGAATATCTGCTTCAGTTCTGAGCCCAAAAGAGCATTTCTGTGGGGGCTGCAGACTCTCCTGCCCAATTTCTCTTCTGATTATTCTGCCTGAGCTGTCAAATCTCCCTCGCATTGCCTCCCTCAGCGTTTTGGTTCAATCCAAGTCATCCTTGTTCCTTTGCTGCTCCTTGGCAAAGAAACTGAGGTTCAGCTGAGCGTCTTTAAGTGGCTTTTCTTCTCTACTGCCTATGTATTCTCCATTTCGGTCTCTTTCTTCCCATTGCCCTTCCAGTCTTGCTCTTCCCTGACTGCCTGTCCCCAACTTCTGGCCCACGGGAACACTCCGTGGCTGTGCCCAGGCTGCCTGGCAGAGCACTCCCTTGACAGAGGGGTCCAGCTCCGGTCACAGATGCCTTTTCCCATCTTAGATAACCACTCACCTTTCTGCTTCCTCTTTGATCAAATTTGTTCCTTCTTCCTCTTCACTCTGTGTAGTTTGGAGCAATGAGTCTTGTCAACCATCTCCTTTCTGTCTCCAGTGGTTTTTTGCGGTTTCAATGCAGCGTGTTTATTTTTAGTAAATAATGGGCTTTTATATTCAGTGTGGATTGTTTATCAAATGAAGCCCTAGCTCAGTGCTGTTAATACATCCAAAAGCGTTTTAAAACTGTGTGTTTTGTTTCAGTTTAAGAATTGTTTGGAGAATTTAGAATGCAAAATACATTCTAAGGTATTGTAAACAGGGGGGCATGAAAATGGCTAATTGGAAAAATAAGTTACTGTTAATTGAGCTGTGAAGAGTTGATCAGACCCATGACTATGTCTGGCAAACTCAGCTCATGCTTTAAATTTTTGTGCCTGCTAGAGAAACAGAAAATTGCAAAGGCAACTTGTCTGAGTAGCTTATGATATTAAAGATGACACGGAAGACTTTCATGCTTAGACTTGGTGTAGGAAGCTAGTAAATGTATTCAGGCTGTTTGAAAATTATTTTATTTTTCTCTGCTTTTTGGAGTTGTTAAAAAATGATTAAACTTTTGGAAAGTATTCTGTAAGAAGTGAATGGGGAAGAGTTTTCCAAGGCACATGTGCCTGTTACCATTGACTTTCGGCTGGTACTAACCTGCCAGTGCATGTTAGCTTTGTTTTTTTTCACGGGTACAATAAAAAGGTACATATTTTACAGTTGAAAGGAATCCAGTAGTCAGGACTGATGTTCACTGTCTAGGTCCTAGACCTGTTTTTCTAATGCAGTGTTAGACATGAAACAGGAAGTTACTTGGGTTTGTCTTGTTTATGTCAGGTAAAGTTAAACGAATCGCAGAATTAGAAGTTGGAATCCTGATTACATTTGAGTTAGGCATACAGCCATGCGAAATGCTAATAAATGTAATTGGTGCTTCAAAAGGGCATAGCTGAGCAAATTTCATTATCAAATCTGGTAGTGAAGAAGAAATTAGATGGAAAATTGAATTAGAATTGGCCGTTTTCTAAGTGAAAGGTGTTGAATGGCCAAAACCCCAATAATTTTGCAATCAAGAAGGGGGATGACTTTACCTAAGTGCCCATCCTGTTTCAGTGGTGAAATGAAGGGAGAAATTAGATGTACAGTGATAAATAAGAAAAAGGGAAGCAGACAGCAATCAACTCAAAATGAGAGTTACGAAGTGCAGAAAATTAATAAGGCAAGCAGTAGCGAAAGGAAATGAAAAATGTATGGGTTGGAGTGCTTGGAGAAGCTGATAAAGAGCAGATGTTCAGAGGAAATCTTTGTGGGTAGAACAAGGACCATTACTAGATGCAGGTGGTAAAACTGCTAGTGATGATGTAAGAGAACTGAAAAGGTAATGTCATCATTAGCAATGCTTAATATTTAAATTCAGTAGGTCTAGAAACCCTGTATCAGTATTTCTAAGGGAGATGGCTGGGTTAATCTCTGACGTGCTGCTGAGAAGGGTGACGGACAGGAGAGGAGAGGAGAGGCCGGGCTGGGGTGGCTGAAGTGCTTGCCTAGCTTGACATCCCCAGGAAAGGGATGAAAAAGGAGATGAATGTTAATGAAGGAGCGTAATGTAGATCATTTCATTCTGTCTTTTGTTTTTCAGTGGTCTTTGGGACTGGGGTGAAGTGAGGGTATCTGGGCCCTGCAAAGCTTGGTGTTTTCTGACAGTCACACGTTTCAGAAGTGGTTGTTAAAAGAGAACTGTAACAAAATGGGGGTGCTTATAGAAGGGTTCTGCTGGGACCCAATACCATTCAGTAGTTCCAGATCACTGGTGAAAATAGATACAAAATCACTACTGATAAAATGTTAACATGACAAAAATATCCATACTCAGGACCGGAGTGAGTAAGAGCTCCACATGTGTTCCCAGTGCAGTTCCAGCGTAAGAGACTAATGAGTAAGAATGTGTTCTTGTTTTTAATTATCATTAGCAGTAAGTGATTATACTTCTGTATGTCTCAGCTGTGAGAGTTCGGAATTTTGGATGCAATTTGGATATTTACATTTTAAAAGAGAAGTTGAGTAATTACAATGGATGGAAAAAAAGATTCAAAAATTACTGGTGGAGTGTGAAAATGCCTTAGAGAGGGTGAGAGACAAAACTCAGTTGGCTGAGTTTATCTACCAGAATTGAGAATGTCTTGATTACAGCGCACAGGTACCTTCACAGGGAGAAAATACTGAACACTGCAGCTCTCTGATCTTTAAAAAAGAGCAACACGACAAGAATCGCTGACTGGCAATCAAAGCCAGGCAAATTCAAATCGGAAAAAGGCACAAATTCTTAAGAGAGAATAACTGTAATTTAGGAATGTTTCTCCAAAAACTGTGAACAGAACAATAAAAGTTATGATATTTATGCAAATAGCTTTTTCATGGTTTTTGTTTCTTTCAGAAGTGTACTTAAAGGGGGGGAAACAGAGGACAGAGAGGCTCCTGATGAAGCTTTCATAGGGAGGTTTAGTCAGCATAGCCCATCCACCATGCAAAGTTGTGGAGCTGTGTCTGAGCATCCAGTGCTGCTGGAGCTGAGTGGCGGTTGACCTGCTACAGAAGGTGGTGGGAGCTTTCTCAGGTGCTTGTTGCGTACGTTGCTTATGTATGTGACGTTGTCTTGTAACTTTTTACATGATGTTAGTCCCATCACCACCTTGAAAGGATCTGTGGTCTAAAATCTGGTGATTTTACACCATGTGATACCTGAACACTTGCCAAGTTTAATACATTTCCGTACTATGTAACTGAAAAAAAAAAAGTATCTGTACACAAATCTCATTCTTGGGGGTAAATGTAGGGCAGGAATTGCCTTTCCCCCTCCTCCACCCATCCTCCAAAGACAGCACAAGGCTGTTCCCTGTTCTTGCCGTGGACATCTTTGGGTCCTGCAGAAACATGTAGCTTTGCCAGTTTGAGTCACGGGAACCTTTCCTCGAGGCTGCAGTGAGTGACTGCTCTGGCACGGTGATGGGAAACTGGTCTGCTGAAGAAAAAGTTCTGCCATGTGTATGGCTTACAGCAGATGAGCTGTGCTACCCCAGACCTGCCCCGATCCATAGCATCTCAATGGGCACATCCCAAAGGAGACGCCACATTCTCCAAGATGCAGTTGCAGTTCTTCAAACGTTTGCCCATGGATCTCCACACAGTACCAGGCAACAAAACATAATAACCCTTAGAAACAGGGAGGTATTTTGCCTGCTGAACTAACCCTGGAGAAGTCTCCTCCTCCACTGATGGCAGAGGGAACCAAAGGCAAGGTAGCCAAGCGTGGCCTTTTTGGGTATCATCTTAAAAGTGTAACTGTTTCTGTGCATAATTAATATTTGATCATGCCTGGAACATGGTGACAACATTTATGTCAAAATTGTATGCATTTAATAAGCATCTCATTTGAATTATTAGTTAATGTACAGATCCCCCCAAAGTATTTTTATGTTATAAAACCCATAATTTAATCTAAGTACAAGATGCAAGTTCGTAAATACAGCATTAAGAAGGTAGCTATCGCGTAGCTGGTTTAACAACATATCCTTTGTGAGTAAGATACATAGGCTTATTTGGAGAGGATTTAGCTACTGGGAGGAGGGCTTCTCCAAGTAAATTATATGCTTCTTAGCTGCAGCAGACAAGGAATACAATTTCTTAGTTTGTCCTTCTTGTCAGTAGAAATCAGTTTGACCTGACTGTGCTGTCTGAGTATCTCCTCAGCCCGTTGTTCGCTAGAGGCAGATTTATGAAACATCTTTACAGGAACGAGGTGGGAAGTGACATTTGGATTGAAAGGAGAGCTGGATTAACAACTGGTATGCCAGTACACTAAAAATGAGACAGTGAAAATGCACAGCCTGAGAAGACTTTTAAGCGATCTTTCGCTTCGCTGGGTGCACGGTGAGTAGTCGCAGTCGCCTGGCAGTGCCTCTGTCTGCTGGACAGGGCGGGCAGTGACATGGGGCCACTGCTGACACACCGAAGCACAGGCCAGTACTGCACTGGAAAAGCCAGAATGACGCTGCAAGGATGCAATGCCTGCAGCTAGGTAATGCTGAAGGTTGGAGCGGTTGTGCCTAGTAGTGTTTTCCATTGACCGTATCGTCTTTTATGACCAGGGTCAGGCATAACGATCTGTCGAGGTAATGCTCTGTAAGGGCTGCTTTTTGTACATACGCAAGTGGAAGATTGTATGTTGCATCTTTGTGTGCGTACATACACATGAAAACTGCGGAAGATGTCTGTAAACTGAGAGGCATGATTAACTGTGCCCTTACCAAGAACACTTGCTGACTGACTGCAGATTAAATTTGCAAGAACAGCAATAAGGAGTATGATGGGAGGGAACTTAACCTCAAAGAAACTCAGCAGCCGACACTTCAGATGTTTGAATTGCATCTGAATCAAGCTCTTGATTAAGTCTTAGCAATGTCAAAAGCTCAAAGCAGCAATTGTAACTGATGTTGCTTTTTTCTCCCCTCATATTGCTAAATTATCTATTGCAATGTGTAGCGCATCCATGTCACTACATTAAATTTGTACACAAAGAGGGGAAATCAGGCAATAAAGCCACAGGACAAACAGTATGTAGTCAGGCATATCTTCTTGGCTTCATTCACTGTTGTTGGGTGATTTTGAAAAGTGTTTCCAAATCTGAGTAAAACTGATTCCAGATGTGTTAATTTGAAGGATATAAAAATCACGCTAGCACCAAGACTATCTGAATTCTGTGCTGTACCTGAATAGATAACTAGTCCCATCTTAAAAACAGAAGTGCTATAAACAATAAAAAGGCCACAGGCAAAGGTTTTAGTGCTTCATTCCCATTAGCATCCTTTTTTCCCAAGTATTTTAGACTAACATAGTTAGGGAATTCCTCTGACGCTCCAGCACACTGAATCAGAGGTGCCTGATACGACGTGGGTCGCTTGTCTGGACTGTCGGGACTGGATCCGTCCGTGGGCCTTTCGCCGACGTACAGCAGGCTGCGGTCTTTCGTGTCTTGCTCCGTTTTGAAAAGCTCATACTCCGTGTGGGGCAGCTTGATGCCCAAAGCCAAACATCCATTTGTGGGTGTTATATCCTGCTCCACCCCAGTGCTCCAGGAGCTCATCAGCCCACAGCTCCCAGGTTCTGAGGAGTTCAGCATCATCACTGTCACCTGGTCCATTGGCGTCACCCGAGCCTGGGTGACTTTAAAAGCCAGCTCTGTGCCACCTCTCACTTTGGAGGAGGGGATGCCTTGGGTGTAGCGCCCAGATGCATAGATGGTGAAAGTTGGCTGTTTGCAGAGTGGGTCGGAGTAGTGATAGTAATAACCTTCCCAGGTGTGGTTGTTGCCGTGGAATATGAAGTACCTGGTAAGGAAAAGCACTGCAGGTCGGACCTCACAGTGGGTGCTCACCCAGCTGCCACTGAGCTGCATCGGCAGCTGGGCTCTGACCGGTAGTATGGGTGGGTGGTGCTCGTCAGCTCTGTATATAATCCCACAGGCTGGGCAAGGATGAATGTGGTGCTGCAGAAGACAAAAAAGAATGTTTTTGTGAACTGATAAGCAAAACAAACCTTTCAGAATATTTAAAAAGCTCAAACTCCCCCCTTCCACACCAGGGTGTTCAACTGCAGTGAACTTGGCCCAAGACATCCAAGCAGATTAAGTGAGATAAAGCGCTGCCCTGGCTCTTTGCTATTCTGGTACGCTGGGAAGGACAGAGAGGTCCGTGCCCTGAGGCTGTGCGCTGCCCTGTGCCAGGGCCGCTAAGGACAGGCTGCAGGGCGGAGGAGAGGGCAAGGGCAGAGCTACTGTAAGGGCAGGGAACGCTCCCTCAGGCTGTCCAGGTTGTTCCCCCCCCCAAGTTTTCCACTGCAAGCTGCTGCGGTTACCCGTGGGTGAGGGTGCTGGGAGATGTCAGCTACACCAGCGCATTTCTGCACCCATTCAGAAGGAACAATACATTCTTTTTGGCAATCAAAAAGGCTGTGAAACCTCACAGTGGGGAGGCTTCTGTGGCTGTACTACGCCACGCTGATGGCAGCCTCTCCAGGACAGCCGAAAGGAGAGCACGTTCTGCTTCCCCCTCGCCCCCTTCCTACCGTGGCTGTACAGAGCCCCTGCCCACAGAGACAGGGGCTTTGCCAAGCAGCCAGAACGGGCCCTGCACCGCAGACGAAGAAAAGGACCTACTGCAAAACGAGGACCTGACCTTTGCTTCTCCAACTGTGCTTTGTGCAGAGCTCTGAGTCAAACCAGTCCTGCAGCTGATCCAATGCCAAGCCAAAGCTTGGGACTTTTTCTTATACTTCATGTATCACAACTGATTTATTTTTAAATAACCAGGGTTTGAACATTATATCGTTTTCTAGAACATGAGCTAATCTTTATTGAACTGTCGTATGCAACAAGGTTAAATAACTCAGTAGTTAACTGAAGGGTGGGTAATTTACATGCAAGTTGATTGGAGTCTACTGTAATTTAGTCATTTTCAGCTTGCTTTACTGCTACTGTCACGTTAATGAGTGCTGACAGTACACAGTACATTATGGCTAAATAATCCCAGAAGTTGGCAAATATATATGCTCTCCTTAAACAGGAAATTCTTTGATAATGAAAGGTAATTTGGGGAGAATGGGTTTCTTTAAAACAGATACAAATCTAAGGGAAAAAGAGTGGTATTTTCATAAAGAGGGTTAAAAAGTAGTTCCTAACATAGCTGTGTAACTCACCAGCACGGGCAAATAGATGTTAGTTCAGAGAAAAGAAAAAAAAGGAAGAAAAATCCTGTGCCCAATAAAATTATCACTATAGACATGGAGCCAAAAATCTTACTTGCTTAAACCAGTCGTGTGAAGTTATTTCTAATGTATGGCAGCTTCTAATTATCGCCAAGTGGTGACATCATGTGCTGGTCCATTGGAGAGCTGTTAGCTGATTAATTACAGTGCTATATTCAGAGAGTGAATTTCAGTATCTTTAGATTTGGTTTTAAATTAACTCTTAAAAGTGTTTATGTTTACCATCTGGTTTTGCTCATATATGTGGTTTTGGCCCAAGATAACACAAGTTCAACCAATTTGGGAATGTTACTTTTGAGAGGGAGAGGAGTGTTGCTCTGTGTTTTTCAGAGCTCAGTTGGTGTAGTTTGGAATGTAGGGAAATGTTGCCCCAAAAGTAATTTTTTTTCCCCAGTTAATTCAGTTCTATCTGGTAAAGTTCAGAGAGGTTTTTTCACCCCATCTCACTGCTCAATCATTTCTGAATTGATTAGCTGTGATTCGGGTAGAAATGTGCTTTCCTGGAAATAAACTAACCTGCTGCAAAATAAAATAAAATAAAAAAACCAAAACATAAAAGGCAAGCAAGTCCCCTGCTCAGTTTTATTTATGTCAAAATGAAAGTTTGATTTCTGTGTAATAACATAATCGTATTCAGGGCAGCTTCCTCTTCTAATGGCATTACACCGAGGACTAATGATTTAATGGCAGATGTTGCTTCCTCACTCCTCTCTGAACCTGGAGGACACGACAAAGAGTGAAAGAGGGGAGGAAGACAAATGACAGAGGAGGCAGCCTCTAATGACGTGCAGCCCAAAGCTTTCACTGACTTTGGTGCGGGAAACTAGGAAACTGCATTTCCTAGGAAAACACAGAGCTAAAGAAAAGCCATTAACTCCAGGCCCATGCCAATGCAGGCTTGTTTCTGATGCTGCTTTTCCTGCGCTTTCACCCACCCCAGTCCCGCTCTCTCGGTAACGGAGCGGGTGAACCCCATGTGCCGCAGAGCACCCAGGCAGCACGCTGGCAACCCGCACCCACATTCCTGCACCTCCTCATCCGCATGTCCTTAGGACAGAAGGGGGCTAAGTGCAGGCAGGTGGTATTTTAACAGTAAGGCAATCACACGTGCTTGGCAAAGCCTGCGAACCGAGCAGGGGACTGTGTAGAGGCATCGTCCTTACCACAGCGCTCTGCATAGGTCGCTGATAACCGGTCGGTCGGTAGTGGAGCCTCTCCACCCACTCCGTGTGAATGTCCCCCAGGTACAGCTCCTCCACCAGCCGGCTCCCGCTCTGCTGTGGCTGCAGCAGGGGCTGGTAATGCTTCTCCACCCGCACCAGGCTGAGCTCGTGCATGGCGAAGCCCAAGGCGGCAGTGCAGTCGCGCTCGGTCTTGGCGCTCAGCAGTTCGTAGAGGGCTCCGGGAGCCCAGGTGCGCCCCGGGGGCAGGAACCCACTGCAGCCCTCGCTGGAGGTCTGGTTGATCCAGGAGGCCACCTCCCACATGGCCTTCTGGCTGTGGAAAACAATGCCAACTTTGTGGAGGTGGTAGTCGGCCTCAGTGGCCCCGCGGGTGATCCAGGAGGCCTGGCGCAGCCGGAGCTTGCCCTTGATGACCAGCGAGTAGGAGGGGTCGCGGCAGGAGGGGTCCCAGTAGTAGAACTGGTAAGCCTTAAACAGGCGGTTGGCGTAGAAGAGGTAGGATCGGGTGAGGAACTCGGGTCCCGGCCGCACCTCACACCTGGGGAGGAAGACAGTCCTGAGCTGCCCACAGCACACAGCCAGGGGCGCACAGGGTGAAATCCCTCCCCAGGGCCACCCGGGGTGTGGGAGGAGAGGGGCGAGCACGGGTGTGGGAGCAGCATCGTGGGCAAGAGCCTCCCACACCTGGTGGCCACCCTTGAGTGATTTTAAGACCTGGGCATCTGCTACCAAAATGTGACGGTGCGGGACAGAGGATCTTGTGCTTTGTGCCACATCCCCAGGGAGGAGTGCCAAGGGCAGGGGGTTATCAAGGCTGCTCTGCCCATTTGAGCCGGGTGTGCTCAGCAGCTGCACCCTAAATGGGGAGAGAGGCAAGAGGCTCTAAGGGCACTCAGGGTGTAGGGGGACCTCAGGCCTCCCTCCAGCCGGCGGTGGGGGCTTGGGCAAGGGGGAGAAGGGAATAGGCTGGCTTTCTACGCTCAGCTCTTTGATTTCTCCCTGCCGCCAAGCCCAGCCCGGCAGCACCGGGTGGGGGGGCAGGAGCAGGGCAGAGGGGCTGGGGTGGGCCGGGCCGGGCCGGGGGGTCCGCCCGGGGCTTCGGCGGTTTGTTCCCGGGGGATGGGGATGGGGCGGGGGGGGGGGGTGTG
>JAVKLA010000010.1:26652211-26664068 GCA_034782735.1 Sagittarius serpentarius
CCGCGCTCCCGCAAGGCAGCGGCCCTGGGCGGCTCCGCGGCGGGGCAGGGGCAGGGGCAGGGGCAGGGGCGTCCCGCCGGGGGCTCGCCGCGGGGCCGGCACCGGCTGCCCGAGGGTTACGAGCCCGAACAAATCCCCGGGGCTGGGCCTGCGGGGAGCGGCGGTCCCAGGCTAGCAGGGCTGCCGAGGTCTGGCCGGTACCTGCAGGTACAGCTCGGATCCTGCCAAGTGCTCGGCACTTGCCTTTCTTGACTGCTTCGCTGACACAGGAAACATTTCAAACGCCACTGCCTAGAAAAACTCCTTCGGCTGCGTTAACTAGAAGAGCTAGCTAGAGAATGAAACCCCACGTGGGTTAGCTAAGCAGCAAGCTCTTAGCTAAAGATACAGATTTTTTATTTTACTCTTTTCCAACTCGAGTTTCATCTGAACCCGACTACTTTTTAGATGAAATCTTCAAATAAAACTGAGTGCTCTTTGTTCCTGTTCTCCCTCTCTCAAGCTATTGTTGAAGCCGTAACTGAAACAGGGAATTACAGCATGGGAACATTAGACTCGCCTGTCGCCCACCATAAGGACAGTAATTCTGTCACTTACCTCATTTCCCATAACAACGGATGTTATTGGCTTAGGGAATGTGTGAACACTCAGCTAAATCCTGAAGACCTTTGCATGCACACATACATACGTACATATATTCCCATATATTATTCACTCTTTACTTAAGCAAACCTCTGTTGCACTCATCGTGAGTTTGCTTCAGTAAGAAACTTGGGATTTACCTCTTTATAACACCACGAAATGAGCTCTTGGTGAAGCTCCTCCTGAAACCCCACCAATTTTCTGCTATCATCCAACTGCCCCGTCTGGCAGAGCCCAGTCTCTTGGCCTGGTGGTGTTCAGCCCAGCCCAGGGCTGCCTGGGGTTTATGAGCCCAGATGGGGTTTGCTCGCTCTAGCTGCACTTAGCAATTTACCTAGTAGCGTGCTGGAAATTTGCAAGCCAAATTTTATTCACTACATACCAATGGTTTGGACACAGGTTGCGTTCCAGCCTGCCTACCACCTGGAAAGAAAGATCTCACACATATGTATTACCTTTCCACAGAGCAAGGATGCTCAACGTTTGCACACCCTGTGCCTGAGTCAAGGAGATCAAGACACAGAGTCACAACTGGTTGTCTTAGTTCCTGTGTGCCACATACGTACTTCTATATAACCTGACCCATCCTGTGATCTCTATAGGGAGATTTGCCTAAACCAGACCCCCTTCACTGGGAGGAGAAAGCCAAACGATCTGGCTGCACATGAGAGAAGTGATAGGTGGGACTGTGAAGGGCCCAAGCCTGGCTTGGAGAGTGCAATCACCTTCCTAACAAGAAGTGTCTGCAACGAAGCTAGCGCATACAGATCTGCAGCAAACCATGGGCAAGACTACGAGCTGCTGAGCAACACCAGCAAAATTCCCTGGCTCACAAGCACAGGATATAATACAAATACAAATGCTCAGGGTGAGATTCACAGCTGGGGTCTACCAGTCAGGCCCCCCGCGATTCCCACAGCCCATTTATTCTGAGACAAGAGCCTCTCATCCTTGGCATCAACGCACCCTACACACACACAGAGGGTTAAATCCCTGTTACAAATCTTCCACGTCGAAGTTTGCCACAAATACACGTCCTAGATCGAGTCAAATGGGAACTCAGTTATTAAACGTTGGCTGTGCAAGTCAGAGGCTCCTGAATGTGTGGCAAAGCAGAGAGATTTCCACTCAAATAGTATTTTATTACTAATCTAGTAATATATAACTTAAGACTTATGTCTGATGGACAAATTCAGTCACTTCACTATAGCGCTGCCATGTGCAAAGATTTTACACGTCACAGTAACAGAGCCCTTGAAATGTATTTGTGTACATTTAAGCATGCAAACCCTGAAACTACCACAAAGGGTATAAACACATGGAAAGTGAAGCCCCCAGCGAAGCAGAAGAGCAATAACAGAAGCAGCCTACCTACCCAAAGGCCAGTGAAAGCAGCTTTGGATTTTCTGTTACCTCACTAGGCACTGGAGTGCATAAACTAGCTGGAAAGACGCATTATTAGTATTAAGGGCTCTTTTTGGAGCAGACTTACAATTGTACTGCTTTTATCACCTTTAAGGGCTGGACGTGGCAAGCAGGCATAGCCAGCTCCTTCACAATTGCTTGCACTAGTGCTTCCTAAAAAGCAGTTCTTGTGAGTCTTCATATGAAAATGGGAAAATACTGGATGACAAAACCCACTGCTATTAGTTAAACCTTTAATTTGGCAGCTGCAGCATGCATGCAGGCTGCCCCATGGGTGCCCGTTTAGCAAAGCCCATTAGGAGTCAGGGCTCTGCATCCTCACCCCAGTTCTGCCATGACTTTGCTCCGGGGCTTTGGGTAAATTTACTCCTGTGTGCTCCTTACTCCTGGATCTTTTTTTACTCACCTGCAGAATATGCCAAGTTTCATTTGACTGCCCTATCAAGAGGCCTAATTACTGGCAAAGCTTTTGGAGACCCATCAGTACAAGGACAGCCCAAACTGAATTACACTTAAAACAAACATGAAATCATTATCCTAGAGAATATGGTAAACTAAAAAATAACCGTGTTTGTCTTAGAGGTAACGACTGTAAGGGTCAGATTTGCTCTTGCTCATAACCACAGAAAGACTCCAGAGGTATCGGTGTAGTCTATAGCTATACCGAAATAACAGCACAGAATGTAGCCCCATTCCCAACTCGCTAACTGCACTCTGTGTGTGTTTATTGCAGCAGAAGCCTCAATATTTGACTGAACCCTTAGTGCTACTTTTGGCAGAAACACTAAAAGTCTACATTGTTAGAGAGCGCAGACACTTTGGCAACGCAGTCACTACATTTTGACACATTCAATAGAAAAAGGAATTTTTATAATCAGGATCAAACTCCATGGGGAAAAAAAAAAATGCCTCCAGAATGTAAATATTTGACATGATGGGAATTCCTAGGGATTTTGTCTTACTTAGCTGTATACAAGGCTCCAAGCTGGATGCATCCTCAAACCAAAAGCTGCTGGCTTCTGTCCAAATTTTGTGGCTGCTTTTCTCTCCAGCCCAGCCCCACCAGATCCAAACATCCTTTCAAGCTGGAAGAGTTCAGTTCCACACCTAAAAACTGTAGTTAGGGCACATCTCTATTCCAAGAGGAGCACAAAGTGGCTGCCACTCATATGTCACTCTGTTAGCCCCTGGTGAAGCACATCAGAGCAGCTCCTCTCTCCATCTTAAGAGAGACACACATTAACCGCTTTGGGAAGCAGGAAGGAATTATTCACAATTCATCTTCAAGACAAAAATACTCATTCATAGGAAAATCTAAAAAAAATCCCCAACTGTGATCTCTTCCACTCACTCGTTAGCCTGTCTGTCTGTATCGATTAACCACAAGCGTTTCCAGAGAGCTCCTCGGTACAGCAGCTAGACAAAACAGTATCTTTTTCCAGCTTTCCGGTGCGTGCTGCATCCAAAGTACTGGCCCAAAGTCTCCAAGCAATGGGGCTGCACAAGCACTCAGGCAATTAGGAATGCCAGTAACTGGGAACAGCAGCTGATCACTGCAATCAGCAGAAACTGGATCAAGCCTTGAGACAACAGCAGTAGCAAATACTGACTAACTATTCCATATGCTTGTTTGTACAAGCGACTTTCAGAAAAATCAGAGCCACAGCATCAAATGATAGAAAGGCAGAACTGGAAATTCTCTGCAAAGTAAATTGTTGGTAAAATTAAGACGAAAGATTCCTAGGCAATGGCCAAGCCTGAAAATGAGAGCCAGCCAGTGGGGTTGTGCTACGTAACTGCTGTACGCTCCAGATTCAGACCCACTTCTCACTTTTAAAGGAAAAAAATACCAACCAGGAGAGAAATACTGTAATATGCCTTGTTGGAAACAAATCTTGTTTGTGGTCCTCTAAGCACATTGACTTTGGATAAAGCAAAGTTGAGTCACGCATCTGTTTCTTTATAAATGGAGAAGAAAATGCATACATTACAGTTTGCACCAAATTAGTTACTGTAGATCAACTCTTCTCCAGAACTAGATTGCTTAATCTGTTACGTGTTATTGCCTCCTATGGCCAGAATTTATTATTCCCATTTATAATTCTAATGTTTCAGTTAGTCACCCATTCACAGGGATAAGATCAGTGCCTTAAGTCATGGAGCATTACACATTTCTTCATTTAGTGATGACATAAAACCTTTTATATTTTCTGAGGAATGTTCAGACTAGAATGAAATGGACAGTAAGAAACATATCAATATATTCTGCATAAGCAAATTATACTTATCCACACAGACTTCATTAACAGAGCAAAACAGTGTTTCTTTAGCATTTTTCTCTCTTGAGAGCACACAGAATGGATTTTGGGTTAGCCACTAAAGGAATAAGCATTCTTTTAAAAGCAAAGAAAATGTTTGTATTTAGCAAATCAATTTTTCTTGCATTTGTGTGGAGATTAAGTTAGTGGTGCTTTTAATTCACTCAGAATAAGGCATTCCCAAGAGAACAATTCTGTGGGAAGAGATGCATTTTATATTATAGTATTATAAAGTTATAAAACTTAAATATAACCCACTGGGTTATATTGGCGGAAAACTATCACAGCAGAACTTTGCATTTTGCCTATCTGCAAACTGAACCCAGTTCAGGACAGGATTTAAGCACATGCTTAAGTCTAATTGGTTTCAGTGAAACTTAAGCATGTGCTTGAAATTAAGCCAGTGCATGAGCATTTTTCCTGATTAGTAATGCCTCCCTGAATTGAAGCCAGAATGTGGTCAAGTGGTTGAGGGAGGTTGCCAGCGCTTTCACTAGAGTACTGTATAGCTTCTGGAAAAGTATTTCTATTATTCATCTATTCGTCCCTTCTCTTATTTGTCTGTAAAATGGGTATAATTAATATATAGCTGTTTCATTAGTGTGGCACTCAGTTCATGCTATTTGTAAAATGCTTCAAATTCACTAGATGTTTCTCAGTTATTCTTTTCAGGATGGCACAATAAATGTATGACACGTTAGCTATCATTGCAGAGCATCACCTTGAGCTTCCTGTGCATACCAGAGCATAAACATATATGAAATTCTGCAGATCCTAAGAGGGAACTTAGATAATTCAAAATTCCCAAGCAGCTCCAGATTTTAGAGAAATTTTCAAAACATACTTTCATCACCTACTTTCAACACACTGGCAAACAGGTTCAGACACCATATTCTATGGCTTTAGCCTAGCTTTATTCTGAGGCTGTGACCGTTGCCTAATTTGTCTGATGTCCACAAGTAAAACAGTGAAGCACTGGTGGTGAGTTGACAGGAGGTTTTTAAGGCACTAGAGAAGTAAATATTTTGCTCTTGGAATCATGGAATCATTTATTTCTCCTGTAAGTGTCACGTCCAGCAATAGATGCCAAGACAGATGGGATTTGTGGTAGGGAAGGGGAGAAGGGAGAAGGTGTTCTCTCCTGCACCTCAAAGATTTTCTTCAGTATAAACTACATTTAAATAAAATGGCTTCTTAAAACTGCCCTCTCTGGCTGTTTACCCCAAAGAAGAAAACCAGGCCTAACACTGTAAATGGAATTGCAGGGCTTTATCCCAGTTTCACTGGAGTCTATAAATAGGAATGATCCCATTCATGACCGTACCAACACAGCATCAGCACCTTATTCAGAAAATGGCTGTCACTCCATTTGGAGAATGAAGGGATACAAAGGAGAAACACAATACGAGATATTCTCAAATGCAGTGAACTAAGCAAGACATGTAAGAGCTGGCATAGAGGACTTGCGATGACAAATAAAAGCACTAGAGGCAGATGTGAGTACATCTTCCCAAGAGATCTCCTACAGTTAATGTTAACCAAAATGCCATGCTTTTCAATTACACAACAGAGCTTTACTCACCACATACTTGCTGTCCTGACAGATACAGGAGCCATTTCACTTTGTGTTTCTGCCTCTCACCCCTCAGAGGATATTGCACAGACTCAGAAAGAGGAGTTGTGTGCTTTTTCCACAGCTAAATTGGTCAATGTCGAAAGATTTACTGGAGAACAGCTGAGCAATGCCACATGGCCCGACAGCCCCAGTTGGCCCAACCACTGTGGTCAGCTCAGGGGTAACTGGCCCTTAGCTCAGAGCCCTGTCCTGCTGCCAGCCCCACACCAGGCAGCCCAGCCGGGGGGTCCAGCAGAGTGGACAAGAGTGCTGAGAACAGGATCCTGCTGTGAGCCAAAATCAGAGAAATCACAGGGCTCCCCTGCAACTATTCACTACCTCCACGCAAACCTACAGGACAGAGTCTGGAGGGAGAGTGGAGGGAGAGGGATGGTTAATCAGAAGAGGTAAGAACTAATGGATAATTGCTACGTGCCTACTTTTTTCGGCATTGGCAAGCACTGAAAAAAGCAAATGCATCCCGGCTACACTAACACATCGTGACTTGTGTTAAACTCTCATCGATACTGCCACATAAGTTTGGCACAGAGAAATATGTAACCAAAACCCAAAAGAAACAAAAATAAAGAAGGGCGATGCTAGAGCTTTTTTCCTTGAACACTAGTGAAAGTTTAAATTTTAATTTGGTGAGATAGGCGAGACCTTAGTGAGATGATCTCTAATCCCCTTGGTAGCTAGACAGTGCGAGATTAGTAAGAACGCATGGGGGAAAGCATTTATTTTCAAAAACAAAAGCAAACCAACCCAGTCCAAGGCTGAACAATAACCCGGGGGTACTATCGTGACTCAGTTAAATTCTAACTAGAATTCATATTCTTACCAAATGGGAAGTATTACATCTATCTTCCTTAATTTAGATGAGCTGGAAACTCATTAGAAAATACAGCACATGGTTTTGAAATTAATGCTACACTGTCATTTCGAATGTATACAGCACCCAAGCAGCTTTTGGCAACTCCCTCGAACCCCTGCACAGATGCTTTATTAGTGGCTATCGTGGCCATTTTTAATAGTGATGGCTAAGCATATTTTTTCCTGGAGTGCTTTGAAAAGCAGAACCAGTAATCAGGTCATGGCTTCGCTATAAAATGCCAACCTCATTTTGAACATCTAAATCACTCACATGGACCATAAGCGCAGAGAGGACCACCCACCACATAATATTAACATAAATATAGCATTTACCCAAAGCAAAATGAGCAACTGGACCTGGTGGGAGTTGAGAGTAGAACAACAAAAAATGATTAGGGGGTGGGAGAGATTGAGTTACAAAGCAAGATTAAAAGAGCAGGGTACATGTAGCCTGGCTGAGTGACAGCTGGGGCAAGATGGACATGATAACAGCCTATAAATATTCACAAAGTATGAACACCAAGGAAGGGAAGGAATTCCTTGCAGTGAATAAAGAGGTTCTGTTGGGAATGAATGAAGAGAGGAAAAAATGTGGCTTGCATATCAGGGTGAACTTCTTGAGGCACAATCTAGTCGGCAGTGCAAGTCCACTTGCTTGGCAGGATTTTGAGGGATTGAACAAAGCATTAGTACAGCAGGGAATAACCCATTCTTGGCAGGGAGTTGGCGGGATACTCTGAGTGGCCTTTCAGTCTCCCACTGCCATGGAGCTGTCCCAGTTCCCTGCTCCCACGGGAGACAGCTGCTCTCCTGTGTAAGCACATTGTTTGCCATCCTGCTCATCAAAATCACTGCCTGGCCTCTATGGGACTAGAAATATGGGCCAGATGCACAAAGGCATTTAGGTGCTTAAATACATAAGTAACTGCAATAGGTACTAAACTGCTGGACACAGCTGGGAATCCCAGTAGGTCCCTGCAATGTCAAGTACTCACCGTTGAAAATCTAAGTCCAGGAAATTAGATTATAAACCCACTAAAGCAAAAACAATCCTTTTGTTCTCTCCTTATTTATCACCTAACACAACAGGATTCTTGGCACTGCTGCAAGGATACTGTTTATAGTAATAAAAATAGGATCTAATAAGATCTAATAGTCTGAGGCTACTTGGCTCCTGCAAAGCCAAGGATGAGAAAGGCATTCAAAAGCAGTCATAGCGGAAGGTATCCTCAGAAAAAAAGCTCTGCAGAAAGGTGGTAAATTGATACATAGCCCACACCAGAAATACGCACACATGTTTAACTTAGAATCACAACTGACCACAGAAAAAGGTTACTTGTTCAGCTGAAGCACAGAATTAAAGTTACTCCTAACATGTGTTTTGGGGTCTGGGTGTGGTTTCTAGATAGCCTGAAATTTCAGTCTACTGTTTTGCCTGTCAACATTAGCCAAGTTTTGATGTGTTCCAGTTCTCTTAAACACTGACGACAGATGCTAAAATCAAAGTTGACATTCAACCTACGCACTGCATAATCTAATAACGGGACTTGTGCTACTCAAAACTAACAAAACTTGGGAGCTTTTCTGCAGCAAAATTTTGCTGTCATTTGTATTTTCATCCATCTTTTCCAGAGTCTAACCGGGGAAAATGTTTTTTTCTCTGAAAAGCTTTAAAAATAATGTGTGGTTTTGTATCAACAGGGGGAGATGAGACACTTAAAAGCCATAACCTGCCAGTGACCACTTGTGGATTTAGTAAGAGTGCGAACAAGGTGAATCCAACTGTATCAGTGGGGAGCTTGGTGTATACATTGATCTTAGGGGACGGGTTGAAAGCCTGCTTCCAAAGATCTCTGTCTTCAACTTAGACAAGGCCAAAATGTCACGTTTGTCAGTGTTTCTTACTAACCTAGTAGAAACCATGGGGGACTTTTTCAGTGATCAACTGAAGGGATACACTCAAGTTTAAAGCATTATTTTAAAAACTAAACTCAAGCAAATCTCTTCAAACACTCAGTGGCGACACTTCTGTTGATTTATGTGCCATCACACCAGTCGCAAGGGGAGAGCTGTTGTTGCACTGATCCAAATGTCTGTCTAACAGTGCCACAGGAGCTGAGCTTCATTGCAGCAGTCTCAGTTTCAGCTGAATTCAAACTGTGACGGTTTAATAAGCTATTCACTGAAAATGAGAAAACATCAGTATGAAAGACATGATTATCACACCATCGCCCTGCTAAAACTCAAAAATAATGATGGATTTCAACCCTCTTAACACTCTGGAGCTTTGCATTTCAAATAGACATCAGAGCTTCTTTCCTAATACACAGAAACAGAACTTCCCTAATTTTGCATTTTAGAGCATGAGACCTTTTAACTCCTTAAAGGAAAAGAAAACACAGATTGCAGATTACTAACCCTTCAGATCTCACACAATTTAAACTAGGTAGAGAAGAAGCTGTTCTATGAATCACATTTTCAGTTTCTGGCAGCACTCTTAGCCTAGAGAAGAAGGGTTACACATTAAAATTCTCACATTCTCACTGTCAGTTTCTTAGTGTTATTATATCTGAGCTCCACCATCTTAAAATCATGAAGTTAGGAATTCTCTTTTTCATAGATTTATCTTCCTCAGCAAATAAATAAGAAAACCAGAGGAATTGTCTAACAGTATTGTATGGGTGCTTCCTAATTTTGAGCTTGATTTTAGCAGTGATTGTACCTCATGCATGAAAGCGTTGTCTTTATAGATGACATATGCTATGTTATGGGGAAACACAGGATCCCACTGAAAGCAAAATCTCTTTCCAAACTTTGTTCTGCCAGATGCAGCCTCCCCTAGCATTGGATTCCAGCTTTGGTTTTCTTCATAGCAATTTCTGGCTTTTGAAAATCTCCTTACTCAACAATTTGTGCTTGTGGGGAAAATATAGAAACCACACGATATTTTTTTCACTTGTGCTTTTTTTACATCTCAGCCCTGTTTTTATCTATATCCATATACTTTGAAACATGGCTAACCTGTAATTATGGAAAGAACAAATAGAGTCATATCACACAACCCAGCATAATAAATTAGTTGTTGATTTTTTGGCCAACTTGAGAAATGAAGAATAAAAACCACCAACTTGGTAAAAATAAATTAGCTAAGTAAACATTGCCCAAACATGTATTTGAACCAAAGACAATGATGTTAATTTAATAGTAAGTACATATATATGCATGTGTAAGTACACACACACATATCTATATTGAACGTACTACTATCATTTATGGGATTCTCTTCCTAATCTCATAATTTAATGCAACTGCTGATCTTATCTTACCCCAGCACTGTAATTTTCAAACTTAAAAATAAACATTGAAAGCAAGAATAGATCTTTTATGTTAAAGCCATGTAGGAGAAGCTACACATGAAAAATACCAGCATGGTGTTATTGGAATGTGAAGACTTTAATGAAAGCTTAGGTAAAACTCAGCAAGTCTCTGGGGACATTTCCAGGAATGAGTGACTCTTTTCTGGAGGGGACTCCAAAATCAGATCCAGTTACCTAACTAAAGTGTTTTTCAACTAATTACGCACTAGTGTCATGCTAATGCTGATGTTCAGTTTTATGCAAAATACAGAATGCCAGTCTTGCTCACAGTGAAGTCACTGGCAAACCTTGCTTTGATTTTAATGAGTTCTGGATCTGACTTAGCTATTTAAATATATGTTTTAAGGTCCAGCTTCTGTTCTTACTGAAATCAATGGAAATTCTCTGACTGACATCAGATGGAAGAAGCACAGGGTTTAAATTAGATTGGACTAAAATAAATTGTATAAAGATTTAAGAAAGAGGTATTCTAATTAGACTTAATGAGTAATCTTACATAATGCAGTATAACAGATCTCTGAGCACAGCAACTTGAGCTCATAAATTATACAGAGGAGAACACATTTTTCTCAACCTGTTAAACCTTATCTTTGGGGAACAACATATGACAAAGAACCTGCATAAGGAGAACAGAAAAGTAACCCTATAGAAGTACCATGCTTAGAGATTTCTTTCTGTAGTCTGGTCCTTTACACTTAATGCAAATAATGTCCGATAGCTGTCACTACACGATTCTTTTGCAATGATCACTAAGCCCTGAGCTGGAGAGGCAGTCAGTGTGATATTTTGCTGCCCAAAACCTCAGATGGGTAAACTTAAGTGGTAGAAAGGAAGTGAGCAGCAGGAAACCCAGGTGTCTGGATTTCCAGTGTCCAGACTGCACAGGGCCTCAGGGGCACCCTCCCACACCTCTTTTCACCTGTCCCTTCTGTTCAGGGGCGCAGAGTCTCAATCAAGGGTCTCCCTTGCATTTCCTAGGAAAATACTGTCCAAGGATGGAGGGGCCTCCCTCAGGCTCTGCTCATTGTAAACAGAAATAATTTTGCCTTTTTTCACAGCACAGTTGTCTTTGTCCTCCCATATGGTCTCTTAAGACAGAACCTTTTCTTCTGAAACTGCTCCAAGAACTGTGGGGTCGAAAGATGCCTTTCTGAAAGGGAGCTGCAAAGATGCAGCCTGCGCTGCTCTGAGGGTCCCTCTGCGCAGCTGGGGGTCGGTGGCATGCCCCTGGAGCAGGAGACTACTTGTGAAGTTGTCTCTTGCTGGGGCAGGTGCTGGATCCTCCCAGGGATAATTTCCAATTCCCAGTGAAACACCACTGAGAATCACCTCTGAGCCCTTCCTGATCTAAACTCAGCTCAAACTTTCACCGTGCTCCACGCTCCGGACAGGAGGACACTGCAGTGGCACAGGGGAAGCCCGACAGGGCTTCTGGGCAGGGGGCCAGCGACCCCCACCACTCTGGGAGCCTCGGCTGGGAGGCAGAGGCTGAGCACCGCCCTGGGCAGCTCAGCACCGGACCTCCAGCCCTTCCGGCACCTCAACACGCCGCTCAGAGGGGGGGCGGGAAAGGCTTCAGGGAAGCCCCTCGGCGGGGGGGGGGGGGG